>PVJD01000447.1:262150-439730 GCA_004026545.1 Mormoops blainvillei
TACATTTAACTTACTTGTTCGTTTTGTTGATTAGTCTCCACTTACAGGTGAAATTATATGGTATTTGTCTTTTACCATCTGGCTTATTTCACTTAGCACAATGCTGTCCAGATCCAGCCATGCTGTTGTGAATGGTAGGAACTCCTTCTCTCTTTCTGCTGCACAGTATTCCATTGTGTAAATGTACCATGGTTTTTTGATCCACTCATTTACTGATGGGCACCTAGGTTACTTCCAACACTTGGCTATTGTAAATTGTGCTGCTATGAACATTAGGGTACATAGGTTCTTTTGAATTGGTGTTTCCAGATTTTTAGCATATAATCCCAGCAGTGGAAGTGCTGGGTCAAAAGGCAGTTCCATTTTTAGCTTTCTGAGGTAATTCCATACAGTGGCTGCACCAGCTTGTATTCCCACCAACAGTGGATTAGGGTTCCCTTTTCTCCACAACCTCACCAGCACTTGTTTGTTGATTTGTTTTTGATGGCCGTTCTGATCAGTGTGGTTTTAATGCGCATCTCTCTGATGGCTAGTGATGCTGAATATCCTTTCATGTGTCTCTGGGCCTTGTGCTTATTTTATATTCATATGCATCCTGTGGTGAAGTGTTTTTAAAAATCTTTTGCCCATTTTTAATTAGGTTATTTTCTTATTTAGTTTTGAAAGTAATTTTTATATTCTGGATACATGTTCTTTAGTAGGTAAATGATTTGTAGATATTTTCTGTAGATATTTTCAGTCTGTTGTTTGTCTTTTATTTGCTTAGTGTCTTTCAAAGAGAAGAGATTTTTAATTTTGTTGAAGTGCAATTTATCAGTTTTTCTCTTATATTGTACTTGGTGTCGTATCTAAAAATTTTTTTCTAACCATCTAAGGTCACTAAGATTTTCTCATATGTTTTCCTCTAAAAGTTTTTTATTTTATTTTATTTTTTAGAGAGAGAGAGAGAGAGAGATGTGGGAAGGAAGAGAGAAAGAGAGGAAGAGAAACATTGATGTGAATGAGAAACATCAATCGGCTGCCTCTTGCATGTGCCCTGACGGGGGGCGAAGAACTTGCAGTCTAAACACACGCTCTGACCGGGAATCAAACTGGCAACCTTTCACTTTGCCGGATGATGCCCAACCAACTTAGCCACATTGGTCAGGATCCTTCTGACAGTTTTATAGTTTTAGTGTTTACATTTAGATCTATGATTCGTTTTGCAAATAGTGCAAGGTGTGAGTCAAAGTTCATTTTCTTGCAAATGGTAGCCAATTGTTACAGTATCATTTGTTGAAAAGAATCTTTTTCCATAGAATTGTCTTTTCGCCATTGTTGAAAATAAATTATCTGTATACATGTAGATCTAATTCTAGATTCTATTTTCTGTCTCATTGATTTATTTGTCTGTCTTCACAGCAAAACTTATCTTGGTATCTATAGCTTTACAGTAAGTTTTAAAATCAGGCAGCATTAGCTCTCCCACTTAATTTTTTTCTTTTACCACTTTGGTTCATCTAGGTCTTTTGTGTTTCAATACAAATTTTAGAATTAGCAGGTCCATTACTACAAAAATATCCTATTTGCATTTTGATTGGGATTGCTTTCATTCTATACATCATTTTGGGGAGAAATAACATCTTATTGAATCTTCCAACATATGAACACAGTATATTTCTCCACTTATTTAGATCTTTAATTTTTTAAGCAATGTTTTGTTGCTTTCATTTTTTCTTTTCCACTTTTAAATTTTATTTTAAACTGTATTTTTCAATTACATTTGACATACATTATTATATTAGATTCAGGTGTACACCCCAGTGATTAGACATTACACAACTTACCAAGTTTTCATCCCAAGAAATCTCATACCCATCTGGTACCATATGTAGCTGTTAGAGTATTGTTGACTACATTCCCTGTGCTGTACTTTACATCCCATGACTATGCTGTAACAACCAATTTGTACTTCTTAATCTCTTCACTTTTTAAACCTATCCACCAACCCCACTCCCATCTGGCAACTGTCAAAATGTTCTCTGAATCTGTGAGTCTGTTTCTGTTCTTCTTCATTTATTTGTTTTCTTTGAGATTCATTCATTGATAGATATGTATTTTTTGCCATTTTATTGTTTATGTTTTTATCTTTTTTCCTCTCCTTCTTAAAGAAAACCCTTTATCCCTGGCCAGTGTGGCTTGGTTGGCTGGAGCATTGTTCCATGCACCACAAGGCTGCAGGTTCTATTCCTGGTCAGGGCACACGCCTAAGTTTTGGTTTCTATTTCCGGCATGTACAAAAGGCAACCAATCAATGTTCCTCTCTCACATTGATGTTTCTCTCCCTCTAAAAAAAAAAAATTCCTTTAATATTTCATATAATGCTGCTTGGGTGATAATGAACTCCTTTAGGTCTTCCTAGTCTGGAAAGCTAAATATCTGTCCTTCAATTCTAAATGATAGTTTCTCAAGGTAGAGTAATCTTGGTTGTAGTTCCTTGCTTTTCATCACTTTGAATATTTCTTGTCAACTCTTCTGGCTGCAGTTTCTGTTAAGAAATAAACTGATAAAGGAGGTGAGAAAGTGAGATTAGGAAGAATAGACTGGTTTTCAGAGAAAGTTGGCCATGAAGGATGGAGAAAATATCAGAATAACTTGAAGAGATCTGGGTCCAAGGAAGACCAAAGGTGCTGTGTTTTAAAGATGGAAGCACCTTGGAGGAGATTTTGATGAAACAAGGGAACGGGGTAATTAATAAAAGGAGCATCTGGAGGGGTAGAATGGTATAGGACCATAGCAATAGTGTACAGGCTTGTGTTGGGGAGGAGGGCTTGTGTGGGGGAGGAGGGAAGGCAGCTGCTCCTCTGAGATTGAGAGCAAGAGAATGTGAGGCATCTGGAGCAACATACAGGAATTACGTGCATTTCCTGTCCTTAAGAAAGCCACCATCTAAGAGGGAGATGAGACATGAGGCCTTCAGAAATACTTGGCTTCAAGAAACAGGAACTCACTCAGAAGTTTAAGTTAAAGACCAGTGTGAAACAACAGCATGTGTGCATGCGTGTGTGTGTGTGTGTGTGTGTGTGTGTGTGTGTGTGTGTATTTTATTAGAAGTATATAAGAAAAAATATATATTTAAAAGAAATATATATATTCCTGCCCTTGGTTCCTGGTACAGAGTCCTAAAATCCTGAGAATTTTCTGGGTGGTAGGAGTTTTATTTCTTTTAATGGGGTGATGCTTTGTGGGCTTCTGGATGGGAGCTGGTCACTAGAAAGACAAAGCCATGATTAGAAGCTTGGAACTTTCAGCCCTACCTGTCATCCTCCAAAAAGGAGAGAGGGGCTAGAGATTGAGTTAATGATCAATTCTACCTACTTGATGAAGCCTCCATAAAAACCCTAAAAGTATGGGGTTTGGTGAGCTTCCAGGGTGGCAGAAGCACCCACATGTTGAGAGAGTCATTTAGCCTAACTCCATAGGTTCAGAAGTTCCTGTGCTTGGGGCTCTTCTGGACCTCTCCTATGTATCTCTTCATCTGCCTCTTAATCTATATCCTTTATTACAAAAGAAATTGGTAAACTTATTTTATGGAAACAAGTGTTTCTCTGAGTTCTGTGAGTTGCTCTAGCAAATTATCAAACCCAAGGTGAGCGCCATGGGAACCTCTGCTTTATAGCTCGTTGGTCGGAAGCATAATCTAGGCTTGAGACTGGCTTCTGAGGTGGGCAGAGGCAGTCTGGTGGGACTGAGCCCTAACCTTTGGGGAACCCTGAGTATTTGGTGTCATAAGTGTTGTGAGTGTCATAAGTGGTAGTAGTGTGACTGTAGTAGGAGAGAAGCACAGGAGTGTTTTTCTTATATGACCAGTTTATTAGAAATATACAAAGGAATATCAAGTGAACCCAACTATGAGGGTTTTTTAACCCTCAAAATAGCTTTATTGAGATATATTTTACATACTACAAAATTCACCTATTTTAAGTTCAGCGGTGTTTAGTATATTCACAGAGTTGGGCAGCCATCCTCATAATCTAATTTTAGAATATGCTCAATACCCCAAAAGGAAATCCTGGACACATTAGCAGTCATATTCCCTTCCCACTACTTCCCTCTATCCCAGTACCCTAGGCAACTGCTAACCTACCATCTGTCTCTATGTCTATTCTGGACATTTCACATAAATGAAGTCATAAAAGATGTAATGTTTTATGTATGTTAACACACTTAACATAGTGTGTTCAAGGTTCATCCATGCCACAACATGTATCAGTACTTTGCTCTTTTTAATGGCTGAATAATATTCCATTGTATTGATATACCACATCTAATTTCTCTATTCACCTGTCTATGGACACTTGGGCTGTTTCCACTTTTGGGCTACTGTAAATAATGCTGCTATGAACATTTGTGCACATATTTTTATGCAGATTATGTTTCATTTTTCTTGGGCATATGAAGTCAGTCCAAAAAGTATCCATCCATGTACTATGATAAATAGAGACATTTATTGAAGAAGATACAAGATACAAGAAACATTGCACACAAGACAATGACAGCTGAGTCCCCTTCAAATTAGGCACCTTGGGACCTCACACAGCTCTCTCAGCATCTCTTCCACTGTTAAACACTCTGCAAAATCCTTTGTTACAGTTGCCATCAGCTGCCCTGTCATATTTTCCTGAATCTCATCAATGGCCTGAAGTCTCTCCCCCTTCAAAGGTAATTTTAGTTTGGAGAAAATCCAGAAGTTGCAGGGCCCCAAATCTGGGCTGTAGGGGGGCTGAGTCACCTGAGTGATTTGATGTTTCACCAAAATACTCTGTGCAAAACGTGATACAAGAGCTGGCGTGTTGTCCTGATGAAGCTACCAATCACCAGTTGCCTGTAGCTGAGGCTGTTTTCATTGTATTGCATCTCTCAATCAGTGAAGAACATTGAGGTAGTACTCCTTATTAATCGTTCAGCGTGGAGGGACATACTTGTGGTGGACAACACCTTCCCAATCAAAAAAGTTAACATGGTCTTGATCTTGCAGTGACTTTGCCATGCCTTCCTCAGGCATGGAGAACCAGGTGTCTTCAACTGGGAAGGCTGGGCCTTCATTTCCAGATCATAGTTGTAGACCCACCATTCATCTCCAATTATAACCTTCTCGAGGAAGTTTTGTTCATTGGTAGCAGTTTGAATCAAGTCATTAGTAACTGCAACATGATGTTTCTTCTGCTCTGGTAGCAGAAGCTGTGGGACAAATTTTGCCATGACATGGTTCATGCCAAGATCCTGTGTCAAAATCTTGGACACCTTAGTGTTTGGAATCCCAAGAACAGCTTCTAGTTCTGGCAGAGTCAGTTGCCCATCTTTGTCGATTACAGTCTGTACACGTGCAACATTCTCAGGTGTTCTGCTTGTTGCAGGTCTTCCAGAATGTGGATCACTTTCAACAGGTTCTTGACAATCTTTGAAGCATTTTTGCCACACTTTTGTTTGTGCTGCACTCATTACATTGTCCCTGGAAGCCTTCTGAATGATCTGGATATTTTCTGCAGAGAAATGTTCAAGTTTAATGCAAAATTCAATGCAGAATTCATTGGTCTACTCACTCAGTCATTTTGAATGTGATGACCACACAGTACACATGCTCATTCAATGGCATCCACCACCCCACTGACTAGTACCACGAAATCATCATTGTTCACACATGCACATTCCGTTCCGCTCTCCGTGGCTGCCAGGTTACATCGATGTTGTGCAAGCTGTTCTCATTATATTAACAATGGCTGGAATTTACTGGGCAGTCCTCATATTCCTAGGATTGGAGTTGCTCAATCACATGGTAACTCTATGTTTAACATTTTGAGGAACTGTCAAAATGTTTTCCAAAGGGGTTGTACTCTTTTATATTCCCATCAACAATGTATAAGGATTCTAGTTTCTTCATAACCTGATGACATCTGCTATTGCCTGACTTTTTGATACCCACTAGTCATTCTAATGGGTGTAAAGTAGTATCTTGTGGTTTTGATTTGCATGTCTAATGATTACTGATGTCAAGTATCTTTTCATGTGCTTATTGGCACATGAATTATGTCTTACAAAATTAATATGTTGAATCCCTTACTCTCAATGTGATGGTATTTGGGAGATAAGGTCATGGTGTGGGGTCTTCATGATGGGATTAGTGCCCTTATGAGAAGAGTCCCAACAACATGCTCTCTTTCTTTCTGCCATGTGAGGACACGGTGAGAAACTGGAGGTCTGCAAGCCAGGAATGGAATCATCCAGCACCTTGATCTTGGTTTCCAAGCCTCCAGAACTTGAGAACTAAAAGTCCGTTGTTAAAGCCACCCAGCCTATATTTTGTTGTAGCAGCCTGAGCAGACGAATGCACTCAGAAACCATTGTCTAATTCAAGGTCAAGAAAATTTACTCCTATGTTTTCTTCTAAGAGTTTTGTAGTTTTAGCTCTTACATTTTAGGATGATTATCCATTTGGATTAGGAATTCACCTGGTATAATTAGCTGTGACCAGGGAGGTTAGGTCCCATGGCACACAGGATTGCCTTCTCTGGGCTTATGGGCAGCTCAGGGACACTAGGAAGAGGGCTTTTCGAGAAGCAGTCTATGGGCAAGGATTCGAGTGCAAGGATTTATACGTGACCTTTGAACAACATGGCTTGAATTGCACAGGTCCACTTATACGTGGATTTTTTCAATAAATACTGTAAATGTATTTCCTCTTCCTTATGATTTTAATGTTATTTTTCTTTTTGCTAGCTTACTTTACTGTAAGATTACAGTATATAATACAAACAACATATAAAGTGTGTGTTAATGGACTGTTTATGTTATCAGTAAGGCTTCCAGTCGACAGTAGGCTATGAGTAGTTAAGTTTTGGGGGAGTCTAAAGTTATACGTGAATTTTTGACAGTGTGCATGTGGGGTTTGGCAGTATCAGAAGGGAAAGAAGTCAATAAATGCAGGGATTTCCATTGAAATCTGGAATTCTGCCTGACTACTTGGGGAGCTCTGGCATCTGAGGGTTTGCAGCTACTCAGGCAAGAGAGGTGGGCTTTTAAGCCCTGTGCCAGCCAGTCATTGCTGGAGGGCGGGGAGGGGATGCGGAGTAAACTCACTCGAAGGCAGCCTGTAAATCTGGACACGTAGATAGGTGTGTGGCAGTTCCCGTAGCCCAAGGGCAAGCCTCTGAAGGTCAATGCTGCAAACTTAGTAGCACAGGACATAGAAGTTGGGGGTGGGGGCACATGGCGCTGTGAAGGGGAATCTGAGTGGGATCTGAGTGGGGACCTGAGGCGCCCCCAAAAGGTCTGTGGGTGGTGAGATGGTTATGGACCTCTCCCATGGATATGCACATGAGATGGCATGAAATAAAGTAATACATGGCATTAGAGAGACACAGATAAAGTGCTGGGGGTGGGTTATGGGGAGGAACGGTATTCTCTTCATTGCTCTATTGTCAGATGAGAAAATTATTGTGGTGACTGTTAGAAATGTACAAGTAGAAGTGGTCTTAAAATGGTACAGGCGTCTCATAAAGGTAGATAAAATTAGCCCGGTTGAGATAGTACCAGAACTCATCTTCTGATCATGGAGTAGGCTCTCAGCTCCCTAGTGACTTTGCACCAGACAAATTGTGTCCTTGTCATCTCCTGGGTCTGGGGACACATTCCCAACCATGCGGACTGAATGTGCTGCCTACTTGTGGTACAACCTGCAGATCCCTGGTGTCTGTCTCTGCCCAGTCCCCAGGTATCCTGGGTGCGACCCTTACCACCTTTTACTTTTCAAATGGTGTCTCCTCCCTGCCATGCCCCAAATAAACAGGGCTCTCTGTTCTATCTCTTTAAGAAGCTAATTTCTAAATATAATCTTGGTGTATTATGGGTAGATGTAGTGATACAGTTAATGAGTCTCTAATGTGGACAATTATAACCTAGAATACAGCTTGGCTTAGTTCTCTCCCACTCATGTGAACAGACTGATTCAGTAACACACCCACTCACAATTATATTTCTGTCTCTGAGAAAATACCGTACCCAGGCCTCACAGGCAGCAACCCAGAGCTGTGCACAGGCACACACACAGGCACACACACAGGCACACACACAGACACACACACAAGTGACGACTGGCCCTCACACCCTCTCAGAAATAGATGTGTTGCGGGTGTCTTCCCCAACAACGCCCCTTCTTAGGAAGGGCCTACCATTGTACCTGTTGAGGAGGTGGCTCAAGGAGGCTGTGTCTGTAGTAGGCAGTCCTACCACCCCCTCCCACCAGCTATGGCTAGTTTGAGCAGGTAGTTACTTACCCTTGGTTTCCTTAAGCGCAAACGCTCTTTAGAGATTCTTTGGTAGCAAGAAAAAGAAGCCAACTTGGGCCATCTTAGGAATCAAAGGTGTCCAAAGAACACAGGGCAGGACAGACCCAAGGGACTTCCAAAGAACTAGAACTGAAGACAGAAGACCCATTTTCAGCCAAGGCAGCAGCAGCAAAGATCTTTCATCTCTCATTTGCTTTTCTTTCTTTCTTGCTCAAATCCCTGCATTCCAATCATTTGTAGCATTTATTAACAATTCAAAGCCCTGGATCCCTGGGGATGGAGCCAAGGAAGCCACTTTTGTAACAAACCCTCGGGGTGGTCTGGTAGAGGTGGCCTACAGGAGTTGGAGAGCCATTGTGTACCACGCTACATAATTCCAACATTGATGTATGTCTTTGACACATGGCCTCCTACCTACACCACCACCAGCTAACTAATTCAGTCTGTGTCTCAATCTCAAATTTCTGAAAGTGAGAAGCCAACTGATGCAGCACGGGTCAGATGTCCTGGTCCAAAGGGCTGTGGCTGTCAGTGAGTGGGCGGTCTGGTCCAGTCAGAACATGCAGACACTCCTAAGGTAAGGAAACTGACCAACTTGTCTGTTAGAGTGAGATGTTCCCAATTCCTTATAATCAATTCCCTTTTACTTCAGTTGGCGTCGGTGGGCTTTGTGACTTCTAATGCACAAGTTCTCAGAAACACTCAGGCACACATTTCACTCGCACATGTTCACGTGCACTTCTTAGCTCACGAGCAACAGCCGACACTGGGGCACCGTGGGACAGGTTTGTTCAGGTGAGGATCTCTTTGCAGCTCAGTAAGACTATAAAAAAGTGAGGAGCATTTATTAATTATATATCTTACATTCCATGAAACATAATATTTAGTTTAAATAATTGCAGGAGGCAATTTTGATACTTTGATTCACTTCCCAGAACAAATATCTTCTCTCCCTCCCTGGCCTGCTGAGCTGATCTCTCATGATGAAAGACCAACCTGGTCTGTATTTTTCACAGGGTGTTTGTCGTAGAAAATGATGAAATGCTTCCCTGACTGAGTATAAAGCAGGAGCTGCAGCCACTTTGCCAGCTTTGAAAAGAAAATGCCAGGAAAACAGATCCATTTTCTCTTTTCAAACAGTAAGTTGGGGAGACGATGCTTAGAACAGGATGTGTCTGAGTCACAGCCTGTGAGGCAGACTGGAGGAGGCAAGTGGTCTGTGCAGCCACTCCCACAAGTTTGTTAATGGTGAGGACTGCCTCTCACTCTCCCTCCCTCTAGGCTGGCCACACCTTCCTTTGTGCTGGGCCCTGTGGATCTCTGTGGGCTCTCAGCAGCCAAAAGAGAAATGATCTTCTCCTGCTGGCCCTGTCTCCATCAAGATCTCCACAGGTGAAGGGTTGATGATAATCTCAGACAACCCCAGAACACCATATCCCCACAAAACCCCCTACAAAACTAGCACTGACATAGCAGGCCAGGAATTCCTGTTTTGACAAAAGCGTCTAGTGTTCAGGTGGCCAGAGGGTTCATACCAACATCTGATTGGAAGAAAGGATCTCAGGATCCTTCCTTAGCTGGGAAGCAGCACATCTGGCTGAGTCTGGGCCAGCTGACAGCGCATCCCTGGGACTTCCTCTCTTCCCTTCACCTGAAAGGAAAGAGACTTAGCACTGAATGCAAGTCAAGTTTGTGTCCCAAATTCTTTTCTTCTGTTTTTCCCAAGGCAAGTCTGGACAGTAGCTGGGCTGGGAGTGGTTTGGGACAGGGCGGAAGGGATCTAACATTGCCGAGTGTCCCCAGTGTGTCAGAGATAGTATCTCCATGTCAGTGCATCTGACCCTTACCAGTCTTGTGAACCAGAGAGGCTTAGGCCCACTTTACAGATAAGAAAACCGAGGCTCTGCATAATCACTTGCTGAGGTCATCCAGTTGGTAAGAGGCAGAGCCAGGGTTGTAAGCTACACTGTCTGGTTCCAGAGGGCCTACATTTTCCACTCACCTGTGGCAGGAGGAAGGTAAGATGGGGGCTCCCTTGTCAGTGCTTGTTTCCCTGACTTCCAAGGGCTCACAGTAGAGAAGGGGCCGAGGCGAGGCCTGCAGGTCTTTGGCTTCCGCCAGTGAGAGTCCCCAAAGCCAGACCACACTCCTGTGTCTTTAGCTTCTCCCTTTGTCAATCAAATACCTTCCAACAAATTTGATGTTAAAACAAACAACAACAACAAAAAAACTAACCGCCCTTGACCTCCCTTCTGCTTCCCACCATGATTTTATCTCTGCGGGCTGATGTACTCCCTGTCTCAGCAGAGCTCCTTGAAAAAGTTATCCTCAGACATGTCCCCACTCCCTCACCAGCCCCCCCTTCTCCCATTCCACTCTGGCCTCCTTTCTCACTGCTCCGCTAAAATTGCCCACCCCCCATGGCCACTACTCACTTTCTTGTTGCTAAATTCATTAGACACTAATTCTTTTATTATCATATTATTTGACTTCTCAGCAGCATGGACTTTTTGGCTTCTCTTTTTCTCTTACCGCCTTTTTATTTCTTTTTTTTCCATGACAATATATTCTCCAAATTTTCCTCCGACCTCTTCACTACTGCTTCTCCGTCTCCTTTTCAGCCTCCTTTTCCTTTAGCCAACCTTCAAATATCCAAGATTTTTCTGGGCCTGGCCTCATCCTCTTCCTTTCTCCCTCCACACTCTCTCTCCAATCCCACCAACTTCCATGGCTTCGGTGCTCCAGATGCTAACCACGCCTACTCTTATGTCAGCTGCTAGGTGTTCCTCCTGAGATCCAGAGCTGTGGGTCCAAATGTCTGTGTAAGGGCGCAGTGGTATTTGTTGTGTGTAACATGCCAGGTAGTGAATATTTTAGGTTTTATGGGCTAAATGGTGTCATACCAACTACTCAACGCTGCCATTATAGTGCAAAGTCAACCATGGACAGTGACAACAAATGGGCATGGCTGTGTACCAATTGACCTTTGTTTATGGACACCAAAATTAGAATTCTACCCAATTCTCATATGTTAGCAAATATTCTTCTCCTTTTGACTTTTCGACTTCTACAAATTAGAATTTTATACAATTTTCACATGTCAGGAAATATAATTCCCCTTTTGATTTTGTTCCAATCATTTAAAAGTATAAAAACCAGACGGAGAGCCAAACGTGGCCCGTGGCTGCAGCTGGTTCCCCCTGGTCCATGTGTTGGATCATGGGGAGGCCTCACGGATGGCTCACACCCGCATGTGCACAGTGTAACTCTGGACTTCCACCTCCGGGTTTCAGAGTCCTCAGTTCAGTTAAGGACACTTGTGCAAGAAGTCTGAGAACCATCTATAATGGCTCATTTTTTTCCTCAGTATCCAGTTGCCACATCCTGTCAATTTTCCCAGCAAAATACGTCTAGCAGAATATTATTGCGGATTATCCGCTGTGGTTCTTATTCTGGGACTTTGCATTGACTCACTCTCTCATCTCCTTCAAGTATTTTCTCAAATGTCACCTTCTCCAAAAGGCCTAGCTTGATGCCCTTCCCCACCCTTGATCCCTTTACCCTGTTTTTACCTTCCCCTTCGCACTTACACTTGTGAATGTTCTATGATATTTACTACATATTATTATTATTGTTTCTTGCCTTTCTCTGATTAGAATGTCAGCTCCCCAAAGGCAGGAACTTTGGCCTGTTGCTCTCTGCTGTGTCCTTAGCACCGAGAACAGTGCACATAGAAGGGGCTCCGCTGCCGTGTGTTGAATCAGTGAAGGATGCCGAGGCGCTGATTTCTTTGTGGGGAGGCAGGACTGATGGGACAGAAAAAGCCAGTGCTCTTTATAAATGGGACGCTTTAAAGTGGTTCTTGACCCCCGCTGCACATTGAAATCATCTGGGAGGTTTAAGAATCCTGCTGCCCAGACTAAGCCCCAGACCAATTAAATAAGAAGTTCCTGGAATAACAACTTTCAGGTCTCTAGAAAGTGGAGCTAAGGTTAAGAACAGCTGCTTTAAAATGACAGAGATTATAATGGTCCTAAAAGCAAGATTTTGATTCATGAAGGCCAGGCTTTGTGGTGAAGACAAAGCCCCCATGGGCTGTGATGATCCCGAGCTCAGAGGCCTGGTGTTCGAATAGGGAAAAAAGTGGAGTTTGACATGGAAGGAGCTGGGTGGCAGTGATGCAGACCCATGGGAGCATGATGGGGGTGGCAGCTCAGTCCTCACAGCATGGCTAGGGCCATGGATGTGTTTGGGGATGTAAAGGCAGAGGAGCTTTTTATTTCCTTTCTTCTAGGACCCTGTGGATATAAAAAGTGGGACATTCAGGCAGGGAGAACCTGAATTAGCCTCTCATGTCACCTCATCTGGAGACTCTTTCACGTCCAGTGGTTTGAGATGGGGGTAAGAACATGTTCCTGCGCCCCGAAGATGAGCCAAGCAGATGGCTAGGGATGGGGAGCTCACGTGGCGGCCAGGGGACTGTTGTGTTGGTTGGAAAGGGGACTCCGGAGCAGAGGCAGTAGGAAGGACAGTCCCAGGCCAGCACAAGGTCAGTCTCAGAGGAGTGACAGGACCAGCCATAGCAAAGATGGGTGGCGGATAGAGGGAGTGGACCACTGCACACTTACTTTGCTCAGAAAGTAGACCACGTGTCCCACCAGCAATGGCACTGTTGCAGGACTGTAGTGGGGGACGACGCCAACTCTCAGACAGACCAGATCGCCTCTCCAGAGCTCAGCAAAGACCAGAGGACAACATACAGACCAAGAGCCCCTTCTCTGACTTCATTATGTCTTCCAAACCATGCTCACTCCTTGTGTTTTCCCTTCATGTCACTTTCACAACTGTTGTTACATGGTGATGTGAGTAATTGTTCAATGATTACTTTATTCATTTATTTCAGAGAGAGGGGAAGGGAGGGAGAAAGAGGGAGAGAAACATCAATGTGTGAGGCAAACATCTATCAGTTACCTCTTGCACGTCCCCAACCGGGGTTCTGGCCTGCAACCCAGGCCTGTGCCCAGACTGGGAATTGAACTGGTGACCTTTTGGTCTGAGGGACAACACGCAACTTACTGAACCACACTGGTCAGGGCAATTGTGTGCTATTTAAACTCTAAAGTCTATGAAGGCAGGAACCACATCTGTGCCCCTAATACAGTGCCTGGCACACAGGAGTGAAGATTTGGTGATGAGTGAAGACATGACTGAATGTGAGTCATGCCCCTAGTTCTGGGGCAGGATTCCAGACACAGGATCTGCTTGCATAGCCCACTAAGGTGCTGCTGGGAGGAGGGAGCGATATCCTCTATCTTGGCTGCCCCAAGGGTTGGGACCACACATGCTTCTCCTCAGTTTTGCCAGTTGGTGTAGGTCTGGGCCAGATGTCACACTGCATCCTGCCTCAGCCCCAGTCTCCGTCATGCTTGGCTGCCTTGACACCCAGGGGAGCCTTGTCCTGGCCAGGGGCTC
Source organism: Mormoops blainvillei (assembly GCA_004026545.1). Classification (NCBI taxonomy): domain Eukaryota; kingdom Metazoa; phylum Chordata; class Mammalia; order Chiroptera; family Mormoopidae; genus Mormoops; species Mormoops blainvillei. The sequence continues at coordinate 275,947 of PVJD01000447.1, forward strand.
TCCCAGCCACCCCCCACCACCTCCCTGTGCTATTCTTCCAACTGACTGTGGGACCTCCCCACCTCCCTCCAGCAAGGACCCTGCCATCCTGTCTCTGGATCCATAAAAAGCCACTTTGAGTGTCTCTTTAGCAAGGGAACTGCTGGTTTGCAGAGCGAAACCGCCCTGGCTGGGGTAGGGGCAGAGCCACCCCTCACAGACAACTTTGCTTTTCCGGGTAATACATTAGGCTGCATCAGCAGATGTTTGCCTTTTATGAGGACATATACAACCCCCCAAAGAAACCCAGCAGAGAGGATATGGGGAGGGTGCAAGAGGGGAGAAGAGTGAAGGAGTGCAATTCTGAACATTGAGAGGGTGCTGCTCGGGTACTGTCCTCCGCCACCACCTTCCGTCCCTTCCCCGGAGTCTCGGAGTGGCCCGGGGGTGCTGTGTACCTAGCACATCCACTCACACAGTGGAAGCACACAGGCTCACCCCGGCTCAGAACACACACTGACAGGCACACTCGCACCCTTGGCTTACGCTGACCTCCGTGGTGCACGGATGATGCTGTTTCCCGGTCTACCATGCTCCCCCACTATTCCCACATCTTCTCATCACCCCTCACAGGTTGGCTCACTTTTCAATCATCCCTTTCTCAGGAAGCAACCTGGCTGGGCCCCCTGGTGACATGCTCTCATAGCATCATGTGCCTCCCCCATTTTTTGACATTTCCTGTAGTATTGACATTTGACATTCATTTGTGTGTTTCTTTGATTAATATACGTGCCTAATCTCCCAGTGACAGTGACTATTTTTGTCTATCCTTCGTACTCAGCACATTGGCACATAGCAGGTCCTCACGAAATAACTGTGGAATGAGTTAATGGATGTGGTAGGCAGGCAGCTTCTGAAACAGCCGGCAATGATGTCTACCTCCTGGTAGTCACTTCCTTTGTGTAGGCTGGACACAGTGGCTCACCTCTAAGGCATAGAATGTGGCAGAAGTGGTGGATGTCACCTCTGAGATGAGGTGATAAAAGTTGTAACTCCCATTTTCTTTTCTCCCTTTCCTTGACCTGTGTACCCTGATGAAGGCAGCTGCCATGCTGTGACCTACCATATGGAGCGGCCTATGTAGCAAGGAGCTCAGAGTGGACTCCAGATGACAGCCACTAAATTTGGGGGTTACTGTTATGCAGCAATGGGTAACTAATACAACACGTGACTTAGAAACACAGTATTAACAGCCTATCCCACACTGAAGCATACCCTCCTCAGAGCCTCCCCTCCACATAACTCAGCACTTATTTCAGCAGACACGAGCAGTGTTCACATGCACACACACCAGAGCCCTGAGAGCCCATTCTCTACTTTGGCTACCGCACAGCTCTGCTCATGTGGACCTGTGCCCACTAACCCCACTGTGTCAGTCCAGAACATCAGGCCCACTTGGAAGCCACCCCTTGGCCCTGCTGCTGAGCCTCTCATCCTTGAAGACCCCCTGTCCAGCTCTGTGTCACCCTTAAGGCCAGAGTTACCAACAGCCCAGCACTCTTGTGAGTGGAGTTCCGTGTGAAGGTCGAGGCTCTGGCCCAAGGAATGGATCCTTGTAGGGGAAGTTTTCCCTCAAGACCCTCAGGCCCCATGCCTCTGCCCTGCAGAAGGTCTGCCAGCACCCCTGCTGACAGCGCCAGACATGGCCTGGCCGGGCCCAGCGGGAGTAAAGGGCAGTAAAGGGCGTTGCTCTCAGCCTGGAGTCCCCCTCAGGGCAGCAGTGGGCAGCGGCAACACTCACTCAGGCTGGCAGCTGGTGAGGCAGCAACAGCACAACAAACGGAAAATCCCCTCTCTCCTCACTTGCTCGGTCCCAGCCTTCCCAAGGCCCTGGATGAAAGCCCAGTACTCGCAGGACCCCTCTCTTGGAGCTGCTTCTCTAGGTCATATCACCATTGGAAAGTGCCAATGGAAGAACCCCACATTTGTGGTACTGTGGAGGGCTGATTTTTAGAGACTTCTAATCAAGGCAGCTTTGCTGGCAATGCATGAGAATTCTTTACTGGTTGGTGAAAAGAGGTCCAGAAAGCCCATGTGTCTTGGTCCTCTCTCCCCAGCATCACACTGTTGACTCAGGGCCACCTGCCTTGCTCCGGGTCTAATGAGGTTGTTTGGGATCCAGTGATGACTCCCCTGGGAAGGATGGTCAAGGGACATCTGCAGGCTTCTGCTTCTTGCTCTCTCACACCTTATTCTCCTCTTAGCCCTACTTTTGCTGGGCAAAACATGGCAAAATTGGAGCTCTTCTGTCCGGGAAAATGAGCACTACAGGCAGGTTAAAGAACTGAATCTTCTCGATGGACTGCCCACTGGAGTCCCTCTGTTTAGTTCTCAGGCTGTGGACAAGACCAGCTGCTGTTCTCTGGGCTAATGCTTCCTGGTGCACATCCAGGCCAGCAGGCTAAGCTGTTGACCTTGCCTGTCACCTCTGTGGAGCCTGCTGCTTCAGTCCCCTGGGTGTGGACAGCAGCCTCTTGTCTGAGAGGTTGTTACTGACACCCACAGTCATAGTCCCTGACAGGAGAGAGGAGTCAGGTGGGGCTGAAGTCAGGGTTGGAAAGCAAAGTTGAGATGGCTTTAGAATTATTAATGGTGGACCCCTGCACTGGCCTCAGTCCATGTGTCCCCAGAGGCCCGTACCCTGCACACTGTGTATTCCTGTGTCTGTGTGTGCTTATGTGCAAAGGTGATAAAAGTGAGGACCCACACCTGGAAAGTCCTCAAGAGGGATGGTGTTGACTATACAAGTGACTTGTGCCTTCTACATCTGTCCTTCAACCACGGAAGGACTTCCAGGTCCTAGACCTTCCTTCCACTTCGAACCCCTCTCTCAGCCTCCTCCTGTCTTTGCTCTCCTCCTTATCCAACCTTCCAAGAGCTCCTATTCTGCTGTCCTGTAGTCCTAGAAAACCCCAGCCCTGTTTGGCCACAACCATTTGCTTGTGCTGACACTGCTGAGTGCTGCTCTGAAGTCTTGCATAGCTCCGTGCCCTGGGGTCGCTATACATGGTCTGCAGTCGACTGGTCCCTCCACATGGCTAGGAATCCCTTTATATTTCTTTAGGGGCTACTGTTTGCTCTTCTCCATACAGGCCATTCCAGCCCTTCTCTTCAAACCCCCAACTACCCCATTCCCCTGCCTATTCCCTCTCAGCCCCTCACCACCTTCAGCACTAACCTTGCTGCTATTCCCCAACTTCCTGCCATCACACCTCTGACCTGTCTGATCTTTCACCTGTATTTCCTTCCTACCCTCCTGTTGCCATGGAGGCCTATGCTCTATGCCAGAGATTTTCCAACTTTTTCATCTCATGGCACACATAAACTAATTACTGAAAAACATTTTTTACCATTCTGACACACACACACACAAAAAGTATAATTTTGATTCATTCACACCAGATGCCTATTGCTGTGTTTGCCTGTTGTCTTTTTTTATTTGACAATCTAAGGGAAAAGAGGTCAGTGCCCCTGACTATTGCATGTCAGGTATTGCATGTTTTAAAAATTCTTGAGGCACATTGGTTGAAAATCGCTGCTCTAGATTCTAGAGCCTCACCTTCCAAGGGACCATTCTTTTTCCGCCCTCATTTATAGCTGCAATCTTTATTTCTCTATTGGTCTCTTCCAACAAACATTTAAATATGCTCCATTCTTCATTATCTTAAAAACAACAACAAAATAAACAACCTTCACTAACATCTCCCATGTACTTGCTCTCCAGCTCTCATCCTATCTCCTTCCTCCCTTTCAGAACCCAGTTTCTTGAGTGTTTTCACTCATAGTACCTACTTTCTTCCTTCCTTACTCCTTAACCCTTGGTCATCAAATTTCTGCCCACTCTGGTCCACTGAGGCTGCATTCATCAAGCTCATCAGGATGTTCTATTGCTAAATCCAACGGACATTTTTCATTTCTTTTCTTGTCTGATCTCTCACTAGCACTGAACATGACCAAGGACTCCTTGCACACAAGTCTTACTTCCTCTGTCTTCCATGACCTCATTCTCCTTCTTTCCTCCCCGTCTTTCCGGCCACTACTCTTCAGTCTCCTTTAATGCTTTCCCTGACTGCTGTTCAAATGTTCCTGCTCTATGGGACTCTGCTCTAGTCCCTGCTCTTGTCTGGCTACATACTTTTGCATCTAATCTGTTCTGTTAGTATCTAATCATGATGACATTTATACAGTGAGGACTTTTGGATTCAAGTGATAGTACCTTGATTCACACTAGCTCAAAAAGAAAAAAATAAAGAGGCATTTTTGGTCTGCATATAGGCTAGTGTAGAAGCATTGACCTCAAGCACTTCTGGGTCTGAGGACTCAAATGATGTTGTCAGGCCTTTCTCTCCCTCCATTTTCTTCTCTGGTTCTAGTTCTCCATCTGTGTTGACCTCATTCTCTTCTATTGTAGCCTTCCTCATGCATGGGGTGGAGGCAGAGCAGTCATTGTGATAGCTCAAGGATTTATCACTCTAGATAATCACTGTGGAGGAAAAAAAGATCTTCTGTCTTCCATAATTACTATTTCATTCCCAAGAAAGGGGTCAGGTCAATCCAACTGGAGTCACATGCCTACTCAATGAATCTGGAGTGCTAATGGTGGTCTGTAATTGCCAGTCCTCCAGGACAACGATGAATTGGAAGGACAGCTTTCTAAAGGAAAAGCGAGGTAGTGTTATCAGAAGAAGAGCAAGGAATACAGAATAAAGAAAACAAACATTTACTATATTTTTCCTGTCTGCACCTTTCCCAGGTTCTTCAGTTTTAATTAGCTGATCAATCTCTCTCCACTTGGATGTTCCAAACTCAACAAGTTTGAGTTATTTGGAAATAAGGTCTTTGCAGATGTAACTAGTTAAGAGGAAGTTTCACTAGGGTAGTGTGGGCCTTAAATACAATGTGTTTGGTGTCCTTATAAGAAGAAGAAAGGACCCACAGAGACACAGACACAGTGGGGCAGGCCATGTGAAGACTGAAGGAGAGTGGAGTGATGCAGCCATAAGCAAAGAAACACCTAGAGCCACCAGGCATGGGAAGAGGCAAAAAAACATCCTCCCCTAGAACCTTCAGAGGTAACATAGCCCTGTCAATACCTTGATTTCAGACTTCTGGCCTCCATAAATCTGAGAGAACAAATTTCTGTTGTTTCAAACTACCCAGTTTGTGTTACTTTGTAACACAGCAGCCCTTGGAAACTACTACCCCAAACCAGCCACAGCTGCGTTAAAAAATGCAACCAGTTGTTTGGGTACATAGGATGTCTTCTAGACAGAACTTATAGAAGAACTATGTCTTGGAACACTCCTTTGGGGTGGGAGGCATAGGGAAAATAATTTATCTGGTGGCTTCTTCCTTTCCCCTGAATCTCTTGGGTTGGGTCTGTTTTAGGAACATTAACATCCATGCATTTCTGGGTTGTGTTAACTGGCCTCTCTGGGTATCTGCTGGAGAAACCAAACCGCAAGCTTCCAGTTTTGTGATTCAGTTGAACCTAAAATTGATCAGAGAGTCCATAGCCTCCAATGAGTCCAGCCAATGTCAAGGAGAGCTGGAGCTTGAAGGACCTATTAGTGCAGATAGAGTGGGATGAGGGAGAGAAGATATAGAGCAACATGGTATTCCAAAACTGGAGATACAGCTTCACCTGGGAACCTACTGGGAAAGCTGTAGACCTAGGATGGAAAAATAAACCATCTGTGACAGCTGCCCATGGAACATGTGGAGAAGGTACTGGTGGTACTGCTACCCAAGTCAGTCGCTTGTCTACCATATGAGGAGCCTGTACCCTGGCTCTGGCTGCACTAGAAGCAGTTCAAATTGCTAAAGAGACATGTTCCAAGACCAACCTGATGTGGGATGAGGCAAGTGGGCACTAGTGATTGCAGCTGGGGATCCCCACTGAACATGTGACTAAGGTTTGGGGGCAGATGGGGATGAGCAAATCTTGGGGGTGTGTATATAACAGGACCTGGTATATTGTCCAAACTGCATTCATCATCACTCATGCCCCCAATCCTAGCCTGCTATTTCTTTTTTAAAAATTTAAATCATTTTTTATTTTTCAATTACAGTTGACACACAATATATGTTTCAAGTGTACACACCTGTGATTAGACATTATATAACTTACTAAGTGATCATCCTGATAAATCTAGTACCCACATGACACCATACATAGTTATTACATGTACTTCTTAATCCCTTCATCTTTTTCAACCATACTCTACCCTCCCTCCTATCTGGCAACTGTCAATATGTTCTCTGTACCTATAAGTCTGTTTCTGTTCTGCTTCTTTGTTTATTTTTTTAGATTCATATGTTGATAGATATGTATTTATTGTCATTTTATTTCTCATATTTTTTATTTTCTTCTTCTTCCTGAAGAAGACCCTATAACATTTAATATAATGCTGGTTAGGTGATGATAAACTCCTTTAGCTTTTCCTTGTGTGGGAAGCTCTTTATATGTCATTCGATTCTAAATGATAGTTTTGCTAGATAGAATAATCTTGGTTGTAGGTCCTTGTTTTTTCATGACTTTGAATATTTCCTGCCAATCTCTTCCAGCCTGCAAAGTTTCTATTGAGAAATCAGCCAGCAGTCTTATAGGAGCTCCCTCGTACGTAACTAACTGTTTTCTTTTGTTGCTTTTAAGATTCTCTCTTTGTCTTCAAACTTTTTCATTTAATTATGATGAAGATTAATTATCTTGTCCTGACTGGTATGGTTCAGGGGGTTTGTTGTTGTCCCCCAAAGCAAAAGGTTGTTGGTTTGATTTCTGGTCAGGGCACATTCCTGGACTGAAGGTTTGGTCCCTGGTTGGGGCATGTATGAGAAGCAAGCCATTGATGTTTCTCCCTCACATCAATGTTTCCCTCCCTCTCTTTCTACCTCTCTTTTCCTCTCCCTAAAAATAAATAAATAAAATCTTTTAAAAAAATTATGATATGCCTTGTGTGGGCCTCTTTGGGTTCATCTTGTTTGGGACCCCCGAGCTTCATGGACTTATATGTCTATTTCCTTCACCAAGTTAGGGAAGTTTTCTGTCATTATTTTTTCAAACAGGTTGTCAATTTCTTGCTCTTTCTCTTCTCCTTCTGGCACCCCCATGATGCACTGTTGGTATGCTAAAAGTTGTCCCAGAGGCTCCTTATACTACCTTCATTTTTTTCATTTTCTTTTTGCTGTTCTGATTGGGTGTTTTCTGCTTCCTTATCTTCCAAATCACTGATTTGATTTTTGGCTAAATCTACTCTACTGTTGATTCTCTGTAAATTTTTCTTCATTTCAGTTAGTGTATCTTTCATTTCTGACCAGTCCTTTTTTGTGCTGTTGGTGTTCTCACTGAACTCATTGAGCATCCTTATAACCAGTGTTTTGTACTTTGCATCTAGTAGTTTGCTTTTCTTTGTTTTGTTTAGTTTTTTTCTGGAGTTTTCTTCTATTCTCTCATTTAGGATGTGTTACTTCTTCTCTTTAATTTGGCAGCCTCCCTGTGTTTTTTCTATGTGTTAGGTAGAGCTTTTAAGTCTTCTGAACTTGATAGAGTGGCCTGAAGTAGTAGATGTCCTATGGGTCCAGTGGCACAGCCTCTGCAATCACCCAAGCTGGGCAATCCAGCTGCAACACCCCTCCCTGTGTGGTCTGTGTACTCTCTTCTGTTGTAGTTGAGCCTTGATTGCTGTTGGCATGCCAATTGAGGGGGGGGATTTACTTCCAGGCTGATCATCTGCAAGGACTGGCTATAACCACTGACCACTGTGAAAAATCAACTGTGCAGGGGCCAGCGCCACAGAGCAGGACTTACTTCAATGGGGCTCTGGTGTCTGCTGAGTCCACCCCTCATGTGTGTCACTTTGGAGGTGGCTGGGTGGTGTTTTGTTGTGGTCTGTAGCTGTCCACTGAGGGCACTGGCTCTGGGACCTTCTGGGAAGTGCAGGCCACGGTCAGCTTCTGCCTATGTTCTGCCCAGGGCTACCAGGCATGAGCTACAAAACAATCTGTAGATGCCTGCTACAAGTGCTGGGCCTGAAGGTTCCCAGGAGAGACCAAGCTGAGAACCAAGGCTGGCTGCTGTTATTGCCAGGCCTGCGGCCACTTAGTGAGAGGTACAGGGTACACTGAGGCCAGATGCTGCTTGTTTGAGAGATTTTAGGAAAGTCTGAAGTATAAGCCAACACAGTCCATTCCAGTGGCTTTTCCAGTGGAGAAGCCACTGGAAACAGCTTGGTTGGGCCCAAAAGTTGGGTGGGTTGGGGTCTCCTGAAGTCACCGGACTGGGGTGAACATTGTAAGCCAGGTTAATGGAGACTCAGATATGGTGCATGCCTTCTGCCTCTGTGGGGAGAGGGCTCAGAAAAGGAATAATGCCCTCTGCCAACATTCCCTCTGAAAGAAAGCTGTCCTTTAGCTCTCACCCTCATGCTACTTACTTCAGCTCCTCCCTGTGTGTCTCTGTTGCATTTCAAGCTGCTGTCCTAGTGCTGGAGCTCAGAGAGACTGGGTCCGAGTAAATTCGTGCATGGGCCCTTTAAGAAGAACTGCCTGAAACTCCAGAAGCTTCCGTCTTACTCAGCCTCAATCCCCCCACTGGTCTTTACAGGCAGAAGTTATGGGTACTTCTTTTCCAGGCACTGGAACCTTGAGCTGGGGGTACTGGTGTGGGCCTGGGACCTCTTCCTCCTCATAGGGGACCTTTGCTGCTGAGATATCCCTCCCAATTTTTATTTACCACACATAGATGTGGGACCGGCCCATTCTGCATCTTCATCTCCTCCTGCCAGTCTTTATATGGTTTCTTTTGGAGCACTTTTATTCAGCCAGATTTCAGATGGTTCTGAATGATAGTTGTTCTATAATTTAGTTGCAATTTTGAGGTGGTTGTGGGGGGTTCTGATTACCACATTTACCTACATCACCATCTTGACCAGAAGTCCAAATCTGCTATTTCTGTGCGTCCTGATCTGATGAGTGGTAGCACCATAGATCCAGTAACCTGAGCCAAAGAAGATGGAGTTGTCCTTGACTTTTTCTCTTTTCTCCCACATTCAATTCATTGCTGAGTGAAGTCTGTTCTACCTCCAAAACATCTCCAGGTTCTGATCACTTCCCTCAATTCCCATTACCTCAGTACTCTTTTTAGGCCACTATTTTTTTCTAGCTTGGATATTGCAATAGTCTCCAGTGGCTGGTTCTTTATCTCTTGTCTTTTCTATCTCCAAAATGCACCCCTCTCTGCAGCTAGCATGATCTTCCTAAAACACAAACCCAATCAACTTATATCCCCGCAGGCAATTCTTCAAAGGTTCTTCACACAGCCATGCGTGCTGGCTCCCATGCAATCTTCTTGCCTCTTGTCCTGCTGCTTCCTCTCTTGCATACTAAATATAGTCACATGGAATGGCTTGTTGCTTTTCTACCATGCTGTGTTTTCACTTCATATCTCCATTCGTTCATCCAGCAACTGCCTGGTGAGTGCTCACTGTGCCCCGGCACTGTTGTAGGCCCTGGGAATACAGCAGGGATGCCGTGCCTCCTACCTGAAGCCCTACCTGTGCCCTGCTTATGACAGGCAATGGAAATTGGCTATGAAAACCTTCTCTCTGGCCTTCCTATTCTAGAACTTGGAAGAATCCAAGGCTGCTTCTAAGCCTTCCCTGTAGGCAGAGGACAGGCACAGTTTTGGCCACTAAGATCAAGGCAGATAACAGAGTACCCTTTCCTGAATAACAGTCCTCATTAAGGGCCTTTACTTTTCCTTCCTCTTTCCACCTGGGATGTGCATGTGAAGCCTGGGGTACAGCAGCTGTCCTGCAACTATGATGAGGCAAGAGAAAGAATAACTGCCTCCTTGCTAAGGAGAGTGAGTGAAACTAGGGAAAGGTCCTGGTGCTAAGGCCACTGTGTGGAGTCATGCAGGTTGTGTTTTGCACAGATGAAGAGGCACCATTTTCATAGACAGTGAGTATTAGCTGCTGTACTTGTCCTGGCTCTGGTCTAATCTCCAAAGGGAGGGAGTGGAGGAAAGGACTGGAAGCTTTGAGTTCTGTGAATTTTGGGTTCTCTCAAATCTTTCCAGCAATCAAGCTTTTTTCATAAGCCTTTGTGACAAGGTTTTTGGAACTCAAAGGCTGAGAACTCCAAGGCTGAGAATCGCCCCATGTTTTGCTTTGTCAGCCCCTCCCTAAGGTCATGAATTATGGTTCAGCACAAATGGGGAAAGGAATCGGAGCTGAAGGAAAGTATGAGGGGGGGTAGAATTCACTGGTTAATATTTCAAACCCTTATCCAACAAGTGAACATAGAGAGAGGTCTTTGCCAAGTGATATAAATACTCTTAATGGCAAAGCAGCAGTTCTGTTCAAGTTGGAGTAGGAAATGAGGGAAAGCTGGAGAAGGCTCCCCAGAGAGGACTACAACTGGAATGGACTTTGAAGGCTGAATTTATTTTGACAAGACAGGGAAGAGCATATTCAACAAAGGTCTGACTAAGCAAATCTGGAAAGGCCTAAGTGTGTATAGCACATTAAAGGAAGTGATTGAGTGTGGCAGGGCAGTGGCAGGAGAATGGCTGAGACAGACTTGGGGACATGGTAAAGGCTGAGAAAATGGCGAGGTCCTATCTTCTCTCAGACGTGCCCACTTGGTTTCAGGTGTCTGTGCTGCCCCTTGTCCTGTTTGATAAAAACTGCACCGCGCTGGCCACTATGGGGGAGGCGTGGGAGCCTGGGCTGGCTCTGGGTGCGTGTGCCAGGTTTGCCCCCAGCTCAGGGGTTCGCGGCTCCTGAGAGCTTGGCTAAGGCTCCTGGTATCTTCGGGGAAAGTCCTTCTTCCTCAGGCCCTTAGGCACAGACCTAAAGATAGAAAGGATACAGAAAGGTACTGTTAGCAGACCTGGCTACCTTTAAGCTAGTCAGAAGAGGAGGCCACCTGAAGTCAGGTAGGATTTTCCTGAACCCCTTTCACTCTGTTTGGAATAGAGAGTAAGGGTAGTGATCTTTTGATTCTTCTGACCTTATCCAAACTCCCATATTCTAGGGCCTGGGGAATCAACCTCTTCCTGGGTGTAGATTTTCATCCAACCACCTCTGATCAGCTATGAGCCCCTGAGACCCAGGCTGGCTCCTCCTGGCTGCCCAGCCTCCACAGACTTCCTGCTCTCTGGTAGAGCTATGGCAGGAGGGAGGTGTGTTAGTTTTCTAATGCTGCTGCTGCAAATTTTCACAAGTTTAGCAGTTTAAAATGACACCTGCTTATTCTCTCACAATTCTTTAAGGCAGAAGTCCAAGATCCATAGTATCGGGTCAACATCAAGGTATCTGCAGGCTGCAATCCTTTCTGGAGACTCTAGGGGGGAATCCACTTCTTTGCTCATTCACGTTGTCGGCAGAATTCAGTTCCTTGAAGTTGTTGGATTGAGGTCCCTGTTTCTTTATTGGCTGTTGCCTGAGAGACATTCTCAGCTTTCAGAGGCCATGAGCATTCCTTGGCCTGTGTTCCCATTCCTCCATCCTTAACCAGCACTGGTGGGTTGAGTGCACTCGTTTAAGTTCACTTTAATTTTCTCCTGCTTCTTCTTCCATTACATTGTTCACAATTCAGCCTGGAAAGGCTTTTAGCTTTTAAGGGCTCCTGTAATTAGATTGGGGCCACCTGGATAATCCAGACTAACTTCCTGTCTCAAGAGCTATACCATTAATCACACCTATAAAGACATTTTTGCTGTTAAACGTAACATATTCACAGGTTCTGGGGATCAGAGTGTAGACATCTTCATGGGTCGCTATCCAGTCAACACAGGTGTAACCCAGGAGCTTTGTCTCTGTACCTACTTTCCCTTCCCCCTCACAAACTTTGACCCCTTAACATCAAGGTGGAGCAGAAGCAGCAGGCTTGAGAGACAAGCTTACAAGTTAAGGTGGTCCTTGTCTGAAGTTGTCTACATGATGTCTCCAAAGGGAGGCTGGTCTGTGAGTTGGCATCCCATTTATGATGTGACCTTAATTTGAAAGTAGGAAAGAGTGAGGAAGAATTGGGGCCCTATCTGCCATCCCTGATCCCTCCTTCCTCGCCCTGCCTCATAAAGCTTTACTGAAGGCTTCTGCATTTATTGGCAACATGGAAACCTTCATTGATGTTCCAGAGACCATGTTCCATAGACTCCTCTCCCACCTTGCCAAATTTACATTTGTTTGTTAAAGTTTTGCATATGTTAAAAATATAATTTGGGGAGTTGTTTGGAAATATGAAATATTTCCACCAGGGGCTGGCTGAGAGCCAAGTGACTCTACAGGGACCACTCTGGGGGCCCTTCTGTGCACCCTCCCCCTGTGCCTACTTGGCACCCCGGTCCCATTGGCCTCTTGCACTCTGGAAGGGTCTATCAGTCTCCCTGGCCAGATGGCAAACATGTACCAAATTCTTAGCCATAGACAGCATGTGTCTCAGGAGAACTGGTGTTTGTCCTCTTGCTGGGCTAGGACAGCTCTGGCTGCCAGATTGGCTTTCTCCTCTGGCCCTCGGGCCCTCAGCCCCTGGGCTCTGCCTTGGCCTCACAGATTCTCAGTGGTGTGAACACACTTTGTAATCAAGAAGAAGTGTCAAGATGGCACCGTACTTGGTACAGGGCTAGGAGAATAAGAACCTCCAGTTATACCTGTCACCTAAACATCTTCTTTACCACCAGTGACGAGCCGATAATTAAAAAGTATGAATGAGTCCTTTCAGGAACCTAACTTTCACTTCCCTGCTCCACTCCTGTTTTTACTATTTCTTTCCAGAATCCACTGTCATCCTCACCTCATTTGTCCTCAGTCTCATCTTCTTTCTAGCTTTACTATAAATAACACCACTAACATTTCACTATTAAAAAATCACTGGACATATTTTTGCCATAGCAAAAAAGTCACTATATTAGTCATCCTCAGATTTCAGTGAGCTTGGGAGTTGGCTTTCTAGCAAGCTGGTGGGAGCCTGGGCCGCATCCCTGGATGTTCTGATCTGGATTTAGGGTGGGGTCTGAATTTCTTTATCTTTAACAAGCTGTGTTTTTAACAACTCCCCAGGTAACGATTCAGCTCACTATTTAAGACCTGGATCAATGATGCAGCCTGATCTCCTTTTCTTGGGGTGGGTATTTTTTAAGCTCTTTGTTAATTTTGTTTTAGTCTCTTTTCTTCATAAGTTAAAATTATCTTAGACTCAACCAAGGCCATTCCAGTATTTGGAACAGATCTTAGTATACTGGTAATTTTAATAAGCATTTACTACCTCATTTATTCTTGTTACAAACTAACCAGACTTTCAACTCTGAATCAATCACTATTGGATACAAATTCAGTTTGTAAGGATAAATATATTTTTATTTGTTTTTGCACACATGGCAAAAGCAAAAGTGCTCTAGTGGGATCTCACGGGCTGATGGTTAATTTTCTTTCTTTTTTTTACAGGCAGATTATTTATTTATTTATTATTAATTAATTAATTTAATTGCTATTCTATTACAGTTGTCCCAATTTTTCCCCCTTTGCCCTCCTCCGCCCTGCCCCACCCCTGCTTCCACGTCAATCTCCACACCATTGCCCATGTCCATGGGTCATTCATACATGTTCTTTGACTAGTCCTTTCCCCTCTTTCCACCATTCTCCCCCTTCCCACCATTCCCCCCTTCCCCCCTCTCCTCTGGCCACTGTCAGTCTGTTTCATGTTTCCATGCTTGGGGTTCTATTTTGCTTGTTAGTTTATTTTGTTCATTCGATTCCTCTTGTAAATGAGGTCATATGGTATTTGTCTTTCACCGACTGGCTTATTTCTCTTAGCATAATATTCTCCAGTTCCATCCATGCTGTCTCAAAAAGTAGAATTTCTTCTTTCTTTCTGCTGCATAGTATTCCACTGTGTAAATGTATCATAGTTTTCTGATTCACTCATCTTCTGATGGGCACTTAGGCTGTTTCCAGCACTTGGTTATTGTAAATAGCACTGCTATGAACATTGGGGTGCCTAAGTTCTTTTGAATTGCTCTTTCAGGATTCTTAAGGTATATTCTAAGTAGTGGAATCACTGGGCCAAAATGCAGTTCTATTTTTAATTTTTTGAGGAAATTCCATACCATTTTCCACAGCGGCTGCACCAGTCTGCATTCCCACCAGTAGTGAGCTAAGGGCTCCCTTTTCTCCACATCTTTGCCAGCACTTGTTGTTTGCTGATTTATTAGTGATGGCCATTCTGATGGGTATAAGGTGATATCTCATTGTAGTTTTAATTTTCATCTCTTTGTTGGCTAGTGATGCTGAACATCTTTTCATATGTCTATGGGCCCTCTATATGTCCTCCTCGGAGAAGTGTCTACTCAGGTCCTTTCCACATTTCTTAATTGGATTGTTTGTCTTCCTGTGTTGAGTCCTATGTGTTCTTTATAGGTTTTGGAGATTAAACCTGTGTCTGGGGCCCTGCAGTCCTTTCACCATGCAGCCTTCTACCCTTCCTGGCCAGCTGGACTCCATGGGCACAAACTGCACTTTCAATCTGGCCTCTTTGCTGGCAGGGCAGGTGCATGTGTGCCCACCTCTGTGTAGCCACGCCTCTGCTCCCCTCTTTACAAAAGTCCCTTTGTGGCACCCACACTGCAGTGCCTAACCACTGCCCAGCTCTCCGCCCACTCCACTTCCTCAAAGGCAAAAACGCAAAAAGTCTTTCTCCATCAGGGCTGGCCACAGCTTCCCAGTGCCTCCAACATTTTTAGGAGATAGAATTTTTCTCTTGAACTCTCCCAGTTGGCGCCGCAGCTATGAACATGCTACGGCTGTGTGTGTGTAGCCTGAGTCTCCCAGACTCCGCATATCCTTCCAAGTCTTTCCCTGTTAGGCTGGGATTCCCTGTGCAGGGCCAGGGCCCCCTTACTCTGGGAGGGGCAGGAGCTACTAAACTGTTTTCTCTCCTCTGCTGCAGGCACCTTGTGCAGGGTATTTCCCCCTCAGCTTATAAAATCTCTTACTGGTGCAAAGCTTCTTCTGTACTCCTCTGCTGATATATCAGCTAAGATTATGTTGTTCAGGTCACTTGTCAGAAGACCAGCTGAAAGTCTGTGCAGGGGCACGAGCAACTGGGCTCAGCTTCCACCTACTAGGCCACCATCTTCCCCATTCTCTCAATTTCCTATTTTTAAAAACATCTATTTAATCATTCTATTTATTACACAATACAATTATTTTAGGTTCTTACTTTTTAATATAATTTTTATTTTTCAATCACAGTTGACATACAATATTATATTAGTTTCAGGTGTACAACACAGTAATTAGACATTTATATAACTTATGAAGTGATTCCCCCAATTAGTCTAGTACCCACCTGATACCAGGCATCATTATTACAACATTACTGACTATGTTCCTTATGCTTTACAACATTACAATACTATTGACTGTATTCCCTGTTCTTCACATCCCTGTGACTGTTTTTATAACTGGCAATTTTTACATCTAATCCCTTTTCCTTTTTCATTCACTTCCCCCTTCCCCTTCCATCTGGCAACTGCTGATGGTCAATTTTCATTCATTCATTCAACATTGATTAAGCAGGGACATAAAGAAGAATAATGACAAAATGCTTTAACAAGTGCTGTGTGCTACGGATCCTATATTCTCTGACCTTTGCCTATATCTCCAGCCTCATTTCACAACCACAGGAACTCCCAACCTGGCACCAGCCACTCTTGACTTTTTCCAGGCCTTTGAACTTACTAAGCTTACTCTTACCGCTATGTCTTTGCCCACATTATTCCATCTGCCTGGAATACTCTTCCATTCTCTTTCCAGTTAAATCGCACTATATTCTTTACCCCTTGACTCAGGATACCACCACATCCTCAGGAAATTTCTCTGGTCTTCCAGACCTGGGTTAGGCTGGTTTCCACATTGTAAAATGTCTTAGTTATGTGTGTTTCTCCTTAGCTGCTCTTATGTATCTAATGCATAGCAGACTCCCAGTAAATATTTGTCGAATGAATGGATGCATGGGAACATGAGGATCTTTGGATTCTTAGGTCATTCATGGCCTAGTAGAAGAAACAGATCATTGTAATAGGTGCTATAATAGAAGTACCTATAAGATTCACTGGAGAAAAAGAAACACAAATATGGTTGGATAAGTATTGCTTTGGGAGTTTGGACAGGGAAGATCTGATAAAGAAGGAGATTCTTGAGATGGATTTTGAAGGACAACCAGGAGTTTTCCAGGTACACGCAATGGCATTTCTGGCTAGAAAAGATTGTAGGCATTGGTAAAGGGAGTGAAATGTAATGATGTTGTGGGGTAGCCTTGAATAGTTCACGGCACCTGAATGGATGGAGTTTGGACCAGGGGCTGGATTCCACCCAATGCCATTTGAAGGTCAGAGGCTACTCTGTAGTGGGTTGACTTGTGGCCTTCCGAAAGGTGTCCAAGTCCTAACTCACTGCACCTGTGAATATGACCTTATTTGGAAAAAAGATCTTTGTAGATGTAACCGAATTACGGGTATAGAGATTAGATCATCCTGGATTACCTGGGTAGACCCTAAATCCAGTAACAAGCATCCTTGTAAGAAGAGGAGAAGACACATACAAAAGAGAAGACACACAGGAGAGAAGGCTATGTGAAGATGGAGACAGAGATTGTAGTTATGCAGCCACAAGCCAAGGTAAGCCAGAGTCTACCGACAGCAACCAGAGGCTAGAAGAGAGGTATGGAACAAACTCTCCTTCAGAGCCTCCGGAAGGACTCAACCCTGACAACACTGTGGTTTGGGACTTCTGGCCTCCAGAACTACGAGAAAGTAAAATTTTTGAAGCCATCAGTTGGTAATAAATTGTTACAGTAGCCACAGGGTGTTACAATACACACCCGCAGGTACACGGCAGGATCCAGCATGGCTCCATGAGTGGTGACACACATTCTTGGAATCCAGAGAGGGGCTCTGACAGGTGTTTGAGTTGTTTAACACAGGTGACACCACAGCCATAATAGACATGTGCTTGTAAAAAGGCAACCAATTGGCTATCCAAAGGGAGCAACTTTTCGGGGATTAAGAAAGGATGGCCTATCTGGCTGGGAAGAATTTTCTAAAATCCCTTTGCCAGTAGCTGCTTATTCTGACTGACTGGATGAGATCTTGGGTGTTTGGCAACCTTCCCTTCATGACAGGAGGCCTACGAGTACCTTTTCAAAGGCAAGCCTTCTCTGAGTGGCTTCCAAGATTTTTTCAGCAGGGAGAGAGCCATGGAGTGTCACTGGTAATGTTTTATGCCAAAGACTAAAGAAGCATTTCTGCTGTTCACCAACTTTCTTAGCCAGAGCAAAGTTGGGGAAGCTCCCATGATGTACCTCTTAAAAAATATTCTTGAAAGCGTAAGATTTATTTAATCCTTGTAATTAACAAGACATGATGGTGGAGTTTTGAGTAGGGGAGTAGGCAGGATAATGGTTCCTTCCAGATGTCTATGTCCTAATCCCTGAAACCTGTGGACATGTTGAATGATATAGGGGAAGAGAATTAAGGTTGCAGATGGAATTGAAGATGCTAATCCGCTGACTTTAAAATAGGGAGGTTATGCTGGATGATCCAGGAGGGCCCAGGAAGATCACAAGCATCCTTGTAAAAGAAAGAGGGAGGCAGAAGAGTCAGAGTCTGAGTCATATGACGTGAGAAAGATTTTCCACCCAGCAAAAGGCTGGTTTTGAAGATGAGACATGTATGAGCCAAGGAATGTGGGGGCCTCTAGAAGCTGGAAAAGGCAAGAAAATACATTTGCCCCCAGAGCCTCCTGAAGGAAAGCCACTCTGTGCCCAGTGAGGGCATTTCAGACTTTTTACCTCAGGCTATAAGATAATACATTTGGAAGTCACTAGCTTTGGCGAGATTTGTTATAGCAGCCATGTGAAACTAAAATAATGGGGTAAGGGGAGATTGGAAAGGGGGAGGTGGTAAGAATCCCCTCCTGTTTTTCCCATGCAGTTTCCCTAAGGGGAATTATTGGTGAAATACAAACCTGAGCTACCATCAGCAGCAGAAAGAGAAGGTGACACAAAGATAACAATCCCCTGACCTGTGATTTTATTGTCAAGGAAACTGTCAGAGCCTTCCCCAGTTCCCCTGGAGTGTGGCTGTATCAGACTTTTTGATCACAGGTGAGTCCCCTGCAGTTCCAGGCTGGGAATGGCCATGTCCTGACTCGTGGCTGCCAAGAGTGAGGGCGTATGGGTTCTCCTCTCACACCTGATAGCCAGCTGTGGAGGAGGGCCTGGGTCTGCCAGCCACATCGATCCCATGAAGCCTCAGCGCGCTGCGGTATCTGGTTCCTCTGGCAAAGGACCCTGAGGCTTTATTACTTCTCTTTCTTCTGGTTCTTCCAAGACCCTTCTGGGACCAATAAGACATCCTGGAGCATCTGTCATGATTGGCTCATGTGCTCCCCACACCCCATCCTAAGGATTTGGAGAAGTGGCTGAACCTGCAGATATTCCAGGCGTGCCTTCATATGTCGCTTGTCCCCACAGCTTTCATCCTCATCTTCTCAAATGTCTCTTGAAGCCCTGGCTCCCAGCCTCCTGCCTTGGAATTTGTGAGAGAAGTGCTGCTGGAATTGCAACTGCCAGGGGTGACCTTGGAACCTCAGGGGCAGGAACAGGAAAGAAGGGACTTTTGGGGGCTGGGCAGCTTTGAGTCTATGCAGCCAGCAGAGTCAGGAGGACTGAGATCCGCTGGGATTGGACCTGCACTAGCACCTCCCCAGTGCTGAAGGAAACCCAGGGCTCCCTGAGGTCTTTCTGGAAGATCCCCAGTGGTCTGGTTATGTGTGTTGGCTCTTGGATCTAAATCCCTGTTCCACCACTTATCAGCTCAGTGGCCTTGGGCCAGTTGCTCATCTTCTCTGAGCTTCAGTTTTCCTATGTGTAAAACACTGAACAGACAATAATCATTAGCAATAATAATAATAATATTTCCAGGAATAAGTTTATTATTCATAATTATTATCATCAGTAGGGTCCAACATCTTCAAGATTCTGGACATTCCCCAAACATCCCAGACCCTCCCTTCCTTATTCTCCATGTCTATTTGTTTGTCTTTCTCTTCAACACCTTTACTGGAGTATAAATGACTTCATAGTAAAGTGTACAATTTGTTATATTTTGGCAACGTGTGCACAGGAAACCATCCCTACAGTCAAGATGACGAAAATGTCCATTGCGCCCCGCAGCGCCCCTTGGCAATCCTGCCTCCCTGCCCCCCCCGCCCTGCAACCCCTGCCCCCCTTCCTCAACCACTCGTTTATTTTCTGTCATTTTAAAATAGTTTGTATTTTGTAGAATTTTATGTAAATAGAATCACACAGTATGTATTTTTTTCTGGTTTATTTCACTTAGCATAGTTATTTTGAGATTCATCCATGCTGACACATGTTATCAATAGTTCATTTCTTTTTATTGCCGAGAACTATATATCGCATGGATATACAGCATCATAATAGGTTTATCCATTCAGCTGTTGGTGAACATTTGGGTTGTTTTCAGTTTAGGGCTAGTTCAAATAAAGTTTCTATGACCAACATTCATGTACAAGTCTTTGTATGAACACATGGTTTCATTTATTTTTGGTTAAACATAGAGGAGTAGAATGGATAGGTCATATGGTAGGTAGAAGGTTAACATTTTAAGAAGCCACCAGACTGTTTTTCAAAGTGGTTGCATGATTTACACCCCTCCTAGCAATGTCTGAGGCATCTAATTGCTTTGCCTTGTTACTAATGCTTGGTATGATCAGTCTGTTTAATTTTAGACATTCCAGTGGGGTGTGGTGGTTTTAATGTGAATTTCCCTGATGATTAATGATTAATGGTGTTGTGTATGTTTTCTTATGCCATCTATATATTTTCTTTGATGGAGTGTCTTTATATTTTGCCTATTTTAAAAACTGAGTTTTATGTTTTCTTACTACTGAGCTTTGAGAGCTTTTTATATATTGTAGATATAAGTCCTTTTCTGATATGATCCTTTGAAAATATTGTCTCCAACTCTGTGGTTTGTTTTTTCTTTCTCTTAACAATGTTTATCAAAGAACAAAAGTTCTTAGTTTTGATGGTGACCAATTTTTCAATTTTATCTTTTTATAGATTATTCTTTTTGTGCTGTATCAAAAAAAATCTTTGCTTAAACAAAAATCACAAAGCACTTTTCCTGGGTTTTATTCTAGAAGTTTTAGTTTTAAGTGTACATTTAGGTTTATGGCCCATTTTAAGTTAATTCTTGCAGATAGTGTGAGGTATGAAGTGTGGTTTTGTTTTGTTTTTTTTGGTCATATGATATTCAATCGTTTGAACCTCATTTGTTTACAAAGCTGTCATTCCCACACTGAATTACATTTGTATCTTTCTTGATAATCAGTCAATAATACATGTTGTGGGTTTATTTCTGGATTCTATTTTGCTTCTTCGACCTATTTGTCTGTCTCTACACCAATAGCACATATTTTGATTATTGCAGCTGTGAAAATCTTGGAAATCTGGTCATACAAGTTCTACAACTTTGTTTTTTTTTAAAGTTGTTTTAGTTACTTTAGCTTCTTCGACTTAAATGAATTTAAATTTTTAAATTTTCAATTACAGTTGACATATTAGTTTCAGGAATATAGCACAGTGATTAGACCTTTATATACCTTACAAAGTGATCACCCCAATATGACTTAAACGAATTTTAAAATAAGTACACCGATTTCTATAACATGTCCTGTGATTCTGGTAGAGATTGTGCGGAATCTATAGATCCATTTAGGGAGAACTGATATCTTAAAAATAGTGCTATCCAAGTCCTGAACACAGTTATTAATTTATTTAGGTTATCTTTAATTTCTTTTATAAGTTTTACAATTTTCTTTTTTTAATTATATTTTATTGATTAAGCTATTAACAGTTGTCCTGATTTTCCCCCTCTGCCCTCCTCCACCCAGCACCGTCACTCCTCAGGCAACCCCCCCACCATTGTTCATGTCCATGGCTCACGTGTATCAGTTCTTTGGCTACTCCATTTCCTATCCTGTACTTTACATCCCCATGGCTATTCTGTAACTACCTATTTGTACTTCTTAATCCCTTCACCTCGTCACCCATTCCCCCCTTTCCTGCTCCCACCTGGCCACTTTCTGGTAACTAACTTCTTTTCTATTGCTGCTTTTAAGAGGTTATCTGTATCTTTAACCTTTAGCCTTTTAATTATGATGTGTCTTGGAGTGGGCCCCTTTGCATCCACCATTATTGGAATTCTCTGTGCTTACTGGACTTGTATGTCTGTTTCATTCACCAAATTAAGGAAGTTTTCGTTCATTATTTTTTCAAGTAGATTTCCAATTTCTTGCTCTTCCTCTTCTCCTTCTGGCACCCTTATGATGTGAATGTTGGACCTCTTGAAGTTGTCCCACAGGCTGTTTGTACCATTCTCATTTTTATTTTTGGATTCTTTTTTCACCTTGTTTCTCTGATTGGTTGTTTTTGCTTCCTTATATTCCAAATCAGTGATTTGATTCTTGGCTTCATTGACTCTACAGTTGTTTCCCTGTAAATTGTTTTTTATATCAATTAGTGTATCCTTTGTTTCTGACTGGGTCTTTTTTTATGCAGCTGTGGTCTTTGCTAAGTTCCTTGAGCATCCTTATAACCAGTGTTTTGAGCTCTGCATCTGATAGGTTGCCTATTTTCACTTTTTAATTCTTTTTCTGGAGTTTTGATTTGTTCTTTCATTTGGGCCATGCTTCTTTATCTCCTCATTTTGGCAGTCTTGCTGTGCTTGTTTCTATGTATTAGGTAGAGTTGCTATGACTTGTTGTCTTGGTAGCATGGCCTAATGTAGTAGGTGTCCTGTAGGGTCCAGTGGCACAGCCTCCCCTATCACCCAAGCTGGATACCCGAGGTGCACCTTTTGTGTGGGCTGAGTATACCCTCCTCTTGTAGTTGACCCCTTTTTTTTTTTTTGGCTGTTGGCAGATCAATGGGAGGGATTTTCCAGGCCAGTCAGCTGCAAGGACTGGCTGTGACCACTGACCAGCAACATGCACCCTCTGTGGAGGATCGGCTGTGCAGAGACAGGGTGGTGGTGCTCTGATGCAGCCTGAAGCTGTCCACTGGGTGTGCTGGCCCTGGGTTTTCCCAGGTGGTGCAGGCCACGGTCAGCTCCCACCAGTGTTTTGCCTGGGGTTCCCTGACTGAGCTGTAAAGCAACCTCAGATGGCTGCTACTTGTGCTGGGCTTGGAGATTTCCAGGTGAAACCATGCTCTGAATCTTCTCTGGCTGCTGCTCAGGCTCACTGAAGCCAGCTGTTGTTTGTTTGATAGGATTTAAGAGCTAAGACCAGCCATTCTTGTGGAAAAGCAGCTTTCGTGGGCCTGTAAGTTGGTGAGGCAGAGTCTGTGGGGATCTCTGCAGGTCAGACAGTGTTATCCAGGTTGATGGAGTCTCAGATATGGCACCAGCTTGCCAGCTCTGTGGCTCTGTCGGGGGAAGGTTTAGCAAAGGGACTATGGCCTCTGCTCGCCTTGATGCCAGACACTTCAGTTTTTCCCTGTATGCCACCGGTGCCTTTCAAGCTGCTACCCCAGTGCTGGAGCTCAGAGGGAGTGAGTCTGGGTAGTGAGTCCGTGTGTGGGTTCTTTAAGAGGAACTGCTTGGGATTCTAGCAGTTTCTTCCCCTGACTCAATCCCCGCTGGTTTTTGCAGTCAGAAGTTGTGGGGATTTATGTTTCTGGCACTGGAATCATGGGCCCTGGGGCCCGGTAGTGGGTCTGGGACTCCTCACTCCCAAGCTATACCACCCAAATTTCTATCCACATCAGTGTGGGAACAGCCCTTTCCACATCTGCACTCCTCCTACCAGTCTAGATGGTTGTGGTTTCATAATTCTATAGTTGTCAGACTCCCATTCAACTCAGTTTTGTAGCTGTCAGACTTTCATTCAGCTTGATTTCTAACATTCCTGAGTGATGGCTGTTCTATATTTTAGTTGTAATTTTGATGTGGTTTGCAAAGAGGTGAGCCATGTCTGCCTAGGCCACCATCTTGAATGGAAGCCCTATAATTTTCAATGTATATGTATTGTACAGATTTTATCAGATTTATTCCTAATATGCGTGCATATGTATGTGTGTATTTGCTTCCAGATATTTTTATTAATTAGACGTTAAGTTTTGAAAATCCCAAGGTAACTAGTTTTTACAATTTTAAAGAATCTAAGTCTTTTAAAAATTTGTTCTTGTTTATTCTGTTACAGTTGTTGCAAGTTTTTTCCCTTTGCCCTCCTCCACCCAGCACACCCCTCCCCCGTAGTCAATCCCCACACCGTTGTCCATGTCCAGGGGTCATTTATACATGTTCTTTGACTTATTCCTTCCCCTTCTTTCCACCATCCCCTCCTCCCCTCTGGCAGCTGTCAGCCTGTTCCATGTTTCCATGTCTCCGGTTCTGTTTTGCTTGTTAGTTTATTTTGTTCATTAGATTCCTCTTATAAGTGAGATCATATGATATTTGTCTTTTACCAACTGGCTTATTTTACTTAGCATAATGCTTTCCAGTTCCATCCATGCTCTCATGAAGGGTAAGGGTCCTTCTTTCTTTCTGCTGTGTAGTATTCCATTATGTAAATATACCACAGTTTTTTGATCCACTCATTTACTACTGATGGGCACTTAGGCTGTAATTTATATTTTTGATGTTATTGGGGATGGAATAGGTTTTTACACGTAAATTTTTGGTTATTCATTGCTATTATGAAGAGACTGATCTTTTTATTAACTGATTTTTTGCCCTGAAATATTGTTAAATTCATTTATTTGTTCTAGTAACTTTTGTAGATTACATAGGATTTTTTATACAGGTAATTATGTTGTCTGCAAATAAAGAGAGTTTTATCTCTTCCTTTTCAATCTGTAGGCCTTTTATTTCTTTTTAATTGCTTTTTTAACTGGCTAGAATATATAGTACAATGTAGAATTTAAGTGGTGAGAGCTGACAAATTAGCTTTTTCTGATTTTAAGAAGAAAGATTTCAGTCTTCCACCATTAAGTATGATGTTGCCTGTAGATTTTTATTGATATCCTTTATTGGGTTGAGAACTTCTTTTGTATTTCTAGTTTTCTGGAAGTTTTTTTTTTTTAAATCAGGAATCAGTGTTGGATTTTGCCAAATATTTTTTTTGCATTAACAGAAATAACTATATTTCATTCCATATTTTTAAATGTTCAACCAATATTACATTACTGGATTATGCTTTTTATATATTGCTAGATCCAATTTTTTATAATTTTGTTTTTTATCTATACTTGTTAGGGGTTTAGGCTGGTAATTCTCTCTTTTTTCCCTAATACCTTTGTCTGATTTAAGTATCAATGTAATAATGCCTTCCTCATAGATTGAGTTGAAAAGTATTCCTTCCTCTTCAATATTCTGAAAGTACATGTAGAATTGACATAGTTTCTTTTTTTAAATTTTGACAGAAATCTCCAGTAAAGCTGTCTAAGCCTGGAATTTATTTTGTGTATTTAGGAATCTCTTTAACTACAAATTACATTTTTTAATAGTTATTGAGCTACCCAGATTAATGATCCTTATTCTTTTAATATCTGTAGCATCTGTAGTGATATCTCTTTCTCATTCCTAATATTGGCAATTTGTTCTATTAATTTTCCTGGTGAGTCTTGCTAGAGGCCTATCAATTTTATTCATGTTTTAAATGTTGAGCATTTGGTTTCACTGATTTTTCTCTATTTTCTCCTGTTATTAATTTTATTGACTTCTGCTTTTTGGGGGTTCATCTTGCTCCTTTTTCCTAGTTTCTTAAGTGGAGGGTCAGGTC
The DNA here is from genome assembly GCA_004026545.1 of Mormoops blainvillei. NCBI lineage: Eukaryota > Metazoa > Chordata > Mammalia > Chiroptera > Mormoopidae > Mormoops > Mormoops blainvillei. Next base: position 300,861 of record PVJD01000447.1, read on the forward strand.
ACTGGCTTGAGATTCTTCTTTACTGATATGGGCATTTAGTGTTCTAAATTACTCTCTAAACAGTGCTTTAATTAGACCCCACAAATTTCAATATGTTATGTTTTTATTTCATTTAGTTCAAAATGCTAATTCCCTCTGATTTCTTCTTTTGCCTTTGTGTTATTTAGAAGTATGTTATTTAGTTTCCAAATATTTGATATTGATTTCTAATTTAATCCATTATAATCAGATAATATATTTTGTTTGAACTGACTCTTTTTAAAGTGATTGAAACTTATTTTATAGCCCAGGTATGGTCTATCTTGGTAAATGTTCAATGTATACTTGAGAAGAATGTACATGCTCCTGTTGGCTGGAATGTTCTATAAATATCAATTAGGTCAAGTTTTTGATACTGCTTTTCAAGGCTTCTATGCTATACCGGTTATTTTTCTACTCATTTTCTCAATTATTGAGATGGGGTGTTGAAATCTCCAGCTTATAATTGTGAATTTGTGTATTTGTCATTGTAGTTCTATTGGTTTTTGCCTCACGTATTTTGAAGTTCTTTTATTAGGCACATCAATGTTTAGAAGTATTATGCATTGTGATTAATTGGCTCCTGTATCAATATGAAATGATATTATTAATCTCTGGACATATTTACTGCTCTGAAATCTATTTTGTGTGTTATCAATACAGCTACCCCAGGCTTTTTTTTTTAATTCATGTTAGCATGTGTGGTGGGTTGAATAGTGTTCCTCCACTGCAAATTCATGTCTACATGGGACCTCAGAATGCAAACTTATTTGGAAATAGGGTCTTTGCAGAAATAATTAAGGTAAGGATCAAGATATCATCATATGGATTAGGGTGGTCCCTAAATCCAATGACATTGTACTTACAAGAGGCAGAAAAGGACAGAGAGAGACAAGGAGAAGGTCACCTGAGGTGAGAAGCAAACATTAGAATGATGCTGGTACAAACCAAGGAACTACCAAGAGCCAGCAGAAGCTGGAAGAACAGCAAAGAATTCTTCATTAGAGTCTTCAGAGGGTTCATGACCATGCCAACACCTTGATTTCAGACTTCTAGCCTCCAAAATAAACTTGTGTTGTTTTCAGTTACCAAGTTTGTGGTAATTTGTTATGGGAGCCCTAGGAATCTAATGCAGCATGGTATATCCTTTACTATTCATTTCTTTTTTAATCTATTTGTGTCTTTATATTTCAGGTGGGTTTCTTGTTGGCAGATAGTTGGAGTTTGCTTTATTTATCCAATCTGAAAATCTCTGCCCTTTTCTGGGAGGAATTTAGACCATAGACATTTAATGTGATTTTTAAAATATGGTTGGGTTTAAATCTAACACTTGTTGTTTGTTTTTTGTATTCTTTTCCTGCCTTCTTTTAAATTAGTTGCACATTTTAATATTTTATTTTATGTCCTTTGTAGAATTATTGGCTATATTGTTTTAAGCAATTGATTATGACCTGTCTTGGTGTATATTTTCATGTTTTTTGTACTTGGAGTTTGTTGAGCTTTTTGGATATGTTAGTACATAATTTTCATCAAGTTTTTATTTCTTCATTATTTTTATTGTCCTTTACTTTTGAGGGGATTTCAATTACGTTCACATTAGGCTTCTCGAAGCTGTCTCACAGCTCACTGATGTTCTGTTTATTTTTTTCAGTCTTTTTTTCTCTCAGTATTTTATTTTGGATAGTTTCTATTGCTGTGTCTTTAAGTTCATTATGCTTTTCTCTGCAGTGTCTAATCCTATCCAGTTTATTTTTCATACCAGACATTACAGTTTTTTTATCTTTAGATATATGATTTGGGTTTTTTAAATATCTTCCTTGTCTCTATTAAACATGTTCAATCTTTCCTTTAGCTACTTGACCATATGACATGCTGATTTGATAACTGCTTTAATATCCTTGTCTGTTAATTCTATCATCTGTGTCATTTCTGGGTTAGATTTAATTGATTTTTTTATCATTATGCCTTGTATTCTTCTATAACTTCCATACCTAGCTTTTTATTAGATGTCAGACATTGTGAATTTTACCTTGTTGGATGCTGCATATATGTTTTTTATTTCTATAAAATTATCAAACTTTATTCTGAGATGCAGCTAAGTTACTTAGGAACAGTTTGATTTTTTTCAGGTCTTACTTTTAAGCTATCCAAGTCTGAACCAGGACAGATTTACTTAGGGCTAATTCTGTCTCCCAAATTAGACAAAACCTTTCCTGGGACTTTACCCAATGCCCATGAATTCTTAGGCTTTCAAATCTGGCTGTTGATAACAAGAACAATTTTCAGCCTTGTGTGAGCTCCAGGAATTTTTTCCTCTAATTTTTTTCCCTTGGTCTTGGATTTTTCCCACATGTATACTCTGATCAGAACTTAGCTAAAGACTAAAAGAGGACTTTCTACAGATCTCCAGAGCTCTCTTTCTCTGTGTAGCCCTCTATTTTCCAGTCTCTGGCCTGTGAATTCCAGTGACTTTGACATGCCTGCTAGGTGATTGCTGCGGGGTGTGGCCTGGATTCCCCTTGCCCACAATGGGGCCTGGGGTCTCTCTGGGCAGTTAGGTAGGGTAATCCCAGGACGTGTGTCCATTCTCACAAGGATCACTGTTTTTCTCTTTCTGATACCCAATATCTTGTAACTATTGTTTCATATTTTTTTCTGAGCTTTTCTTAGTTGTTTTAGGACAGAACATAGCTTGCAGCAGAAGTCCTATCCTTGCCTCAGTATTTACCTGCTGCAATGTGGGTAGGGGTCAGGTATACATCCTCACAATTGAACATGCTGCACTTCAGACCCTGGCTCTGCCAGTTCCGTGGATAATGTTGGCCAAATTATTTTGCCAATTTGACCTCAGTTTCCTTATTTGAAAAAGAGGCTAAAAAATACCTAAGTGTAGGGTTGTTGCAAGGACTAAATAAAGTAATGCATAGAGAGTGACTAGCACCAGGAATAGGCTCAGTAACATAATTTAATGGCCAAATGAATACAAGCAGAATTATTTTTTTAAAATGGCCTCAAATTTCTTCATTGTCTGCTGTAGCTCTGTTCCTGGGGACAATCCAGCTATTACTCTTGAGCTCCCAAGGAGTGGGGGTGGAGCATAACCAGTTCTAAATTTCTTGCGCCGACAGAGGGGAGCAACCATGTGGAGAACTTCCAATAGCACATACTAGAAACATCACGGACATTTGGCTGCATGAAGCATTATAATGATCTTTTCTTTGTGGCAGATTGTCTCTACTAATGAGGTTGGGTTTGAGCCAATGTTAAATACAGTTTGCATGTACAGATCGCACACCAATTGGCAGAGATGGAGCTCAGAAACATTTTGGGTATCAGGACAAGACAGCTATGATTAAAGCTTTGCTTTAGATAATCCTTTGTCTCTCCCCAGACTCCTCTTTATACAGTATATTAAGGATATTAACCCTTTATCATATTTGCTGCAAGTATATCCTCCTCATTTGTTATTCAATTCTGTTTTTAAATTCAAATATGTTTTGAACAGAATTTAAAATTTTTTATGCTGTTAAACTATGTTTTTTTTTTTTTACTTCTGTAATCTCTTCTATTGCTTTTAGGCCTAGAAAAAACTCCATCCAGCAATTGAATAAACATTTATCTTGGTTTTCTTCCAGGTATTAATATTTTATTTTTATTCTAATTAGAATTTATTTTGATTTTGATATGAGGTGTAAAGTGTGAAGATGTTGTACCTGAGATAATTAACACTAGCTACTACAACTGTCAAACCCTGAAATTTCAATACCTTAACACAACAAAGCCTTAATTCTCACTGATGTCAAGACCAGTGTAGGTCAGGGGCATTCCTGAGTTATACACCTCCAAGTGGTGACTCAGGGACCCAAGCTGCTCTGCCTATAGTTCCACTATCTTGGTTTTTCACTTCCAACGTAGGGGTGGGGTTCCCCTAGAATATTTGGTAAGCACTAACTGCTTCTGCCTCAATACTTAATTAGATTTTTCAAATAACTACCCAAGTGTATGACCTGGCGCCATTTACTGATCACAAATGAAGTTATTATGTCTGTGCTGCCTATTTTGTTTTATTAGGAACTGTACTAGGATTTTTTCAAACTAGTTTTACAATATGTTTTAACATCTTCTAGGGCAAACTCCTCCCTCATTATTGTTCTCTTTCAAAGTTGTTTTGGATGCTACATATTATTATATCCTATTGCATATTATATATGCTCTATTAGCTCTATTCTTATCTCAGAGCTATATCCACACCCAAGGGCTGAATTAACAGCTCAGGTGGAGGATATCTGCTATGGACTGAATGTATCTCTCCCAAATTCATATAGGAAAGCCCTAATGTGATAGACTAGGAGGTGGAGTCTTTGGAAGGTAATCATGCCATAAAGGTGGAGCCCATTATAAGATTATTGTCCTTGTAAAATGTGAAATATAGTTAGCTCCACTCTCTCTGCCATGTGAGGATAGAGGGAGAAGACAACTGTCCACAAGCCAGGACGTGAGCTCTTACCTGACACCAGATCTGACAGTTTCTTTTTTTTTTAAGTGTATTTTATTGATTATGCTATTACAGTTATCCCAATTTTTCCCCTTGCCCCTCTCTGCCCAGTACCCCAATTCCCTCCAACAGTCCCTCCCTTAGTTCACATCTATAGGTTGTACATATAAATCCTTTGGCTTCTCCATTTCCTATGCTACTCTTAACCTCCTCCTGTATAGTTTTTACCTTCCAATTTATGTTTCTTAATCCCTGTACCTTTTCCTCCATTCTCCCCTTTCCCCTTCCCTGCTGGTAATCTTCCTAATGATCTCCATATCTATGATTCTGTTCCTGTTCTGGGTGTTTGCTTAGCGTGTTTTTGTTTTTGCTTTTTAGATTCTGCTGGTGATAGTTGTGAGTTTGTTGTCATTTTACTGTTCATAGTTTTGATCTTGCCTTTTTCTTAAATAAGTCTCATTAACATTTCATATAATAAGGGCTTAGTGATGATGAACTCCTTTAGCTTTACCTTGTCTGGGAAGCACTTTATCTGCTCTTCAATTCTAAATGATAGCTTTACTGGATAGTGTAATCTTGGTTGTAGGTCCTTGCTTTTCATCATTTAGAATATTTCTTACCAGTCCCTCCTTGCCCACTAAGCTTCTTTTGAGAAATCGGCTGATAGTCTTATGGGAACTCTTTTGTAGGTTACTCTCTGCTTTTCTCTTCCTGCTTTTAAGTTTCTCTCTTATCTTTAAACTTTGGCATTTTAATTACGAAGTGTCTTAGTGTGGGCCTCTTTGGGCCCAACTTGTTAGGTACTCTCTGTGCTTTCTGGATTTGTGTGTCTATTTCCTTTACCAAATTAAGGAAGTTTTCTGTCATTATTTTTTCAAATAAGTTTTCAATTTCTTGCTCTTTCCTTTTCCTTCTGGCACCCCTATGATTCAGATGTTGGCACATTTGGAGATGTCCCAGAGTCTTCTTATGCTCTCCTTGTTTTTAAAATTCTTCTTTCTTCATTCTGTTCTGGTTGAATGTTTATTTCTTATTTTCCGATTCACTGATTTGAACCCCAGCTTCCCTCCCTTCACTGTTGGTTCCTTGGGGCTTTTTCTTTATTTCACTTAGTGTAGCCTTCATTTCTTCCCTTATGCTTTTGCCATACTCCGTGAGATCTCTAAGCATCCTTATCACCAGTGTTTTAAACTCTGCATCTTATAGATTGGCTATCTCCATTTCATGTAGTTCTTTTACTGGGGTTTTGTTCTGTTCTTTCATTTGAGCCATATTTCTTTGTCTCATCAATTTGGCAGCCTCCCTGTGTTTGTTTCTGTGTATTAGGTAGAGCTTCCTTTACTCCCTGTCTTGCTGCGCTTGTTACGTTGCATGGGGCAGAGCCTTAGGTAATTGCCAGCGTGGGGCAACCTACTTCACCACTTTGTGGCTTTGTATGTGGGAGAAAAGTCAAAGAGGGGGCAGTGCTGCTGCCTGACTCCTGGGGGCTTGTTCGGCACTCACCCACTCCCAGTCACTTATGCAACTGGCACCCCATAGCTGATGCCCTGGTGGTGGTTTCCAGAGTGGGTGGCTTTGCATATGTTCCAGGACCATGGGTGTCCTTTAAACTGACTCTTCTGAGAGGCTGGCAGTTTCTTCTCACCCCAACTCCCACTGGATTTTACAGCCAGAAGTTATGAGGCTTTATTTTCCTGGTACTGGAATCCTGGACTGTGTGGTCTGGCCTGGTGCTTGCTCCCCAGGTATCCTTAATGTGGGACCCCCCATTTTTCTGTCTGCTGCTACCTCCAGGTGCCACACCATGTCCTATCCACCCTGGCTCCCCATCTCTGCCCCTCCTACCTGTCTGGATGAATATGTCTTCTTTAAAATGTTGGTTGTAGGACTTCAATACAGTTTGGTTTTCTGGCAATCTGGGCATATTTTGTTTTGCAGTTTGTTGTAATCCTTCTTATTGTACAAGGAGGTGAAGCATGTCTGTCTATGCCTCCATCTTGACCAGAAGTCTGAGATCTGCCAGTTTCTTGATCTTGAATTTCTCAGCCTCCAGAACTGTGAGAAATAAAAGTTTGCTGTTTAACTGCCTAGTCTATGGCATTTTTGTTATAGCAGTCCAAACTGACTAAGACAAATCTAAATCTATGTCTCCATCTTTTACCCCATTTCCAAACTCCAAGCCCACATTCCAGGTACCTAATATATAGCTGGAAATATCTGGAAATTTGTCTAGTATCTCTGATGGGAACTAGGTCATTCAGCAGCCAATGGATGACATATTTTTAAGGGCAGAGGTGGAGAAGTGAGTTGGGAGATGGAAAAGAGCTGATGCTTCAAAATAGTCCCCCATCTCCACTCAAAACCAGGAGAAATAAAAAGTAAGAAGGGCTAATTCCAGTGTCTCCTTACTTAGGAATGCTTACCCCACCCTGGGAACCTTTGAGAAAGTCATTTCAGCCTCTCAGGAGTCTACGCTCTCCTCCCTGTGGCTGGATTGAGGGTGCAGGAGGAAAGTCCAGCAGGGTCTGTGGTACCAGCTCACAGACACCGTTCAGAAGTTGGTACCAGCTGCCAGCAGAGGACCATCAGGATTTGGGTGCACCCTGACTGGCATGGCTGGGCATCATTCCACAAAGCAGGAAGGTTACCAGTTTGATTTTCAGTCAGGGCACCTGCCTGGGTTGCAGGTTAGATCCCTGGTTGGGGCCTGTATGAGAGTCAATGGATCAATGTTTCTCTGTCTCTCTCTTTCCCTCTGTCTAAAAATAAATAAATAAATAAATAAATAAATAAATAAATAAATAAATACATACAGTCTTTTTAAAAAAGAAGATTCGAGTTATTCTTGTGTAATCTGCAATGAAAAGCAGATGTCACTAAAAGAGTAATAATTGTAATTGCTCCCAGTTTTTAAGCACTTATTATGGGCTGGTCATTTTGAACATTAACTCATTTGATCTTCATAACTACCCGGCAGGCTAACCAGTGTTACTCTGGTATACAGATGAGGAAACTCAGGTTTAGAAATGTCGAGTAATTTACCCAAGACCACAAAGCTAATGAGGAGCAGAGCCAAGGTTTAAGCCTAGATCAGTTGACTCTAAAGTCTGTGCTGTATGTTCTCAGCTATGCTGTATCCGCCATCTTTTAAAACAATAGGAAGGCCAGATGTTTAAAATATTGTGATCAGAATTAAAAATTGTCTTGAAACTTTGTTGTAGTTGTGTGGGAGGGGTGCAGACAGAATTTAAAATATCTTCCCTGGATCATGCTGAAGAAGAGTGATGTGTGTGGTGAATTGGGAGCCAATTGGCTACAATAACCCAAACTGAGTTTCTGGGCATTAAACAACAGCTTATATTTGCTCTTTGCCTCAACAGGTAGATCAGGTACTAAGGAAGAGGGCTATTTTTTCTATTGGTGTGGCCAAAAGCTTTGTTAGGTTTTTAAGTACAAATAAAAGACATGTCTTTCATGTTCTTTATATTTTTAAAGTAGATTATATTGATTATGATATTCAAGTTGTCCCATTTTTTTCCTCCCATTCATCTCCCTCTGCCCTGCAACCTACTCCCTCCAGCATCCCCCCAGCCCCACAACTTAGTTCATGTCCATGGATTGCACATATAAGTTCTTTGGCTTCTCCATTTCCTATACTGTTCTTAACCTCCCCCTGTCGATTTTGTACCTACCAATTTATGCTTCTTATTCCCTGTACCTTTTCTCCTATTCTCGCACCCTCCTCCACTGATAATTGTTGTTGATAGCTGTGAGTTTGTTGTCATTTTATTGTTCATAGTTTTGATCTTCTTTTTCTTAGATAAGTTCCTTTAACATTTTATTTAATAAGGGCTTGGTGATGATGAACTCCTTCAACTTTATCTAGGAAGCACTTTATCTGCCCTTCCATTCTAAATGATAGCTTTGCTGGATAGAGTATTCTTGGATGTAGGCCCTTGTCTTTCATGACTTTGAATATCTCTTTCCAGTCCCTTCTTGCCTGTAAGGTTTCTTTTGAGAAATCAGCTGATAGTCCTATGGAAACTCCTTTGTAGCTAACTCTCTCCTTTTGTCTGGCTGCTTTTAAGATTCTCTCCTTAGCTTTAATCTTGGGTAACTTCATTATAATGTGTTTTGGTATGTTTCTCCTTGTGTTTCAACTTCTTTGGAATTCTCTGAGCTTCCTGGACTTGTCTATTTTCTTCACCAGATTGGGGAAGTTTTCTTTCAAATAAGTTTTCAATTTCTTGTTCTTCCTCTCCTTCTGGCACCCCTATGATTCAGATGTTGGAGTATTTAAAGTTGTCACAGAGGTTCCTAAGCCTCTCCTCATTTCTTCAAATTCTTGTTTCTTCATTCTGTTCTGGTTGAACGTTTATTTCTTCCTTCTGTTCTAAATAGTTTATTTGAGTCCCAGTTTTCTTTCCTTCACCATTGGTTCCCTGTATATTTTTCTTTATTTTACTTTGTATAGTGTTCACTTCTTTATTTTGCAGCCGCACTCAACCATTTCTGTGAGCACCGTTATTACCACTGTTTTGAACTCTGTATCTTGTAGGTTGTTTATCTCCTTGTCATTTAGTTCTTTTTCTGGAGTTTTGATCTGTTCTTTCATTTGGGCCCTATTTCTTTGTCTCAGCATACCTGTTCCATTGTAAGGGGTCAGCCTTAGGTGTTTACCAGGGTGGGGCAGCCCACTTTGCTGTGTTGGTACACTGCATGTGGGAGAGGGGTCAGAGAGGGAACAGTGCCTCTTACTCAGCTCTCGCCCCCACTTTCAGTCACTTACTCCCTTTCCCACAAGTGGATTGTGCCCTTTCAGGTGCTGCCCTGGTGCTGATTCCCAGGTAGGTGGGTTTGTATATGGTCTAGGACCCCGTGGGCCCCTCCAACAGTTTCTTCTGTGAGAGTGGGAGTTTCTCCCACTGCTGCCATTCCCACAGGTTTTTACAGCCAGAGGTTTCAAGGCTTGAATTTCCTGTGCTGGATCCCTGGGTTACACAGTCTGCCTTGCTCCCAGTTGTTCCTCCCAGCTTATCCACATGCAAATGTGGTATTGCCCAGCCCACCAGCCAGAGCCTTGCCACATGTCCTCTCCACCCTGGCTTCCCATCTCTGCCCCTCCTAGCAGTCTGGATGAAGGTTTCTTCTTTAACTCCTTGGCTGTTAGGCTTCCATACAGTTAGATTTTCTGGCAGTTCTGGTTGTTGTTTTGTTTTTAAACTGGTTGTTACCCTCTTTTGGTTGTGCAAGTTAGCGAAGCATATCTACCTATGCCTCCATCTTGGCTGAAAATGGAAGCCCCCATTTTCACCAATAACTTTGTTGAACAATGTATTCATCATTGTGTTCCACTATCTTCTGCCATCTTTCAGGTAACTTCATAATTCCATGTTCCCGAAACTTTTTATCTTTTTTGAGCAAAGAACTGTTTCAGGTGCTTTTTGCAGCCTGCCAGGGAATTGAAAATTTTACCATTAAGAGAATTTTGTGAAGACCAAAGTAAACGGAAACCCAAAGGTGTGATGCCTGGTGAATATGGCAGATGAATCAGAACTTCCCAGACAAGCTGTAACAGTTTTGCTGGTCATCAAAGAAACATGTGGTTTTGCATTATCCTGATGGAAGATTATGCATTTTCTGTTGACTAACTCCTGGTGCTTTTCATTAAGTGCTGCATTCAGTTGGCCTAATGGGGTGGAGTACCTGTTGGAATTGTCACTTGGTTTTCCAGGAGTAGCTAATAGTAGAGGACTCCCTTCCAATCCCACCGTATACACATCATCTTCTTTGGATCAGGATGGGCTTTTAGTGTGGTTCATTTCATTTGTCCCACCATCTCCTCTGTTCCACATTATTGTAAAGGATCCACTTCTCATCACCAATCACAATTTATTTTAAAAATGGGACATTTTTGTGATGTTTCAGTACAGAATCGCAAGTGGAATATGGTCAAGAAGGTTTTTTTCACTTAATTTCTGTGGAACCGAAACATCAAAGTGATTCACATAACCAAGCTGGTGGTGCAAATGATTTTCGAAGCTTGATCTGGATATTCTGAGTATGTTGGCTCTCTCCCGCATGGTATAGCATTGATTGTTCTTAATTACCGTCTCAATTTGATCTACTGTCTACTGGTCTACCCTACTATGGAGCATTGTCCAGTGAGAAATCTCCAGCACAAAACCTCACAAACCACTTCTGACATGTTTGATCAGTCACAGGACCTTCTCCATACACTTCACAAATCTTTTTTTGTGTTTCAGTTGAGTTTTTACCTTTCTTGAAATAATAAAGCATAATATAGCAAAAATGTTGCTTATTTTCTTCCATCTTCAATATTAAAATGGTCACACAAAAATTCACCAATTTTGGTGTTTTTTTAAATGCAGGCTGATATGACAGCTGTCAGAATACAATCTAACAAAATCGTGTCGAATGACGTTAAAGACAGCTAAGCACTTCTAGAGCCAGCTTGGGGAAATAGCCGAACGAACTTTTTGGCCAACCCAATACTATACAGCAGAGAGGACCTTGGTAAGAAATCTTAATGAGCCTTGAGCTGAACTTGGGTTAGGAGAGAGGGCAATGTGGACCAGGGTAGAGACCAGCTGGCTGTCTAGGTGCCTGAAGGCCAAAAAAGAAGAAAAATGTTTTATCTGTGTCAAAAGAAATAACCTGTGTTCTGAGGAGTCCCCTCTTCCATGTTATTTACTCTTCAGAATATTATGCTTTTAGGAAAAGCAGTTTTCCTAATTGGCCCTCAATGGTCATGAAACTAGATGAACATTCTTTTCACCCGAAGACTCTGATTTCATGACAGGTTATTCAGACCAGTTTGGATCTGGAAGCAGAAAGAACCCTCACTCACAGTGCATATTGCAAGAGAAATGCTTGAGCGATAGAGTGGAATGGGTTTAGTGCTGGCCAGGCTCCCCCTGGTGCCCTTTGCCACAAACCTAAGTCACCGCATAGTTAAGGACAGTCCAGGACAAGGGGAAAATTCTAGCATGTTTGGGTTTTGCTGAGCACAAGACTATATCTGCAGTGTTTAGGGCACAAGAAACAGTTATGCATTTTGCCTAGTGTGCTGTTCCCTTAATGATCACATCCATGTGTATTTTAGAACTCCAGTCTTCTGTTTCTTATTCATTTACACTTTACACTTCAAAAAGTTGTTTTGTAAGAGCTACTCAATGCACAAGAAATCTCATGAGTTTTTCTTTTAAATGAGCCAGCAACTTTCCAAGAATCAGGAAGCTGCTAGTTGCCAAAAGTACATAAATGAACTCCAGAAGGTTCAAGTTTGGTTTAAAACTTTTTAAGGTTTAAGTAGGTTCTATATCTGGCTTAACTCCATGTCCTCATCTAAGACATAATCCACAGGAGGGAATACTATTTCTGGCATGCGACTTTTTTTCCAAGCATCGAATTTAATGGTCACTTCCAATAATGATGAATTAGAAAATCTTAGCAAAGTAGTTATAATGCAATGACACAAAGAGCAGTAGAGGGACAACAGAAGAGCTCTTGCCTGAAAGTTAGGCAGTCTTGGGCTTGGTTTTGTTCCAAAATTTGCTGGAAAAAGTAAATCCTATTTGTGCCTCAGTTTCCTCATTTATGAAATAAAGAGACAAGAGTATATGGTCTCTAAAATTCTGTGGTGAAAATTCAAAATAACCCCTTGTCTAATTGTGGAAGCAAGTAGTCTGGGCATTCAACATTGTTGATCAAAACTGGAATTCATTGATTGTGTTCATGTCCAACTATGAATGTTTTTTAAAAATAGTGAAAGTAGACTAGCGAAGGACCTGTCCAAAGAAAATATCTGATGTACAGAAAAAATGAGGGGGGATGTCCTAGTCAATAGGGCTACCATAACAAGATTCCATAGACTGGCTGGCTTAAACAATAAATACTGATTTCTCACACTTCTGGAGGCTAAAAGTCTGAGATCCAGGTACCAGCATGGTAGGGTGATGGCGAGGGCCTGCTTCCTGATTTGTAGATAGCTGTCTTGCTGTATCTTCACATGGCCAAGAGAATTATAAGGGTACAAGTTTCATAATGTGGGCTGCAACCCCATGGCCTCATTCAAACCCTAGTACCTCTCAAAGGCTCCATCTCCAAACATCACCTCATTGGGAATTAGGTCCTTAACGTATGAATTAGGAAACATAAACGTTCAGTCTATAGCTGGGGATATAATAGATGTTGTTGGTATCTTACCTAGGTCCTCTGTACTGGATGGTGCACCCATCTCCTACGTGCTGTGGGTGTTGGTGGTTAGCATCTCCTACCTGTACTCTTGCCTGGAGGTGTGCCCTTGACTGCTGGATGCTGGAGGTGGGGGAGGTTACAAGTCCTGCTCTTAAGGAGGCGTTTTGGCCAACAACTGGCCAATGAGGGAGGCTAACAGCCCAGTCCCATTGCCTCTGGGCTCTGGATGCCCCAGGGCTCCCCGGAGATCAGGTTGTGGCTGGATTTCCCTGACATCCTTGCTAAACTTCTTCCCCTGCCCTCTCCTGCTTCTCACAGTCCTCACTCTCAAGTTTCTCCTGAGAGCATTTCCTCAGTATATCACTTGCCCAAGAACCCCCATTGCTGGTTCTGCTTCTAGAGACCTGACCTAAAATAAGAGGAAGAAGAAAAATGAGCTGTGTGAGTAACCTATTCATGTTACAAGAACCCTGCCAGGCTCACGAATCCTGGGCCTGGTGCAGGCCGTCATGATGGGGAGGGCAGAGATACAGGGTGCTGTGAGCCCTGGACTATAGAGCTCTGTAGTCTGGGTAGGAGTGTTATTCAGCAGGCCAGCTAGAAGCAATTCTCAGAGGAGCTGACCAGCAGCAGGTTGAGAATGGGAGGGGGTGATGGGCACTGTACCAGGGGACAGTCAGCATCTGGCCTGCCCGGGAAGTGTATGAATACAGGACTAAGGGATGTGACAAGGAGGGACAATCACATTGATCTCGAAGATCAGAGAAGGCTCTCTGGAGATGGCATTTATTGCAGACTCGGACAGGATGTGTCTGATTTTAAAATGTAGAGCCTAGGTGGAAACAAAGAGTCTTATCTAAACGAACATTACAAACACACACATGCACACACAGGGTGGGGCAAAAGTAGGTTTACAGTTATTCATATGGAAAATAATACAATAATTAATAAATAACAATAAAAGAATAAATTCTTTCATGTACTCACAACTGTGTGTGTGTGTACTTTTTTTCTCTCCAGGAATCTATACCTAAGTAAAATTTCCACCTTGGGCATGATTCACATGTTTGAGACTCCATATGGGGAATTGAAACCAAGATCTCCTGGGACGTAAGAGTCCTAGGATCTGTTTTCCTCCTGTTCGAAGCTGTATGTCCCTGGTGAGCTGTCTCAGATACTTTCCAGGATGCACTCTCTTTTCCATAGGCCTACGTGGTGGCATATATGACAGTAGGGAACTCATTTAGGGAGGGCTACAGACCTCAGTCTCCAAGGGCAAACCAGGGTGATGCTAAGTGTAGGGGAGAGATTGTGAAAGCTCCCTAAAGATAAGGACCCAGGCTGAGCAAGGGCAGGAGGAAATACCATGTGCCTGAAAGTCAGGAATTCTCACGGGAGAAGAGAAAGCCAAGATGAGACGGCAGCTGGTGGTAGGCATCAACAGATGGTCTGCCTCTCTGCCGGGGATGGAGCAGCAACCACAGACAAAGACACCATCCTGGAGAGCGGAGAACAGCCACACTGGCCCTTCTGTAGGAGTTCTTGGCCAATCTGGATGGAGAAGCCTCTCGCCTTCTGCCAGGAAGAAGGATAAAGGAAGGATAATGTCATTCTTTGGCTGTCATCTCTGGAAGAGTCAGGAAGCAAAGATAGATGGATGGAGAGTGTTAAGAATTGTAATTTCTTTATTTCAAGGTCAAGAAAGGTGCCTGTTGCACTAGAACACTTCAGGTTGTCTTACAGGAGAGGTGACAATGGAAATAACCAGGGGCCAGTCTGAACCACCAAGAAGGGACTGGCTGCAGGATTATGTTAGCATTTCTTTCAGAGTGTGAGTTACATCCTTGCCACTTGAGATACTATTCTGACAGTGTGCTTTACAGAATTTTACATAGCAATGCTTTTTTGTGACTTCTTTTAGTATTTCTCTTAGTATTTTTAAGTTTAGAAAACTATCCCTTTCAAGAGGTTTGATTTTTATATTCTTTAAGTTTTATACAATTTGAAAAATTAACTCCAAAATTTCTGGAATTGATTTTGGTACAAAGAGGTGAGGACCTCATTTATTATTATTTTCATCTTTATTCTATTTTTTCCATTACCATTTAGCCCCCTGATATTCCCCTCCCCCCAGTAATCACCACAATGTTGTCTATGTCCATGAGTCCTTTTTCCATTTTGCTCAATCCCTCCGAGGACCTCGTTTAAAAAATAACCTATAACTCTCTTACTGATTAGAAAAGAAAATTGGTGTTTTATTACTATATCAGTTATTAGAAAAATATGGACGGGTTGAAAGAAGAAAGTAAATGTGTTCTCACTACTCAGAAATAATCATTTTTGGTATATTCTCTTTCATTCTTTTGTTGTCTACAGTTTTACTGATGGTGATCATATGACACATGCAAAACTATATAGGCTGATTTTTATAATTGCAACTATTTTGATAATTAATATATGCTCATTAGAGAAAATTTGGAAAATACAAAAATTTATATAGCAGAAAATAAAATTCAGTATTGTATATTTCCTTACCGTAATAATATAATATTTGTAACTACACTTTCATGTTTTTTAAATCACTGGGACCATAAGTATACATGGAACTTTAAGCATTGTGAACACATATTAGCAGGCTCTAGATAGAAAATAATACAAAGAGGGACACTGAAATATATTTACTTATGTAGCTAACCTACATCTTATCTATTTCTATGGAATCTGTGCTTTATTAGTTTTTCCAAATAACATATTCAATACTCAGGTTGCTCAATATGATTTTCAACTATTAGAAATCTTTTATTTCTTTAGGTGAATACATAGTGTTGGGTTTTTTTAATTTAAAATTGGGGGGGCACCAAAATGTGTTTAGTTTCTTTTAACTTTTTATCTGGCAATATTTTCAAATTTATAAAAATAGAATAAGCAACACCTATATATACACAGATTGACTTATTGTTAACATTTTAAACCTATTTTTAAAAAACCGTGTTCTCTTTTTCTCTTTCTCTCCTGAACCATTTGTTGGGCAGCTATGTACATCATGGTTCTTTATGCCTAAGTACTTTGGTATTTCCTAAGACTAGAGATACTCTCTTATATAACTGCCGTACAGTTATCAACTTCATACACTTACAACTTACGCTGATACAATAATCTGATCTACTGTCCATATTCTAATTTTATCAGTTGATCTAATAATGTTCTTTATGGCATTTTCCCCCTCCAGTACAGAATCCAGTTTAGGCTCAGGTATTGCCTTTAGCTGTTGTACCTCTTCAGCATCTTTTACTTTAGAATATTTTACAGCCATTCTTTGATTTTTATGACTTTGATGCTTCTTAAGAATCCAGTCTCTCCCACCTATCTTTTTAACTGGAATGTTTCTCATTTAATCAAATGTTCATTTTGATTAAATTGTGGTTATGCCTTCATGACCAGATTACTATATTGGAGACCTATATCCTTTTCAGGGTCTCACATCTGGAAGTGCATACTGTTCACCCGCCCCTTATAGCTGTTGTTAATTTTAATTACCCTATCAAGGGGTTGCCCTATTCCTCCCACTATAGAATTAGTTCCTCCCCACCCCCAGTGACTAATATGCAGCCTGTAGATAGACACCTTATGACCACATAAATATCCTGCTTCTTATCAAAATTCCTCCTAGAATCTACCAATGATTCTTGCTTGATTGAATCTTATAATGATGATTATGTAATGATGGCTTTGTAACTCTAGGACTCCCTCCACATTCACCAGTTGGCCTTTGGCATTGAAGAGTCCTCCCTTCTTCCTTATTTATGTATTTAGTTATGATTTGTTATTTATCAATTTTCAGTATAGGCTCACTCATTCATTTCAATGGTTTATAACATATTACTGCACCTAATTATTTTGGTGTTCAGATTGTTCCAGAAGTGGCCTGTGGGAGCCCCTTCAAGCTGGCTCCCGTGTCCTGGTGACATGCCCTTTCATTCTTTGAGCATTTCCTTACTTTATTACACAACAAGTTCATCTCGTACCTACGCTGTCTTAGCCCTGGAATCAGTCAATTCTCCAAGGATCTATGTGTTGTATGCTTAGATTGAAGAGCTTTTCAAGGTTTCTTACAGAAATTGCAAACTCATCACCCCCTTCTGTTAATTTCATGCTTCCCAGAAGCAAATATTCACCTCTAAATTACTAAATAACATGCTTCTGCTGCTACTTTGAGATTTTTTACAAGCATGCGCATTTCCTATCTCCTCATGCTCTCAATTTACTTAAAATTTGGTTAAATCATTATTCAATGTTTATATTATTCTGACAATGTAAATACCACTTACAGCTGAACTGAGTGACCTATGACTGAGAATATTTTTCTTTACCTACATAAGGTTTTATTTGGCCTGAAATTAACTGTCCCCATTTTTTCATTTGCTTATTTGTTGTATATTATTTCCCCTAAGTTAACCCCCACATCCTCTGTCAAGTGCTCTAAATCTGCTCACAATATCTCCAGATGCATCAGAGGTGCTTTCTTTTTCTGGAAATATCTGCCCCTGGCACCTTCTGACCTGCTACAATATGAGTTGGTTGTGATGCGGGCCTGATCTTGGTTTCCCTTCGCCAACATCTAGGGGAGGGTCCTCATCTTTCTTGGATTTCTCTTCCCTCATGCCCATCTCTTTATATATTTAGTCTTTTCTCTTTTTAATTTTAATCTTCATTGTATTTTTTTTCCATTTCCATTTAGTCCCCTTACATACCCCTCCCCTAGCAGTCACCACACTGTTGTCCATGTCCATGAGTCATTTTCCTTTTTGCTCAACCCCTCCATCCCTTAACCTCACTGTCCCCCACACACACTAGTGCCATCTGCTCTCCATCTATGTATCTGTCTCTATTTTCCTTGTTAGTTCAGTTTGTTCATTAGATTCCACATACGAGTGAAATCATATGGTATTTATCTTCCTCTGATTGGCTTATTTCACTTAGCATAATGTTTTCCAGGTCCATCCATGCTGTTGCAAAAGGTGAAATTTTCTTTTTTTTTTTTTTCGGCCGAGTAGCAGTCATTGGGTAAGTGTCCCATAGTTGTTTTAGAGCATAAGCACTCCTATGTTCACTGCAGCATTATTTGCAATTGCCAAAATATGGAAGCAACCCAAGTGTCCATCAGCAGTCTTTTCTTTTGATGAATCACAACCTTTAGTAGTTGCCTAAAAAAACAAACATGGGAGAACCTGGCACTTCTGAAAATGTCTTTATTATACCCTCACCAGTAATTGACAATTTGATGTGATTTAGAAATTGAGGTCAGATACAAGTTTCCCTCAGAAGTTTGAAGGAAGTATTCCCTTTTAGTTATTACTGTTGCAGTCAAGAAGCCTAAAGCAATTCTTATTCTTGATTGTTTGTATGAAAATTTTTTCTCCTTTCTGGAAAATCTGTGTTTAGCTTCTTAAACTTCACCATGACAAGACTTGGTGTGGGTCTGTTTTTGTCCATTAGACACTCAACGGAGTCTTTTGATCTGGAAATACCTATCCTCTAGTTCTGGAAAATTTTCTTGAATTGTTTCTTTGATGATTTCCTCCTCTCTGTTTTCTTTCTGCTCTCGTTGTGGAACTCCTATGATTCACATCGGGACCTCCTAAATTGAGTCTTAATTGTTTTCTTTTTTCTTTTTCATCTCTTTAGGTTCCCCCTCCCACTTTCTAGGAGATTTCCAATATTTCTAGTCAGTTAAAAATTTTTAGCTATTGTATTTTGAATGTACAAGAGTTCTATTTTTTGTTTTCTGAATTTTTTTTGCTATAGCAACCTTTCTTGTTTTGTAGATAAAATGTCACCTTTCAAACAAAGCTGCCTCTGAAGATATGATAGTAAGTTTTTATTTTTTTAATGTTACTTTTGTTCATACAAAGTCTTTGTTTCCTTTAGCTTATCTTTTATTTCTTTCCCGTGGTCTCTGTCTCCCTTGGCAGATAGCCAAGGATCACTGACTATATTAATTTAATTTAATTTAATTTTTTTGTTATTTTTCTTTTTATTGAATTTGTTGGAGTGACATTGGTTAATAAAATTGTATAGGTTTCATGTGTACAATTCTGTAATACATCATCTGTTTTTTTTTAAAGATTTTATTTATTTATTTTTAGAGAGGGAAAGGGAGGAAGAAAGAGAGGGAGAAAAACATCAATGTGTGTTTGTCTCTCATGTGGCCCCCTACTGGGGACCTGGCCAGTAACCCAGGCATGTGCCCTGACTGGGAATCAAACCACCGACCCTTTGGTTTGCAGGCTGGTGCTCAATCCACTTAGCCACATCAGCCAGGGCTATAATACATCATCTGTTTATTGAATTATGTTCATCATTCCAAGCCAAGCCTCCCTACATCACCACTTATTCTACCTTTACCCTCTTCTACGTCCCCCAACCACTCCCCCTCTGGTAATCACCATATTGTTGGCTGTGTCTAAGAGGTTTTTTCTTCATCTCTTCACAATTTTCACCCAGCCTCCCAACCCCCCTTCCCTCTGACAGCGGTCAGTCTGTTCTCTATCTATGAGTCTGTTTCTATTTTGTTAGTTTATTTTGTTCATTAGATTCTACACATGAGTGAAATCATATGGTACTTATCTTTCTTTGACTGGCTTATTTTACTTAGTATAATGCTCTCCAGATCCATCCAGGCTGTTGCAAAGAGTAATATTTCCTTCTTTTTTATGGCTGAGTAGTATTCCATTGTGTAAATGTACCACAGCATTTTTTATCCACTCATAACACTTGGACTGCTTCCAAATCTTGGCTACTGTAAATAATGCTGCAATGAACATAAGGGTGTATATAGTCTTCCAAATTAGTCTTTCCAGTTTCTTCAAATAAATTCCCAAAAGTGGAATTTCTCGGTCATAAGGCAATTCCATTCTTTAATTTTTTGAGGAAATTCCATCCTGTTTTCCACAGTGGCTGCACAGTCTGCACTCCCACCAATACTGTGCCAGGCTTTCCTTTTCTCCACATCCTCTCCAGCACTTGTCTGTTGATTTATTAATGATAGCCATTCTGACTGGTGTGAGGTGATATCTCACTGTGGTTTTAATTTGTATTTCTCTGATGATTAGTGACATTGAGGATCTTTTCATATGTCTATTGGCCATCTGTATGTCCTCTTTGGAGAAGCGTCTATTCAGGTCCTTTGCCCATTTTTTAATTGGATTGTTTGGTTTTTTGCAGTGAGTTTTATAAGTTCTTTATAAATTTTGGTTATTAACTCTGTATTATATGTATCAGCAAATGTTATCTCATTCGGTGGGTTGTCTCTTCATTTTGTTGTTGGTTTCCTTTGCTGTGCATAAACTTTCTAGGTTGATGTAGTCCCATTTGTTTATTTTTTCTTTTGTTTCCCTTGCCCAAGGAGATATATCAGAAAACATATTGCTATAAGAAATGTCTGAGATTTTACTGTCTATGTTTTGTAGAATTTTTATGGTTTTGAGTCTAACATTTAAGCCCTTAATCCATTCTGAGTTTATTCTTGTATATGGTACAAAAAGGTGGTCTAGTTTTATTTTTTTGCACATATCTGTTTAATATTTTCAACATCATTTATTAAAGACTGTCTTTACCCTTTCGTATGTTCTTGCCTCATTTGTCAAATATTAACTGATCATAAAGGTGTGGGTTTATTTCTGGGCTCTCAGTTCTATAATGTTGATCTATATGTCTGTTTATGCCAAACCATGCTGCTTTGATTACATTGGCCTTGTAGAATAGTTTGGTATCAGGTAGCATGATTCCTCCAACTTTGTTCTTCTTTCTCAAGATTGTTGTTGATATTTGGGGTCTTATGTGGTTACATATAAATATTTGGAATATTTGTCCTAGTTCTATGAAATACACCATTGGTATCTTGACAGGAATTGTTTGGATCTATAGATTGTTTTCAGTAGTATGGATATTTAAATGATGTTAATTGTTTGTGTCTCTGAATGCAGTATATGCTTCTACTTATTTATATCATCTTCAGTATCTGTCTTCAGTGTCTTATAATTTTCCAAGTACAAGTCTTTTACATCCTTGGTTAAATTTATTCCTAGGTATTTTATTCTTTTTGAAGCAATTGTGAATAGGATTGTTTTCTTAGTTTCCCTTTCTGATAGTTTATTATTAGTGTATAAAAATGCAACTGATTTCTGAATATTTATTTATATCCTGCTACTTTGCTGAATTTATCAGTTCTAGTAGTTTCTTGGTGAAATCTTTAGGGTTCTCTATGTGCAGTATCATGTTATCTGCACATAATGACAGTTTTGCTTCTTCCTTTCTAATTCTGATTCCTTTTATTTCTTCTTGTCTGATTGCTATGGCTAGGACTTCCAGTACTATGTTGAACAAGAATGGTAAAAGTTGACATCCCTATCTTATTCCTGATCTTAAGGGAAATGCTTGTAGTATTTGCCAGTTGAGTATGATGTTGCGTTTGTCATATATGGCCTTTATTACATTGAGGTTTGTTCCTCTATTCCCACTTTGCTGAGAGTTTTTATCATAGATGGGTGGTGGATTTTTATCAAATGCTTTTTCTGCATCTATTGATATGATCGTGTGGCTTTATCCTTCATGTTGTTTGTGTGGTATATCATGTTTATTGCTTTGTGGATATTGTACCAAGCTTGCATCTCTGGAATAAATCCCACTTGATCATGGTGTATGTTCTTTTTAATGTATTTATGAATTTGGTTAGCTAATATTTTATTGAAGATTTTAGCTTCTATGTTCATCAGGGATATTGACCTATAATATTCTTTCTTCATAGTGTCTGTATCTGGTTTTGGAGTTAGGATAATGGTGGCCTCATAAAATGAACTTGGGAGTCTTTCCACCTCTTGAATTTTTTTGAGGATAGGTGCTAGTTCTTTTTCGAATGTTTGGTAAAATTCACCTATGGAGCCATCTGGTTCAGGACTTTTATCTGATGGAAGTTTTATTATGGCTTCAATTTCACTAGTTTTAATCTGTCTATTCAGAATCTCTGATTCTTACTGATTCAGTTTTGGAGGATGGTACATTTATAGGAATTTATCCATTTCTTCCAGATTGTCCAGTTTGTTGGCAAATTGTTATTCATAATATTGTCTTACAATCCTTTGCATTTTTTGGTGTCAGTCATTTCTTCCCTTTTATTTCTGATTTTACTTATTTGGGTCATTTTTTTCTTGATGAGTCTGGTTAAAGATGTCAATCTTGTTTATCTTTTCAAAGAACTAGCTTTTTGTTTCATTGATCTTTTGAATTGTTTTTTAGACTCTATTTTCTTTATTTCTGCTCTCATCCTTATTGTTGCCTTCTTCCTTCTCACTTTCAGCTTTGTTTTTATTTTTTGAGTTCCTTTGAATGTAAAGTTATATTGTTTTATTTGAGTTATCCTTGTTTCTCGAGATAGACCTGTAATACTATGGCTTTTACTCTTAGGACTGTTTCTGCTGTGTCCCATTGATTTTGGATTGTTGTGTTCTCAATTTCATTTGTTTCAGGTATCTGAACAAATTTAGACTCCATTGATTTGTGTGTTTTAAAATTTTTTTCTCCTGACCGATTTCTAGTTTCATACCATTATGGACAGAGAAGATACTTGATATCATGTCAGTCTTCTTATATTCACTTAGACTTGTTTTGTGTCTTAACATGCTACTTAGAAACTGTTCCATGTGCACTTGAAAAGAATGTATATTCTACTGCTTTGGGTTGAAATGCTCTGAAAATATCAATTAACTCCACCTGATCTAGTGTATCATTTAAGGCCACTGTTTCCTTGTTGATTTCCTGCCTGGAAGATCTATTCATTGATGCCAATAGGGTATTAAAATTCCCTGCTATGACTGTATTTCTGTCAGTCTCTCCCTTTATGTCCATCAAGATTTGCTTTACGTATTTAGGTGCTCTAATGTTGGGTGCATAAATGTTCACTAGGGTTAATCATCTTGTTAGATTGTTCCTTTATCATTATGTAATGTCCTTTTTTTTTGTCTCTTACTATTGCCTTTGTTTTAAAGTCTATTTTGTGAGACAGAAGTATTGCTACCCTAGCTTTTTTTTTCATTTTCTTTTGCATAAAATATCTTTTTCCACCTCTTTACTTTTAGTCTGTATGTATCTTTCATTCTGAGGTGTGTCTCTTGTAGACAGCATATATATGGGTCTTGTTTTCTTATCCATTTAGCTACCCTATGTCTTCTGGTTGGCACATTTAAGCCATTTACATTTGAAGTGATTATTTATAGGTATGTATTTATTGCCATTTTATTTTTAAACTATGTTCCTCTATTATTATTTCTTCCTTTTTTCCTCCTCCTTATCCTCCTCCTCCTCCTTCTCCTATTTCTTCTTCCCCTTCTTCTTCTCCTCCCTCTTCACCTTTTTCTTCTCCTCCTGCTCCTTCTCCTTCTCCTTCTCAGTCCTTTAACATTTCTTGCAATGCTGGTTTGGTGGTAACAAACTCGCTTAGCTTTTTCTTTTCTCAGAAACTGTTTATTTCTCCTTTAATTTTAAATGATAGCCTTGCTGGGTAAAGTGGTCTTGGTTGTAGGTTCTTACTTTTTATCACTTTGAGTATTTCATGCCAATCTCTTCTGTCCCGAAATGTTTCTGTTGAGAAATCAGCTGACAGTCATATGAGAGCTATATTGTAGGTAAATGTTTCTCTTCCTCCTTTTAAGATTCTCTCTTTGTCTTTAACTTCTGCCATTTTAATTATGATGTGCCTTGGTGTGGGCCTTTTTGGATCCAACTTGTTTGGAACTTTCCTCGTGCTTCCTGGACTTGTGTCTCTTTTTCTTTCACCAGTTTAGGGATATTTTCAGTCATTATTTCTTTAAATAGGTTCTCAGTCCCTTGCTGTCTTTCTTCTCCTACTGGTATTCCCTATGATGTTGTTGTTGTTATGTCTCATGTTGTCACAAAGGATTCTTAAAACTATCCTTATTTTTTAAAAAGATTTTATTTTTGCTGCTCTGATTAAGTGGGGTTTTTTTTTTACCTTTTCTTCCAAATCACTGATTTGATCCTCTACTTTATCCAACCTACTGTTTATTCCTTCCAGTGTGTTCTTCATTTCAGATATTGTGATCTTCACTTCTGACTGGTCCTTTTTTATGTTTTCTATGTCCTTCTTCAAACTTTTGAGCATCATTATAAACATTACTTAGAACTCTATGTCTAATGAATTGCTTGCCTCCATTTCATTTAGCTCTTTTTTTGGTAATTTCTCCTGTTCTTTCATTTGGAGCCTGTTTCTTTCTCTCCCCATTTTGGCTACCTGTTTGTGTTTGTTTCTATGTTATTACATAGACCTGCTATGACTCCCAGTCTTCATAGAATGGCCTTGTATAATAGATTTCTTGTGGGGTCCAGTGGTACTGACTCCTGATCACCGGGGTTGGGTGCTCCAGGATGTCCCTTGTGTGGGTTATGTGGCCCCTCCTGTTGTAATTGAGTCTTGATTACTATTGGTTCACTCATTCATTGGGCTTACCCTCAGGGTGGATGACTATGAGGCCGAATCCCGATCATGGTGTGTGAGTTGCTGTGTGGGTGCTGACCACATGCAGTGGCATTCACCTCCGCAGGGTTAGGTGCCTGCCCAGGTCTCCCTTTGGAGGTGCTGCTTGTGGAGCTTACTGGGTCCAGCCCCATTTTTGTCTGAAGCTGGCCACTGGATGAGTTGGCTCTGGGCCTCTTGCAAGGGACTCTGGTTCAGGACAATGTCAGATGCTGTCTGTGACTGGCCCTGGGAAACATGTTTAGAGCTACAAGTGAAGGATCATTGGACATTTGAGGAAAGCATTTAAGATAGGAGACGGGCCAAGTAAAGTTTTGTCCTAGGCAGTGAAAATAGAGCAGTCAGGTTGCATCTCCAGATGGAGTAAGTACTAAACAATTGACTACATAATTAACCACTGTAATGATAACTGTCATTAGAGTTTCAGAGAAATCAGTCAGCCCAAGCAGCAAAGAATGGGGCAGTGGTGTTGGTGATGGTTCTAGGATAGCTGTCCTTGAAGAATTGGTGTTTATTTTGAGTTCTGAAAGATTAGAATGAATAAACTAGAAGAGAAGGAGAGTATGAACATTCCAGGAATAGAGAAGAACATATACCAAGGTCCTTGGGCAAGAGAGATCATGGTTAGCTTGAGGGCACTATGAAGAGTTGATGTGGCTGGAGTATGGCGGGGAGAAATAAGAAGAGGTAATGTCATGTTCACTGTTGCTCCCCCAATACCTGGTAGAAGAGGAGCTCTATAAATGCTTTCGTTTAGTGGATAAAAGAAAGCAGTTGCATCTGGTCTGTTAGGAGGCGCCTAACGGCAGGTGTGGGGTTTGCCCTCAGCTCTTTCTTGTCCTCACGTTTTCACCAGTGACTAGAGTGAGAAGGCAGAAGCCATGTTCAGTTAGCCAGGATACAAGAAAAGGGTCAAAGCCAGAGAGGTGTTAAACAAGGTACCGATAACATTTGGCTGAGGCCAAAAGAAAAGAGAAGACTACACTAATGTTAAGAGGCCTGGAAATGTTTAATGTGGGGACAACTTTAGCGGCAGGTCTTAGAGAGTGGAGGGGGAAGGTACCCCCGCAAGCAGCCAGGTTGGAAGCAAGGTCTCAGAGAACAGAACAATGTGAGGGAAAGTCCATGAAAGAGAGGCTCAGGTGTGGGGGTCCTGCTGGACTGCAGGCCCAGAGTTGTGCAGTGAGAAAGCTGGATTATGAGGTGGGCAAGGCAGCATCTCAGCTTCTGTGGGTCTAGGAGAACATAACCCAGATGAGATAAGCCCCTTTCCTGGAGCCCGTCAGGGTAAGCCCAGGTCAGCCTTCTCTACCCATCCCTGAGATCCACTGCTTTTCATATTCCAGTACTGGGTAAAAGGCAACTGCTATGGCTTTGGTTTCTGGAAGGTGAAGAAAAATGACCAACCTGGGAAAGCTCCAGATACTCCAATGCAAGCTTCACCACCCACTGCTTCCCAGTGAACCCGAGAAAAAATCTGCCCCATCTCATTGCTCCGATCTCATCAGAGCTTAGACCTCATGAAAACTCTTCTCTCAAAGCCCTGCCGAACCAGAACATGGTAAAAGAGAAATTACTGTGGTCGTGACTGCAGGCCCTTAGTTTTGATAAACATCTGTGCCTGCAGAGCCAGGGTCATTCACTCAACAAACATTTCCCATGTGCCTTCTCTTTGCCACACACATCGGCTGGTATCAGGCAGTTCAGCTAATCTCGTGATGCTGAGAAACGCTCTAAACAGCCCCATTCAAGACAGGAGACATCCCAGAGAGCAGTCTCTGAGGAAGTGGCTTGGCTGCTCTGAGTACCCAGAAGTCTTTGGCATTCACTCTTAGAGGGAGGGGGAAGTGAGGCTTCCTCAGAGACTAAGAAGCCACGAGGCTGCAGAACAGCCTCCCCCAGAACAGGCCAAAGTGCACAAACTCAGATGGATTAGGAGTGTAAATTGAGCAGTTCGACTTGGCTTGCACAGGACAATAAAGATCTGCGAACACTCAGCTCCGTATTGAACCCAAGGCAGAGTGATTAATTCATTATTCGCTTTCCAGCCTGGAAGGGAAAGCATGTATGAGTACAGTCATAAATCACGCCATTTACGAGCCGAGCAATGAGAAAAGCAGCTGGCTGGAGGGGGACGCTCTGCAGGCAGCAACAGCCACTGAAGACCTGGCCTGTCAAGGCTGGTCAGTCAGCTCTCTGGAGACGCACCAGTTGGCCAGCCATTCGGCCTCCTAGCCAAGGCAGCCAGCCTCTTGACCACCCGGCTTGGTGCTTCCTGGCCAGACCACAAGGAAACAAACTGCTCCACCCAGGAGGAGGGCTTCTGTGACCTGAGGTAGCCTCTCTCCGAAGTGGACACAATACTAGGAATAGTGTTAGGATCTGTCCAAAAGGCCTCTTATGGTCCAACTGGGATAAACCACTACCTGCTCGCTTCCCTGGGATGCCCTGGGTTCCAGGTCCTTCTGGCTCAGTCAGAGGGCCAGGCTTGGGTCTGCTCAGCATCCTCCAACCAGTGTGCCTGGATGTCAACAGCGGCCAACCCTGAGCCACAGCCTAACCCTCCAACCTCTGCTGCCTTCAGGGCAGAGCCCTCGGGGGACCAGAATTTCATTTACAGTTGAAAGGTACCATCCAGCATAGGAAATCCCTGTCGGGTGGCTTTTTAGCCCCTATTTGGATGCAACATAGTTCTTCAAATATTTGACAATTCTTTCTCTTCTAAGTGAAACAGCTTCAATTTCCTTAACTATTACTCATAGTTCAAAATTTCCAGACCTCTTCATGTCCTGACATTTTGTTATTGACTATTTCTCACTATGTATTTACTCTTAAATCCCTAAACTCCCACAACAGGACATACTTCCTGTGTATTCTTATCGTAAGAGTAACAATAACATAAAGACTGCTATGTACCAGAGACTTTACACATATTATCTCATTCAACTCTTATCTGATGAAGTAGTTGTTAATTCTAGTTCATGGATGAGGAAACTGAGGCCCAAAGGGGTATAATGGTTTGTCAGGATACAATCCTTAGTCAGTCTGACTCCAGAGACTGTGCTTCTGACTTTTTGACGTGCCATCTTGCTTACTCAGAGCCTAGTCGCGTTATTAGCTAAAATGCTAGAGACATCTATTTCAGGACCTGCCAAACTTGGGAGCTTTCTTCCTCAAAGCCAAGCTGAGCTTTGACCTTTGAGAGACTGGCAAAGCCCTTTAATCTATACCAAATGCAGCATCAAAGAAATAAAAATAAAAAGAGAAGAGAAGAGAAGGGAAGAGAAGGGAAGAGGAGAATTAAAGTATTATCCGCAATGCTTTTTACTCTGTTTGAGTTGAACAATTCTTCCAGAAAAGGGAGAGGGAATACTTATTTCTCTCATTCTTCTTTCTGGAACAGGTATTATGGTCCAGGAGGATATCTGTTTATTCCTCTCTTCTGCCTTACTTGGGACAAAAGCAGCATGGTTCTTCCTAGTCTATTTATGGAGCAAAAAAGAAAGCAAATAGGATTCCTTAACCAAAGGTCTCTAACCAAGAGATTAATGCTCATTCTCCTCATGGCTCCCAGGCAGATACCTTACAGAAAGGGAGCCATAACTCAGCCTACCTTGCCCAAGAAGAATGGGCAAAATATAGTAACATATTTCCTTCCCGTAAGCAGGAAAAAGGTGTTGCATGCTAGAATGAGGGGTCCAGGCTTCAGTTGGGGATTTTACCAAGCACTACCCATAGCAACATTATACATGTATCAACAAAGCTTCAAGTGAGTATTTACAGAGGAATATTCTGATTTTACTTTACATGTGGGCTACATTTGGCATTGTGGTTAAGGAGAGAGGACTAGGAACTGGACTACTGCTTATACAAGTCTCTTTTCTCCTGGGAGAAGTTGAGTGACCTGATTGGGCAGCCAGGTGGGGCTTACGGAGCCTGCCCCCTGACCTCATCAAGCCAAGTAGCAAATCAAGTCAACCTGAGAGGCGATGCAAGGGATTCAACCACTACATTACCATGGCAACCTAAAGGAAGTTATAGTTACTCAAAGTCCACCCAAGGGGCTGAGGTTGCTACAATCATCCATTTTTCAGCATGGGGTGTGGGTAGGTGAGAAATGCCTATTTTGACAAGAGCATGGAAACTGAGGAAAACCTAGGGAAAACTGCTTGGGGCTCAAGCCCAGATGCAAATATTCACATTTACCTGAACCCAGGACACTATGCGCTGACATATGTGTGTTTGGGATTCATCACCCAGAATGTACTTACCAATTAGATGTGATGAAAATTAAATTTTAATGGAGTCGAGAATGCTGAGAAATTTAGCACGCATCTACTATTCACAAGAAGTGAGCTCCTTAAATATGTACCAGCCTGAATATGTGGTAATTTCCCTTCAAAATTCAAATTGTACCCAAAAGCCTGTAAAAACTTAACTAAATTGCAAACCAGAGGTAAAAGTGCTCAAACTTGGTGTGTTTTGCAGTGGAAATTGAGGTGAATTATAAAAACTTTTAAGCAATAATTTAGTAAGAGCTTAATTTACATATAATAAAATGCAAAAATTTTAAGAGTGCAGCTGGATAACTTTTGGAACATGTGGCCACTTCCCAGATCAAGACATAGAGCATTTCCCTATCCCAGGAAATTCCTCTGTGCTCCTTCCCAATCAGTCCCTACTCCTGGATAAAAACCATACCAAATCTTTCACCATATTTTAATCTTTGCCTATTCTTGAGCTTCATATAAATGGAATCAAATCTATATCTTTTGCTGAATGTAATGCTTTCGAGGTAGATCCATATTGTTGCACGTGTCAGTAGTTAATTCCTGTCTTTGTGTAGGAGTAACTCATTGTACAAATATAATGCATTTGTTTATTCATCTGTTGATGGACATTTGTGTGATTTTCAGCGTTTGGTTCTTCATCTTTGCCAGTCTGATAAAAAAAAAGTGGCATTTTATTGTATTTTTTTAAAATGATGAGTGAGGTTGAAAATCTTTACCCACATTAATGACATTTATGAGCCATGTCTACTTCTTCATCTGTGACTTAGTTGTTCATATCCTTTGTATAACATCGTTAGGAAAAGTGTGGCTTGATGGAGGACCCATTAAAATGTAGCAAAATTTCCGAGACCAATAAAATAATCATTACAATAATAGTCATACTAACACAATAAACAACATCACACAGAGCAAATCTATTTCATTAGAGAGGCATAATGAGATTCTTGAGCCCTTCTTTTCCATTGAATTACAAAAATATCAAGTTGTAGAAGATATTCACAGGTAATTATCAATGTGTTTTAGTTTTATAGAACATTAAAAGTTGATTATTCAACTGTAAGGTGAACTTCCACTGTAATCTCTTTGTTTCAATAATTGTGACATTTACTACATAAAATGAAGGACACTTGTCCCATAATAAATAAATAAAACTGGAATAAACTTTTTTGTTCATATTTATGTAAATATATACTGGTTTCTCTAGGGCAGGAGTTGGACTTTATTAGAAATTTCCAAGTGATATACTGTAAGTTTAAAAATAACTTACAAAAATGTGAAATCAAAGTAGAAATGCCTTAAAATAGTAATTCACAAAATATTTTAAAAGGTAAAATTGGAGGAGTCATCCAGCATTTTAAATGCTTTCTAGAGATAGAGTGATTTTATCCTGAAGAGCCATAAATGTGCTCTTAAGGTATAAATTTTCCAAAGTAAGTAAATTGACTTTAGGCAAATTTGTCTCTAGCAAATTGGCCCAAAGGGTCAATATAGACTGTTGTCAAGACAGGTACCAACCCACCCCCCATTCTGTACTGGTGTGACTGAATCTTTAAACAATGCAGACTTGACATTCATCCCTGTGAGAAGCACATATATTTGTGTAGATGGACATATTGGGTTACAAAAAAGAAATGACGTTATACTTCTTAGTGAGTTAGCACTAGTTCCTGGCAAACACCATTTCCCTTGTAAAGTACTCTGTTTAATAACTCCATCTAGACTGTTGTTGGCACTGGTGGTACTTGTCAATCAAATTGTAGATTTCATCCATCCCCTCATTTTAACATCAGGACTACATTTTCCACTTTTATTTTTTTGGTTATTCTCTCTGATTTCCTGGGGTATCTCAAAGATTTTACAGGTCACTCTTGTGGTCATCTGTGAGATCATTTGCTTGGACCAGCTAACTTAAACTCATTTAAACAAGCTAGGTGGTGTATTTGGTATAAGTGTATTTCATGACTGTAAGTGGAAAGCAACTTTATTTGCCTCCATATGTCTCAAAATTAATTCAATGAGGACTATCCCTCTGCTCTTTGTGGATGAAAATTTTTCAGCCCTGTGACTTTTCTGATCACTTGTGATAAATAATAGTTCTATAATCACTTTCAGTCACCAAGTACAGTCTCCATTTAGATACCAAAATCTACTCCTATATAACAAGGAAAACTGTAAGGTTGTTTAATGTTAAATCTTCCTCATCAGTCAGGGCCTGAGGCAGTCAGGAAGCTCACAGGGGCTGAAAGTGTGTGTTAAGTTTTGTTTTGTTTTGTTGTTTTTCCTCCCTCTCTTCCTCCCTCCCTCCCTCCCTCCCTCCCTTCCTTCTTTTCTTCCTTTTCCTCCTACCTCAGCTTGCCAGTCTGGAATCTGACTCCTCTGGGGTGGAGTAGTGCTGGGGGGTTATAGGAGTAGAAATCTTCTCTCCCATAGTTTTGTAAACTGGCTATTCACCCTCTGGGCCTGGCAAATGTTTTAAGCCTTCTCATTTTTTAGATTTTTCAGGCAGGAATCAGACCCCAGTTTCCCGTGTCTCATCTTCAGCCTCAGCTTCTAAAATGCTCTCCTTTGAAGTCTCTCTCTCTCTCTCCCTCTCTCTCTCTCTTTCTCTCACTCTCCCTCAATGAAAGGGAAGTACCTGCAGCATAATACAAACCATTCTCTCCAAAGACCTCTTCCTCCCAAGTCCTCTCCCATCCCCACTCCCCTGAACCTCAATGCTCTCACTGTGGTTTAAGGGTTTCAAGAGAAACTCCACAAATTCATAGACACGTACACAATATTTGAACAGTGGCCTCCTATGGAATGTACTTTTAAGTTGCAACTGAAAGTGAGGCGGAGTCCAGTTTGTTTATTTGTTTAATGTAGTTTTCCACTATCTCTCACCTGTCTTAACCTTCAAGTTTCTCCATTCTGATTTGATAACATTTCTCCTTAATAGGAGACAGATGAAAATAGTAGTTAAGAACGTCTGCGTTCTCTCTGAACCCTCCCTTCATTACACAGCTTCTTCCTCCAGCACAGAGATTTTCCTCCTTTTTGAAACGTGTGCTTTTAAAGACCACAACCAGCAGGCTATTAAATTAACTAATAATAAATAATATGATGGTACACAGATCTCAATATTCATGTTCTTCTTCTTACTTCCTAAAGGTAAAGCTTACATGGGAGTGGGGAGGAGGGAAGCAGGGGAAAGAATCTAACATTTACTGTACACTTACTACATGCTCATCACTTTGTATTTATTATCTTATTAAATAATCATGATAACCATGAGAGGTAAATATTATTGTTCCCATTATATACAATAGATGAGGAAACTCAGGTACAGAGAAATGAAATAGCTTGTCTAATGTTCATAGCTAGCCTGGTATGTGCTTTCTTTACTATATCTCTGAATCTCAAATTACTGTCATAAGATAAATTGTTGAGCTTGGTAAAATAACAAATAGATTTGATTATTTTTACAAACAAATAAAAAAGCTCTCTCTCTGGTAGGGGATACAAAGGAGGCAAGAATCACTAGCAGAGAACACCTAAAGAGCTAATATGTTTCTTTTTAATAGTTTACTGATGAATATGCATGTTATAATTTTATAAAATTGAAACAACACTGTATATACAGTTCTGAATCCTAATCCTAAACTTACTATGCTGTGAACATTTCCCATTGTCAATAAAATTCTTTGAAAATTATTTGTAATGGCTTCATACTAGACTAACATATGGGTGCCCCATGATATATTTAACCTCGTTCACTTACAATCGAGCCCTGAGGTTGTCTCCATTTTGTACCATTTTGGCTAACAGCATAATGCACACCATTATGCATAAATCTGCGTGTGAATTTCTGACAAATATTAGAAGAGGTGTTACTGGATCAAAGGGTCTGGACTCTTTTAAAGACATATTGCTTTCTAGAAAAGTTTTTAAGAGGTGTACTTATCTTAAACTCTACCCGTCTAAAGACCCATTTCCACACTGCAGCCAGCCCACAGAACCAGAACATTTATGTGGGCTGGCCAGGTCGTCCTCCCCTCTGGACTATGTTAGTGACACAGAACAGAAGTGTTTTTGGCTCCAGAAACCATAATCTCCAAACTAGAAATCCGTTTGGAATGAGAGCACATTTACATATTTGCATTGTGTAGTCTAGGTTCTCCTGTAAGGACCAGCCTACACTGGGCCCTTTGTCGGTAACAGGGCCCTGCTTCAGCTGGGTGGGCCCTGACGCCGGAAGGCAGGCGGCTGTGGTCGCTCACATGCCCATCATGCCCTCCCGCACACATGTCTAGGCACTCCTCTGTGGAGCCAGAGCGTCCTCCAAGGATCCCCAGTAACAAGTTGATAAACATATCTTGAGGTGGGTTTGATTTGCACCTATTACGGGTGAACCGTCCTCGTTTTGCTTTTAAGTAACGACCTTTTTCTAGAGCTTGTTTCAAATCCTGCCTCTTTCCCACCCCAGAACCACACTTTTAAGACAGAAAAGCAACATAGAGCAGTACGAAAAATACATTTAAAAAACAATATTTTAGTAACCTTTTTGTTTCTAATTTCAAAAGCAGCATATGTTTAAAACAGAAAACTTAGGAAACCCAAGAAAGCAGAAAGGAGGCAGTGACCAGCATGGACGGTGGCCGGCACAGCAGATGGGGAATGTACAAGTCTCGGTGGACATCTGTGCAGGGTCAGCGGGGGTGATGTTCAGCCCAGCAGATGTCAGGGGGACATACCACAAAGACTGAGAGCCACTAAGAACGCTCCCATTTGACGCTACATAAGCTTGGGGAAGTAGTTCCAGCCCCAGGGAGAAGGGCAGGGGAAACTCCTGAAATGATTGAGATGAAAGCTGTAAAAGTGGTAGAACGGTGCTTGATTCAGAAATTAAGAAAGTTCATTAGTGAGTTCATTAGTAAGAAAACCAAGAACAGCAGAGGCTAGTTTTGTATTTGCTTTCTAGCTCCCTTTGGCTTCTGCTCTCCAACCTCAGGGGCACCTATCACCAGCCACTTTGCCAGTAGTGGTCTGGGTTCTATCCTGATGGCTGAGAGGGTTGAGGAAAAGAACTACAGTCCTCTGCGCTCCCCATGGGAGCTCGCCCTGCAAGTCACCACGGAAACCGAAGATGCTGTGACTGTGGGTACCGGGCTTAGGTGGGGGATGTTCCCAGGAGAAGGCTGGGGAAAGCCCACGATGTAACCCTGCCTATGGCCCTCCACCTCTGAGGATTTTCTTCCCTTTATTCTTCTCCTTGGAACTGGGGGATTCAATCTCAGAAAGCAGCAGTGGGCATAAAACAAGACAGAAAACAAAATAAACAGCCCCATAGGGCCATAATCCCTGGCAGGAACGCACCAGAAGGCAAGGAATTTGGTTTCCCTGACCCATGATGCCCAACCCAGCTATTTTCCCCACAGGGGCCCTCAGTGCCACCTGGCACAGTTGCTTTTCTTTTCAGTGTCTTGTTTTTGTACTCCTGCATCCTCGGCAACACTTCAGGGGAGCCCCAGGGTAGAACGACATCCTAACTGTCAAGAAGATACAGCCTCAGAGCGTCACTGAGGCCAGCTCTGGAATCCCTGGAGGCCTCCAAAAACAACACATGAACCAGGGTTGTCACTGCAGTGATGTCTACAGCAAGAGAGGTGGGAAACATCCAAAGTGCTCACCCACAGGACAGCATTCACACAGAGTGAGGGGCGTCCAATCACAGCAGTGCCATGCAGTCAGTAGAGATGCCTAGTTTAATGTGCATTAAAAGGGAATATGCATATGTTCATAATGTATTTTCAATGGAAAGGGTTTAAAACAGTATGTACAACATGATCTTTTAAAAAATAAAAATAATATATTTGCATATATTACAAATAGAAAATCTCTAGTGAGATAAGAGAATTTTTCTTTTCATAGCTTCTACATTTTTTAAATGATTAGGAAAGTGTCTTGCTTTAATTTTAAAAATTATAATCTTCGTTGATGGAAATTTTGCTAAAGTCGGTTGTGGCAGCCACAGAGGTGAGCCGCTGGGATCTACCTTCAAGAAGGAACTTGATGTCTCTGCGAGGAGAGCAGGTCATGGGCAGCCCTGGGCGGCGGGGCCTAGGGGATGCTCTTCCCAGGCAGCCCGCCAATGACAAGCCTGGAAGGGGTGCTATTTCCTGCCCTTCTGCCACATGTGCAAGTCCTCTTGCGTGTTCTCGCCACTGGAGCCCCACGTTGGGCTGACAGCTTTCTCCCAGCTGTCCCAGAGCCTGAGGCGCCTGCACCCAATGCTTCCACTGCCCCTCCCCTTTCCACAGGCTCAGACCCGCTTCGCAGTCTGAGGGCTTCCCAGCCTCCTCTCGCTCCTCCTTCTTATTCTTTATAGGCCTCATGCCAACAATCTCTTGTACTTCTGGCTACTGATGTCTGCTTACTGGAGGACCTAACATAATGCCTTTGTGTTTCTAAACATGTTATAAGAAACTTGGACTTGGATGTTACATTCTTTATATAAAAATACCCTCCCCACTCCCCTTGCAAGGAATTATTATCCCAGATGACCCCTAAGTAGTCTCACAAACAATATGAAATGCCTTTATCTTCCTTTTCTGACTGTTGTTGCCTGAAATTTGCTTCCTTTAAGCCCACCTCCCA
The DNA here is from genome assembly GCA_004026545.1 of Mormoops blainvillei. Classification (NCBI taxonomy): domain Eukaryota; kingdom Metazoa; phylum Chordata; class Mammalia; order Chiroptera; family Mormoopidae; genus Mormoops; species Mormoops blainvillei. The sequence goes on from PVJD01000447.1 coordinate 336,070, forward strand.
ACCCCCCAGTGTTGATTCAGAAAGGCCAGTGGTGGCAAGGTCACTGTATATGACCTATGTTACTTCTAGAATGAGGAAGGCCAGCTAACAAAAATGAAGGTCTGACAACCATGGATCCTTGCACGCCCCAAAGCAGTGCATGAGGTGACTAGAGAAAGTGCGGCTGACGCTGCAGGTGCTGATGCCAGAGCCAGGGTTCACTCTTGAGTTTTGCCGCTTTTAAGCCTGGTCAGTACTTCCCAGGTCAGGCAGCTCCTGATACACAGACCTGCTCTTGCCAGCACGCAAGGCTCAGGTCCCCTCTAGTGCCCCACAAAGCATCTCCCACCAAGCCACTTGCACAGCCTGTAGCAGACACATGCCACATCTCGGGAGGCCACACAGAATTGGTAGCAGGTGGCCCTCCCGGTCATTCTCAGAACTTTGGCCTTAGGTAGCCTAGGGGCCACAGAGTCAGCATAACATGAGCAGTGAAGAGAGGGAGACACCAAGATGGAGCAGGGCAATCACAGCACTTTTGACAGAGGCCAGCACGGGTTAAAAGAGTCCGGTCAGGACACAAATAAATGTGTAAACAAGTGTGATTGGGAGATGAAGCGCATCTAATACCCACCCTCCCTCCGGAGGAGACTGCCATCCTCCTGTGGGTGGGGAAGCATTTGCCTCCCTGAGTCAGTGTCACGGTGCCAGGGCCTACCCGTGGTTTGGGGCATGCCCTGGGTGGACGGCCTTCAACCTCTTTCTCCGACCCACACACAGAGTCTGTGAACTACTCAGTATCTTTTTAAGGGGTTTCTTTTCTGTTTTAATCAGCCAGAATTGGTTTCTGCTCCTTGCTGAGAATCAGCTGACAGGCATCATGAATTGCATAGCTTTTTGTATACGTTAAATTAGCATGGAGAAAACCATATTAACAATGAAGTTCAACCACAGTTAGCACGACTTGGCTGACAGAGGGGTGAGGCGAACACAACCAAGAGAAGAAAAGGAAAGAGGCAAGCAAAAACAGACTGAGGGAAAAAATAAGACTGCGCGAAAGAAGAGATCGGCATGTAGTGTGATAGGATCGCATGCATGTATCTGTATGTTCAGTATGTTCACATACCAGCACTATCTCAGATCTGGTGAAAAAGTTTCCCAGGATTACACCAGCCTTGAGTGTTTTCAGAGCTTCTCAGGAGATACTGATGAGGAGGCAGAATTGATAAACGTTCATTTACTGATGTGACCCTGGACCACCTGCCTCACCATCAGCCAGAAGTTTGTTTAAAATTCACATTCCTAAACTCCACTGAGACCTCCTGACTCAGAACCTGGAGCGGGGAGGTGTTTTCTGCCCTGAGTGAGGGAGCTCAGCATGCAGTGCCCATGAGACCAAACTTCTGGGGCCTGGAGCCACCACAGGACTCCTTGGCACTCAGCCAGGTCTGGTGCAGTGCACGCCATCTTTTCAAAAGCCTGCTTTAAAAATCACCTTCTCCATACACTGTTTCACCCAGTAATCCCACTTCTTGGAACTTATCCTAAGGAAATAACCACACAGAAAAGATGTATAAGGAAAAATGTTCATCACAACACTTATTTATATTAGTGAATGTTTGGAAACAGCCCAAATATCAATGACTAGGGGAGTAATTATAACACTTATTACACTTCTGTACAGTGGAAGACAATGGAGCCATTAAAATTGTGACATAGATGTCTATGTACAGGAATGGAAACATGTCCATAGTGTATTGTGTTAAGTGGGGAAAAAATTGATGACAAAAGTTCAGGGATATCTCGAAAGCAACAGATGGCATTTACATGTATGATACAGCTATATGTCATGTGTAATCTTGGGGACATTTTCTCATTCACCCCAAAAAACAGGTTGAATGCTACTATGGAGGACCTTCGATCCACTCTATTTTATTTTTCATAGACACACAGATATACATATTTGTAATTTATTACAAAAAATTTCAAAAAAATAAAAATAGAGGGAGGCCATATGATACTAAAATTTTCTGCACAGTAAAGGAAACAATCAACAAAACGAAAAGGCAACCTACAGAATGGGAGAAATTATTTCCATATCTGTAAAGGGTTTAATATCCAAAAATATTAATAGCAAAAAATAAACAATCTGATTAAAAAATAGGCAGAGGAACCGAATAGACATCTTTCCAAAGAGGACATACAGATGGCAAAGATGCTCAACATCACTTATCATCAGGGAAATGCCAGTCAAAACCAGTGAGATATCACCTCACACTTGTTGACATTGCTGATATGCTGGCCTCAAAAGTTTTGTCATATTGTTTTATATATTAGGTATATCTTTTAGAAATATAATGTTGGGTTGGCCAAAAAGCGTCTTATGTTTTTTCTGTAAAATGGCTCTTGTAGTGCTTAGTCATCTTTAACTTCATTTGAAAAAATTTTGTTAGATTGTATTGTGACAGCTGTCATATTAGCAGGCATTTAAAAAATTCAAAGTTGGTGAAATGTTGTATAGCTATTTTAATATTGAAGATGGAAGAAAATAAGCAACATTTCCAGCATATTATGCTTTATTATTTCAAGAAAGGTAAAAAATGCAACTGAAATGCAGAAAGGATTTGTGCAGTATATGGAAAAGGTGCTGTGACTGATCGAACTTGTCAAAAGTGGTTTGCGAAGTTTCATGCTGGAGATTTCTCACTGGATGATGATGCCGCATGGTGGGGTAGATCAGCTGAAGTTGAGAGCAATCAAGTCGAGACATTAATTGAGAACAGTTAATATTATACCACGTGGGAGATAGCCAACATACTCAAAATATCCACATCAATAAAGTTATTGGTGAAAATGAAAAATGTCTTTTATTTTACGGAAAAAATCTAAACAAGCTTTTTGGCCAACCCGAAGTCAATATGGTTTATTTTATTTGGTCTTTTTTTTTTTTTTTGTATTGGGGATTATAGCTTTTGAATTTAGGCAAGTTTGTATTTTCATTCTAATGGTTACCTTTATACTCATTCTAAAATGTTCCTAGTCTCCTCTTCTTCAGGACATTGTCTATTGCTACCCCTGCTCCCTGTGCGCAATCTTGAAATTGTCTAGTAACTTCCTCTTTCTCCTCCACACCATCTCCACAGCTTCCAATATGAAGTAATATCCTTTTACTTTCAGTTAAAACCTACAAGACAATATGCAAGTTTGTTGGACTTTTTATATACTTTCTCCATTTTCCCTCCATTTTTGGTAGTTGTACTCTATTTACATTGTCAGAACATAAAGCCATCAGGACTGTTTTCTCTCCCTCAGAACCATCATTTAGTCTTAATTCTACAGGAAAATATACCTTTAATGTTCACCACCAGTCTGTATGCAGGTACCTCTAGTCATTTTGTTTTTTTAAAACTCATTGTCTAGTAGGTGCCTCAGGAAGGACTCAGGGAACAATATTCCCTCAGTTTTCTGTGTGTTCATAACAGTGTGTCTGTGCTTTTATATTTCAAGTTCACTTTGGTTACTATAAAATCCTAATCTCACAGTCTTTTTCCTTCAGTAGTTCAAGTATGTGATTTCATTGTACTCTGGCATAAAGTGTTGTGTTCGAAGACTGATGGCAATCTGATTTTTACCCTTGTAAAGGACTAGCCCTTTTTTTGCAATTTTTTTGAAGTCCAGTAGTTTTACTAGAATATTGACCATTATGGATTGATTTTCCCAGATATGAGATGTAACTTTTGTTATGAAGTTTCAAGTCTTAAGTTTCAAGTTTTATTTCAGAAAATTTTCTTAATTTAAATATTTGTTTTGTATGTTGTTTTGGTTTTCATCTTCAGGATTTTCAGTCACACACATTGGGTCATCTTTCCTAATGTGTATGTGTGCCATTTTCTCTTGAAGCATGTTTCACTTTATTTCTGTTTTATTTAAATTCTTTTTCAACTTCTGGCCAAGATGGAGGTATAGGTAGATATACTTTGTATCCTTGAACAACCAAAAGAAGGACAACAACAAATTTAAAAACAAAAAATAACAGAGCTGCCAGAAAATCGAACTGTATGAAAGTCTGACAACCAAGGAGTTGAAGAAGAAACATTCATCCAGACTGATAGGAGGAGAGGAGACGGGCAGCCAGGGCAGAGAGAACATGTGGCAAAGCTGGGCTGGTAGACTGGGCAGTCTCACATTTGCATGCGGATAAACCGGGAGGAATAACTGGGGAGCAAGAGAGACTGTGCAACCCAGGGTTCCAGTGAGGGAAATGAAAGCCTCAAAACCCCTGGCTATAAAAACCTGTGGGGTTTGCGGTAGCTGGAGAAACTGCCAGTCTCACAGGAGAGTTCATTTGAGAGACCCACAGTGTCCTAGAATGTACACAAACCCACCCGCCTGAGAATCAGCACCAGAAGGGCCCAATTTGCTTGTAGGTAGCAGAAGAAGTGACTGAGAGCTGGTCAAGAGCCAAGCAAGTGGCATTGTTCCCTCTCAGATTCGCCCCCACGTACAGGGTCACAAGGCAGTGACATGGGTTACCCCGCTCTGGTGAATACCTAAGGCTCTGCCCCACACAATGTAATAGGCGTGCTGAGACCAAAAAAAAAAAAAAAATATATATATATATATATATATCCCAAACAAAAGAATAGATCAAAGCTCCAAAAATAGAACTAAGTGATGAAGAGATAGCCAACCAAACAGATGCAGAGTTCAAAACACTGGTAATCAGGATGCTCACAGAATTGGTGGAGTATGGTCACAAAATGGAGGAAAATGTGAAAGCCGCACAAAGTGAAATGAAGCAAAATGTACAGGGAACCAACAGTGAAGGGAAGGAAACCAGGACTCAATGATTTGGAGCAGAAAGAAGAAATAAACATTCAACCAGAACAGAATGAAGAAACAAGGATTCAAGAAAATAAGGAGAGGCTGAGGAATCTCTGGGACAACTTTAAACGCTCCAACATCCGAATCATAGGGGTGCCAGAAGGAGAAGAGGAAGACTAAGACATTGAAAACTTATTTGAAAAAATAATGAAGGAGAACTTCCCCAATCTGGCAAAGGAAATAGACTTCCAGGAAGTCCAGGAAGCTCAGAGAGTCCCAAAGAAGTTGGACCCAAGGAAGCACACACCAAGGCACATCATCATTACATTACCCAAGATTAAAGATATGGGGAGAATCTTAAAAGCAGCAAGAGAAAAGGAAACAGTTAGTTACAAAGGAGTTCCCATAAGACTATCAGCTGATAGTATCATCAGTTTTCATCAGCTTATATTTCTCAAAAGAAACCTTACAGACAAGAAGGGGCTGGCAAGAAGTATTCAAAGTCATGAAAGGCAAGGACCTACATCCAAGAATACTCTATCTGGCAAAGCTATCATTTACATTGGAAGGGCAGACAAAGTGCTTCCCAGATAAGGTCAAGTTAAAGGAGTTCATCATCACCAAGCCCTTATAACATGAAATGTGAAAGAGACTAATCTAAGAAATAGAAGATGATCAAAACTTTGAACAGTAAAATGACAACAAGCTCACAACTGTCAACAACTGAACCTAAGAAAACAAAAACAAAAACAAACTAAGCAAACTGCTAGAAGAGGAACAGAATCACAGAAATGGAGATCACATGGAGGGTTATTGGTGGGAGAGGGAGGCGGGAGAATGGGGAGAAAAGGTACAGGGAATAAGAAGCATAAATGGTAGGTACAAAATAGACAGGGGCAGGTTAAGAATAGTACAGGAAAGGGAGAAGCCAAAGAACTTGCATGTACGACCCATGGACATGAACTGAGGGGGGGAATGCTGGTGAGAGTGGGGGTACAGGGCAGAGGGGAATAAAGAAGAGAAGAAAATAAAAATGTTGGCTTAAAGGAAAAACAATTTATCATTTGCAACTGGTGTTCATTTGTACTTAGGTTCTGTGGTGGTTTTAAAACATGGTCACAGAAAGGCATAAGAAAACATTTTAAGGTGAGGAGATTGTTGTATATTTTGACTATGCTGGTGGTTACAAGACTATTTAATTACCCAAAGTCATTAAACAGAGAAATTATAATGGATGAATTTATTGTATGCAGATTACAATTTAATAAAGTTGAGAAAATGAACAAAAGCTCTTGGACATGCCTCCTAACAAGAGAAAGTCTACATCCCCTCCCATTAAATATATGATGCGCCTGTGACAGCTTTGACTAACAGAACACGGCAAAAGTGATGCCACTTGAGCTCCAAGACTAGGGCAGAAAAGGCCAAGTTGGTCTGTGTTGGTCTTTGGAATACTCACTCTTAGAAACTTGAGTTGCTGTGTACAAAGCTCAACTACCCTGAGAATGATATGCTGGACACCTGTCATCATTCCAGTCATCAGTCCTAGCTGAACCCACCTCTGGTCATCCAAGCTAAGCGCCAGATGTGCAATGAAGGAGCCATTTTGGAAGTAGACCTACTCCCAGCTGTCTCAGTCCTGCTAAGGCGGGAAGCCACTGGCTTGGTACAATGCTGCTTTATTCCACTATATTTTGGGCTAATTCATTATATAGCAGTAGATAGTTGAAACATATCCTTTCCATTTTACTCTTCATTTATAAAATCAAGTTTTTAATTTCTTATTCTTTTCTGAGTTCTGTCACTTCTATTTTTAAATCTTTCTTTTCTCAATGATTTCATTTTTAAGTTTTTCTAAGCTTATTTGAGTATAATCTTGTTAGAGTTATTCTTTTTTAACATCATCTTCTTTAATTTATTTTAGTTCATTTAATATATTAGATTACAAGTTTTATCTGTTTTATGGGCATGTCCTTCTAGCATGCCCTCATTATCTCTAGAGGTAGTATTCTGTCCCTTATTTTCTCCTAGGTATGGGATTTACTCATGATCATTTTCTGTTGCTCATTTTAATGAGAGAAATTTTTTGTACTTTTAGGAGGAGAAAGTAGGCTAGGACAACGTTCCTAGATTATTCGCTACCCTGGAAATTCTCCTTGCACTATTTTCACAAAATGATTTATGTATGTATAAAACCTCCAATTATTTTCTAAGTTTTCTACCCACTGCTCTCTCTTGCTTTTATCTGAGCCTCCTCTCCCTCTCTCTCTCTCTCCCCCTCTCTCTCTCCCTGCCCCACCCCTTGTGATTCTGACTTTAAATTCTGATCCCAGCAGGTATTTTTCCACACAGAACATTATCTTACAACAAAGTTTTGTTTGTTAGTTTAAAACATTTAGAAAGCCCAGAGCGTTACAGCACCTCCCCCCTCCTGGAACCCCCTTGCACTCACATGCAAACTGGAGCTTCCTCCAGCTTTTGGCTGATGTTCTCAGACAGGGCCACCAATATTCCCAAGGCCATTTGTGGGTTCTCTGGTTCTCAGGGCACCTGGAGCTCACTTCCTGTTCTCCCCTTCCTCCCACGTAATTGCCAAAATCACAGTCTCACAGCTGCAAGTAACTTGTACCCGCCTGCTCAGACTTTGGAGGCTTGTTATGATACCTAGTCACATAGTTTTGTTGTAGGTCAGTGGTTCTCCAACTTTAGAATCAGCATCACCAGACTCATCTGGAGGGCTTGTTAAAACAGGTTCATAGGTGTACTGTGGGCCCTGAGATCTGCATTTCCAACAAGTTCCCAGGTGATACAGATACTTCTGGCTTGGAGACCTTGCTTTTAGAAACACCGTTATTGATGTTTGCGAACTTTTTGTTTTGCTACCTTAATTTTTTTGTCTATTTTTATGGAGGGAATTGAGAAGATCAAAAATTGTGCTACTGAGGTAACCAGGAAGGTGGTGAGCTTAAACTGACGAAAGTTTGGAGGGTGCTGGTGGCACCCCAACTTGAAGAAATGTTTCTTGTTTTGCTGCTCTTGCAAGTCAAGGGGAGGTGTGATCCTGAAGCCAGGGAGACAGAAATGGGGTACCGTTCATCAGCTACTGAAGAAAAAAGCAGAAGCAAGAGAAAAAAAGAAACTCTGTAGATGACCATCTTCAAGTAGTTCTTCAAATAGCAGAACATATAGCCAAAGGAAATGTGGAAGGAAATCAGGTCAAAGTTAAGATCTTGATCCAGAGATCTTCAACCTCACTCACATTCTTATGACAGAAGACGCAGGCATCAATCAAGCAGTAGCTCTGCTGATGGCTCTAGAATAAAATGAAGTCAGAGTCATTCAGGGGATCGAGGGAAATCCTATAGAGCTCAGAGGTCTAGTTCAAAAAGCAGAACAAGGTCTAGGTCAAGACTTTGTTCACGTTCCCATAGTCGAAGCAGTGAAAGGCCCAGTCATAGAAGAACCTGTAGTCTATCTCAAGACAGAGAATGATGTAAAGGCAGAGATAAGGAGAAAAGAGAAAGGGAGAATGATAAAGGCAAGGACAAGGAGTTATGCAACATCAAACGTGGGAAATCTGGAAACATCAAAGCTGGATTAGAACATCTGCCACCAGTTGAACAGGTCAAAGCCAGACTACGGCTGGTTCTTGAAACTGCTGTGAAAGCTGATGAAGCATTGAAAGCCAACGGAAAAATGAAGAAGCAAAAAGAAGAAAGGAGGAAGACGAAACCACCTTAGTAGAGCAAATAAAAAGAGTAAAAGAAATTGAAGCTGTTGAAAGTGATTCTTTTTGCCCTGACTGGTATGGCTCAGTGGGTTGGGCATCATTCCACAAACTGAAAGGTCACTAGTTAGATTTCCTGTCAGGGCACATGCCTGGGTTGCAGGGCAGGTCCCTAGCTGGGGGTATGTTGGGAACGTGTAAGTGGCAGCCCACATTGATGTTTCTCTTCCTCCCTTTCTCCTTCCACACCTGTCAGAATGGCTACCATCAATAAATCAACGAACAACAAGTGTTGGCGAGGAAGTGGAACCCTTTTGCACTGTTGGTGGGAAAACAGATTGGTGCAGCCACTGTGGAAAACAGTATGGAGAGCCCTCAAAAAATTAAAAATGGATCTGCCTTTTGACTCAGCAATCCCACTTCTGGGAACATATCTGAAGGCAAACTATTTCAAAACACTATATATAATGTATCAAACACTATTTCAAAAGAACATAAACACTCTTATGTTCATTGCAGCGTTACTTACAATTACCAAGATATGGAAGCAGCTCAAGTGTCCATCAACAGATGTGTGGATAAAACAACTGTAGGACGTTTACACAATGGAATTCTACTCGGCCATAAAAAAGAAGAAAATTTTGCCCTTTGTGACAGTATGGATGGACGCGGAGAACATTATGCTAAGTGAACTAAGCCAGTCAGAGAAAGACAAATACCATATAATTTCACTCATATGTGGAATCTAATGAAGTAACAAGGAAAATGGGGACAGACCCATCAATAGAAGGCAGGATGACAGCTACTGGGGGCATTGGGTAGGGGGTGGAGGGACTGAGCAAAAAGAAAAAGGACTCGTGGACCTGGACAACATGCAGTGATGGCTGGGGAGAGGGAGGCATAAGGGGACTAAAGGGTAATGGGAAAAAATACAATAAAGATTAAATAAAATACAAAAAGTGGGGGAAAGACAGTGATTCTTTTGTTCAGCAGACATTCAGATCAAGTAAAGAAGTCGAGAAGCCAGCGGAGCCTTGCGAAGAGCAGCGGGCAGCTGCAGCCTCAGGGCCAGCGCCGATAGCTGCTGACCGACCCGGCAGCGAAAAAGAAATAGACCCTAGCAGCATCCCCGCTGCTACCAAGTGCCAAGACGACAATTTTCTGGCTCATCTGAATTTATTTATTGAGAAAGCTGATGCCGAGGCAAAGTGGTTCAAGAGATTAATTGCTCTTGGACAAGAAAGGTTAATGGGCAGTTTTGTGGCCTAAATAATACATATTTGAATTAACAGTAACATTGGAAGTTTAGGTTTTTAAATCCCAATTTAACATTTTACTCTTGAAAACAATTGACCCAATTATATAAAAAAAGATAATTTCATTTCATTCATTTCTCATGTGGGTTAGCATATTTGTTGATTCAAACTTAAACACTGTGAATATTAAAACTAGTATAAAATTGAGGGATGCAAGAAAATGTCCTAATGTTAAAGCTAATCCTACAAATATCAATCTTAAAATAAACGGCACACAATAGTGTTTCTGACTACAATTTTTAAAATATCAAGTTGTCATTTAAAGACACAATCCTGATTAATCATGCATACATAAGAATCAAACTCTATGCTATAAATATGATAGTTCCTCTTCTGTGCATTATGAAACCATTTTGAATCTTTTATTTCACCTTACTGGAAAATTTTAGGCACAATAAAAAGCACTCTTAACAACCTAAAAAATATTGCTGACTGACTTTGGAAAACAACCTGACAGTTCCTCAAAATGTTAAACCTAGAGTTACCTTATGACTCAGGAATTTCACTCCTGGGTATCCTTAAATGAAAACATAAGTCCACACAAAAACTTGTATAGGAATGTTTATAGTAACATTATTCACAATAGCCAAAAGGTGTGAAAACCCAAATGTCCATCGACAGATGAATGGATAAACAAAATGGATATATCAAAAAAATTCACTGGAATATTATTTAGCCTTACAAAGGAAGGAAATTCCTTTTTAATAATTTTTTATTTTATTTTTAGACAGAGGGGAAGGGAAGGAGAAAGAGAGGGAAAGTAACATCGATGTGTGGTTTCATCTCATGCACCCCCTACTGGGAACCTGGCCTGCAACCCAGGCATGTGCCCTGACTGGGAATCAAACCGGCAACTCTTTGGGTCGCAAACCAGCCCTCAATCCACTGAGCCACACCAGCCAAGGCCAAAGGCAGGAAATCCTGGCATATGCTCCGCCATGGATCAACCTTGAAGACATTATGCTAAGTGAAGGACACATATATGATTCTGTTTATATCAAGTGTGCAGAATAGGCAAATCTAAAAAAGCAGGAAGTGTATTAGTGGTTGCCTAGGACTGGGGAGTACGGACAGAAATGGAGAGTGGCTGCTAAGGGACGCACGGTTTCATTGTGAGGTATGAAAGTGTTCTAAATTGATTGTGGAGATGGAAGCACATGGTACAGTATGTGAATTATAACGCAATAAAGCTGTTACGTATTGTAAGAAAAAAAAAAGCAACTCTGTTGCCACAACTACCATCTTCCCAGAATCCCCTTATTTTAAAAAATATTATTTATCTAAAAAATGTTGGTACTTCTATTCATCGTAACGAGCTTCATGTAAAACTCCTTGCGAACATTCACAACATGGCAACCGGTCCGGGCGCTGTGGTTGGAGCGGGTGGCCGAGTGCACCCCGAGGACGGGTTTGCGGCTCCCGAGTGCTGCTCGCAGTATAAGCTGTGGTGATGCCAAGCGGGGCTTGCCGTGGGTGAAGCCCCCTCTCCTCCGAGCGAAGCCGCTCGGCTCTGGGAGGGGAGGGAGTCCCGCCCTCCCTGCCCTCAGTGCAGCCTCGCTGGCCGCCGCCTGTCAGCCAGCGGAACCCATCGCCGCCGCCTCTTCGTTCCCACTGCAGACTCCCTCCCAGCCCCTTGGTTCCAGGGCTGCCGGGGTCACCCTCGCTCGTTCCACACCCCACCCCGGGCCCTGTCAGGACTCATTCTGCTTTCCGTCTTGTCAGACAACAAAGACACTGGGGGAATTTATTTATACCTCCAGCCAGCTAATGAGACAATTCGATGAAAAGCAGCCCCAGCTTGCCGGAGCCTCCTCGGCCCTCTCATTGCCTCTGCTGTGTTCTCATTCCCAGCATTCATTACTCTGCATAGAAATTCTCCGTGGTGAACAGACACCATTCTTCTGGGAAACCCATTTGTTCCCTTGGCTATTTTATTTAAATCTCTTGTTTTGCTTTTTATTATCATTGTCAAACTGTAATTAATTATTCTCCTATCAGCTTCTCTTTAGTGTACAATGTCTAATACAGCATGAAGTGTCTTCACATGCCTCCAACTAGACACCTGCTCTGGAGAAAAAGGAAGCCTCTGACATTTTAAAAAACACACAGGCTGCTAGACCCTTTCCTCCATGGAATAGGAATGGGGAAGAAAGGGGGGAAGGTTTGGGTAAGTGGAGTTGAAACGGTTTCATAGTCAAGTGAATGTGGTTTTCAGTTTAGCTGGGAGAGTTCTGATTTTGGCAGACAGACACTTGAGGGGTTAAAAGAGTCCTGCAGGAAGCCTGAGAGAAAAGCCAAAATACACTAAAGTATAGCCTCTGTCTTGTGCTCAGATTTGGAACCATTGTCCTGTCCTCTTTCTGTCTCCAGAAGACCTTTGCTGCATTGTATCCTCTCCAGTTTCTTACAGAATCCCCTCAAAGTCAGCCTCTTTGAAGAGCGTACCAACACCATGGACAATTCTGCGATGGTATATATAGGCTCCCCCCTCCCAGATATGCCCAAGTTCTAATCCCTAGAACATGCAATTGGAAAAAGAGTCTTTGCAGACATTATTAAGTTAAGGATCCTGAGACGAGGAGATCATCCTGGGTTATCTGGGTGGACCCTAAATCCAATGACAATATTTAACATTTATTTTTAGAGAGCGGGAAAGGAAGGGAGAAGGAGAGGGAGAAAAACGTCAATGTGTGAGAGAGACATCAATCAGCTGCTTCTTGTATGACCTGGCCTGAAACACAGGCATGCACCCCAGCAGGAATTGAACCAGTGACCTTTCGGCTTGCAGGCTGGCACTCAATCCACTGAGCCACCCCAGCCAGGGCTATATATAGCAGCACTTTGTTATACTTTGATTTTTATCTTGTGGGAAAATACTTGAAAAGTTGTATTTAAATTGCTTCTATTTCTATTATTTTAAATAACTTTCTCAGCTCACAGAGTATTCATCCTCGATGACTAGCTACACGTCTCTGTGTGACTGGTCGTAGTGAAGTGTGTGCATGTTTGTGTGTGTGTGCATCTCCCTGTGTGTGCTTGCACACAAAATCCTTCTGGTAACAGAAAGTTTATTTTTCCCCTTCCCATAACTCCAAGTCCACTGAATGAATTTAACTTAAGCTACCTCTCCTGACCCAAATAAGCAAATAAGTAAAATACCAACAGGATGAAATATGGCCTAACATGCTATTGCTTATTTTCAAGAAGTGAAAAGGTGAGTGTAATTGAGTTTACTGTGCGAATCATAGCTCTTGCTCTTGGCGACGCCCTAAAATAACACTTTCCTCCTCAGTTCTGCAGCCCAAACACTGCAGCAGCCAGGCCTCGCTTCTCCACCGATGAGAGGTCTCCATTTCTGGCAGGGCATGCCAGAAACCGAGGCCCAGCAGGGAAACGAGAGGTGATGTGGAATTCGCAAAACCCAGAGAAACCATCTGCATGCATTTGTGGTGATTAATATCTCTTTTCTTTGGGTTGCATGCCAGCCTTCAGTTAGAAACAGAAATAGAAACTTGCTTTTTGCAGAATCACCCCCAAGAGCCCCTGGAGGGGCTGCCCCCAGAAAGGAAGTCCTGGTAAATCAGAGGAGAGCTGAAATTCCCATTGGCAGACGGCATGTGCGTTCCCATGTCTTCCTGGCTGCCCCTGCTGGACACTTTACAACGTGGCAGAACCGACCTCAGGAAGGTAGGGACTTGAGGAAGAAAAAGACAGGGAATTTGTTCTTTGGTTATTTTGATTAATTTTATTTAAAAAAAAACAAAAACAACAGGGATCTGCAGGAAATTTTCTAGGTTCCCCTGTCCAATCGCCTAGCCTCCTCCCTTCACTGAATTTAGGAACCCACCAGTTGGGCCAGGCCCATGTGAGGTTCTTCTGCTTCCAATTGGGGCTGAGACTGGAATCGCCAATGTCAAGGTCAGTAAAAGGGAGAAGAGGACCACTGCGAACACCAGTTTTCGAAGTATGTGGGCTATTTGTCACCCTCACTCCTCCCTACTCACTCCCCACTTTTTCACCCATATAGTATGTGCCAGGCTCTGGGGTTGCAAGAAGAAATGAGAAGCAGACCTCCTGTCTCCATGGGGTTTGTTTGCTAGTTAGGGACAGCCACTGAACATATCAATCAATCATTTCAAGTGGTTCTAAATAACATGAAAACAATGAAACAGATTAGTGTAACACAGAGTAGCGAAGAGTGAGAAAAGTGTTACTTAGGTTGATCAGGAAAGGTCTGAGAGAGAACATGGTATTTACGCTTGGGGCCTCCCGATGACATGTTAACTCGCGGTAACACAGAGCCAGTCTTGAGGGGTCATGTGCTGAGCATAAAGTGAGAGCGATCAGGTGCCTGGGTCTGCAGCAAGAGAGGCAAGTAGAAAAGGAAGGCAAGGAAGCATGTTTTCACCCTTCACCCTGCCACCCCGAGGTCCCTCAGTTGCAGACTCTGACACTCCTGATACCCTGCAGGTTAGCCAATGTCTGTTCTGGGGCCAGACTTGTGCTGGGCATTACACCCCACCCCCCGGTAGCCAGTGGGTCCTATGGACCACATCTTGTGCAGTCATAGTGGAAAGAGCTCAGCACCAAACCACAGTCCCCTACCCAGTTGTCACAGCAGTCCAGTGAGGGAGGACGTCTTGACCTGGCAGATTGTCCACACAGATAACCACAATGCAGCATGCTAGGCACAGTGAAATGAGAGCGCCTTGGGGCTCTGGATAGCTCCTCTTTATCCTCAGCCATCTTCAGCCTTGGCTGTCCCAGCAATCGCTTTGGCTCTGCTTGACAATTACTCTTGTTTGGCACCAGGTTAGGCTGCCCTGATGCGTACACTGCCAAATTTGTCCTGCTCTGGGAGGTCTGTCACCCCCCACCCCCCACTCCCCACCACCTGAGTGCTGCTTTCTATGTGGTGTGCTCATCTGGTGTTCCCCAAGCACAAGGAAGAAAGCTGGACAGTCCTCCCTAAGTCAGGAATGAGTCCTGGGCCCTCCACACCCAGTCCTCCCAGCCTGGCCAGCCACACACTGGATTTCTGCTCCTGTTCCTGCCCGGCAGCCCATTGCAATTTAAATCTAGCACCAAGCCTAGCCCCCAGGCTGGAGCTCAAAGGGCCCTGAAAAATACACTGGGCTAAGGGATCCAGGATGGCTCAGTCACACAAACTGCCCACTTGAACCTTTGTGCTGATCGCAGACAGGGTCTGATCATGAAGAGAAAGTCTACAATCAGTGTGGGGGCAACCTCCTCCCCGTCTCAGAGGAAGTCAGCAGTGCTGACCAGGACCAGGAGGGTCTGCCCACATTGGGGGCTTAGGTCCCAGACCTGGGTCTCCAGAGGGAGCAGCAGCAAAACATTTTAATCCAAAGGGATCCTGGGCATGCTTTCATTCAGTGAGGAAGAAGGAGGGTGGGACTGTGTACTTCACTCCAGGGACAAGCTGGAAGAGCCAGATCTGAGTCTCAGGAGGGACACTGGGGCTCAACACAAAAATTCAGGGTGAGGCAGTGGGTCCTGACGCACCGGTTCTCACCTGCCCCCCTCAGTTCTCCCTGTGGGCTGTGGGCCAGCTCCCTTCTGTACAGAGGTTCCCGGTGCTCGCGGAGCACAGTCACCCCCTCCCTACTGGTGGGTGAGCAAGTGGTCTCCTAACCGGACATTGCTCTTTCCAAATGACGCTGGTTAACAGTGAAAATGCAACTTTCAGAACAACATATACACAATGTTATAAATATATTTCACACACAAATCAAAATTATATATATATGTGTATATATATGTGTGTGTATGTGTGTGTGTATATATATATATATATACACATGGCCAAATACATGTGAACACCTAGCAAAGGGCCTGGAAGGCAGGGCCTGGATCTGGGAGTGGTTGTCTCCTGGGAGAGTGGATCGCAGGAGGCCGGTGGAAGTGTGGTTGGCCCGTCAGGGTGGTTTGAATTTTTCACAGCAAGGATGTTTTCAGTTATTTCTTAGGTAAATTTAAAAAAACTGAACATTTCCAAACTTCTCCATGTTGTTTGAGTGGCTAGGGGGGCCAGCTCAGGATGGCTCGCCGGGGTAAGCCGCTCCATCGATCAGGGCGTTCCTCAACAGGCTCTCTGCTTCTGAATGGGCTAGTTTAAGTGGGAGAAAATTAAAACCAAATGGGGCTAGATTATTCTGAAAAGGTCAGCAGTTTTGTCCTGGCAACTAGGCTAAGAGAGTCTCTAAGGCTCTGGAATGGAGAAAAGGTCTGGAAGTAGACAATAAGAGAGGGCTCAGGCCCAAGGAATGGCAAGTGCCGAGGCCCACGAAGAGCTGGCCCCTGAGACATGGAGGTGTATGGTCCTCGCCTGGGAGATCCTGGGGGTCCGAAGTTCTGCTGTAGGTCGGTTTCTGCTCAACACTCTACTCTAGTCCCCTTAGTGATTGCCAAAACTTTAGAACAAAGTCTGTTACATGTAAAAACCTTATGTTAGTGGAACTTTAGAAAATAAAAAAGAATATAAAATGATTACTGAAAAGCAGGCGACGAGAGAAGATCAGGAATTAGAAAGGGTCAGAAATTTGAATTTGAGTTTGTTCACCAGGAGAACGTGAAACCTCTTGGGATCCCTCCTGGAGATCCTGGGAAGGGCAGTAATTTTCCATGGTACATGACATGGGGGCTTCAGTAAGTGTAATCAGTCACTAGAATAGTGGTGATTCCAAAAGACTGGAATCTTGAGGCTGTGTGAGTTAATATAAGTGAAAACATACTAATTGATTTGTAAAAATCAGAAAGCTATAAAGAAGTAAAGAAAACATACTAATTGATTTGTAAAAATCAGAAAGCTATAAAGAAGTAAAAATTGCCAGCGTAGCATTTCTATCCATTTGGTGTAATACATTTGTGCATTAAAAAGTGACCCCCTCCAATTCTCCCCTCTGCAATTGTGTCTGATGGTCCAGCTTTTAGAGTAATGCAGTCATGGAGTCAGAAGCCTAGACATCCATAAACCATCCAGACGTCTAATAGTGCTTTCAAAGGGGCCTGAGCACTGGGGGGAAGTGACCAGTAATGGCTGAGCTGGGTTCAGAGGGGGAGGGGAGAGGGCTCAGGGCTTCAGGAGAAAGTAAAGTAGCAAGTGTAAGGAGAATTTTTATAGCAGCTATAAAAACAAGCCCCATACACTCACAGCTAGATTCCGAGTTGACCAAATACACTCAGGCCTCTCATGGTTCCAGTTGCCAGCCTTGGCTCAGTTCTGACAGCTACTGTCTTAGAGACCTAGCAAAAGGCTTCCAGAGAGAAAGAGGCCCTGCCTCTTTGGGGAGCGAGCGCAAGGATGGCTCTCAGAGGGGCTCCCTGTTACCAGGAGTTACAGGCAGCAGGCAGCCCTCCTGGTCAATAGGCCCCCGGCAGGTGATGATTATCATTCAGCACCAGCCTTTGGTTCCTGGGCGCCGAACAATGCTTTAGGACTCTGAGTGAGGGCCACGCTTTGCAGTTACAGAAGGGAATGTCTGTATTCTCAAAATACTATGATTTAGGGTGGCTGGCCCTGCAGCCCATTCCCATAGGAACTCCAAACTGAAATGCTCGCCCATCAGCACTCCCTTAACTCCCTGCTCTCAACCAGTCACTGGTGACAAATGGGAATTTTCTGCCCCAGCACAGCTCTGGGGAGATCAGAGCACATTCACCAGCTTCACTGAAACTCCCAGTTTAGATGCGCTGGGACAGGAAGGCCAATCCAGGTTGATAAGTTTTTAACAACCTGGCCTCTAAGGGACAACCGCCCTGACTTGTAGCATTTGCTGATTTCCACAGAGTCAATACTCCCACCAGGTACCAAATCATGTCTCTGGATGGAGTTGGGAAGAAGTATTTAGAAGCACACCACGCTGTCATGGTTAGAAAATCCCCAAAGAACAGAGATAATCATAAAATAGAGTAAGTGATTTAGGAAGTGATGCATTTTGAGTATTTATCACCTTTATCTTTGATATAGTTTGTTTAATTATAAGCTTATATACTTCAATTTTTAATAATCACTGTGTTTAACAACTGGCTTGCAAAAGTCCTGAAAACCTAGCAAACAACTCTCATGAGCAAGTATGTAAGCAGGTTCAGCTCACCACAGGCTGGGCCCCAGGGCCTTCTGGCTTTGGGGTCTGGATCTAAGTCTTTCTCTGTATTTTCTTCATGTGTCTCTCCTGTTTCTTCTTCTCTTCTCTCCTCCTCCCTGCGTGGGGCTTTCCACACCTCATCTCCCCACTTTGTCCTGTGGAGTACCAAACCCCTGTGCTGAGCACATCACATGTGTGACTGGAGAGGCTGCTGTGGGAGGGATTTCCCACACTCCCCCAGACTCGCTGGTGCACTTCTTTTGGCACCAGGAGGATGATATTTCTCCTCCCCCCAGCAGTTAGAATCATATGACCAGCTCTGGTCACTCACTGATTGTGAATGGAAGTGACATGGGTCACTTCTAGACCGAAGCATTTAATTGATGGTGTGAGACTTCCAATGTTCTCTTTTCCTACTGCAGTGACATCAGAGAGGGTCTTGTTCTTTTGAAGACAGCAGAGCCAAAGGGTGGCAGGAGCTCAGTGGGCTACCACATGGGGAAGGTTGCCCTGAGGAATCGCCCGGACTCAGGTGGCTTCGCATGAGTGAGAAATAAGCATTTGTGCATTAAGCCATGGGGCTTCTGGTGTTGCTTGTTAACACATCATAACCTAGTCTATCCTAATAACCCTCCTTATATTGTAGTTCATGGCCAACCACATGCTAGTAGTTTCAGGAACCCCAGTGTATCTCCCTCAGGATGCCCTCCCCTGGCAAACTATTTATTTGCCTGGGAATTTCCACTTGCCCTAAATGTTTGGGGTTTGTTTTTCTTAGGGGGTTGGACTTTTCCGTCAGTTTGAGCTTTATATTAGTTAGGATATAGACAAAGGAACCAAAAAATATTATATATATATATATATATATATGGAATTAAGATCAAAGTTTCAGATGCTTATTTCTCTTCCACATAAAAGTCTGGATGCCAGCAATACAGAATTGGTAAGGTACATTCTGAGTGTGTGTCTTCCGTGTCTAAGTCTGAGGCATCTGGCTCATAGTACCCTGTCCCACACGAAACAGAAGTTAGAAGGCATTGGGAAGAGGAAACCCAATGCTTTTAAACGAAGAGCCCGAAATGGCGCGGGTCCCTTCTGTTCACATCTCATCAGCCAGACACACAGTCATGGGATGTATCAAGCCGCAAGGGAGGCTGGAAGACGTAGTGACCAGACTTTAACACTTGATGAGGTATTTCTGTTACTAAAAGGAAGAAAGGAGAAGGGATATAGGGAGAAAAGAGTAGATCTTTATCATGACCTGTTGTGTTGTCCCAGCAGGGGAGGAGCTGTAGCAGGTGTGGAGAAGCTGCCTGGGGCAGAAAAGCTGTTTTCAAGCAGAGCAGTAATGGGTCTTCTCCGGAATAGGCTCTCTGGGGTATGGGTGATTCTGCTTCTCCAGTATGATGGCTCCACCCCAAAACGGCCAAGGTCTTTCGAGTCACAGTGCTACCCATTTATTCCCTTAGCCTTGGCTGGGGTAAGGAGCTCTTCCAGTGTGGCTGCCTGCCGTGGAGGTCATAGGCCAAGGGCAAGAAGCTCTTGTCAGCCTGATGGCCAAGGAGCAGACTCTGGGGTTAGACTCCCTGGGGAAAAGTGTTTAATCTTTCCTACTCTAGTTTTGTCATCTGTAAACTGGGATAATAATGGTACCAAGTTGCTAGGATTGTTGGGACTGTTTGAGGAGACCATGAGGTAAATGTCCTCAGCATAGTGCTATAACAGCCACTAACTGTGACTCTGCTGCTGTTGTTACCACTGTCACCGCTACGTGGCTGCGGCCATGGTAGGGAGTCACTGGTTCTTTCACGTACAGCTGCTTCTGCACAGCGGAGGTCTCCACGAGAAGGAGCATATGCAGCGGGCTCCAGCAGGCCTGTGTCCTGAACCCAGAACCATTCTTTCCGAGTTCTGCTTTATGACTCCTGCAGGCCAGCCTGCCGGTCTCTTTCTGCTTTCACGGTAACTTTGTTTCAGGGTC
Source organism: Mormoops blainvillei (assembly GCA_004026545.1). Classification (NCBI taxonomy): domain Eukaryota; kingdom Metazoa; phylum Chordata; class Mammalia; order Chiroptera; family Mormoopidae; genus Mormoops; species Mormoops blainvillei. The sequence goes on from PVJD01000447.1 coordinate 356,005, forward strand.
TTTCTTGTTCTTCCCTGGGACTGGGCTTTGGTCGTGGGACCAGCCCCAGGTCTTAGACAGGAGTTGAACTAATAGTTCTTTCCTCCTGGAAGGGTCTCTGGGTGTTTCCTGCAAATTAATTCTCCTGCTCCCCCAAATTCTGCATACTCAGGGGATTATCTGGCTTTGCCACATCAAATTAAAGTCCTATTACATACACCTTTTTCCCCAGGGCTGGCCTGATAATTTGCATAACTAAGGGGTTGGGTAAGGTGATCCCTGCTCCAACCAGCTGAGATACCGCTGACAGCTTTTCTCAAACGAATCAAAATGTAACAACAACAACAATAAAAAACCTACATAAAATTTTGGTAAGGCACCCTATTGGACCATTAATTACTTAAGGTTTTCTTTTTTAATCCTCACCTGAGGATATATATTTATTGGTTTTAGAGAGTAAGAGAGAGAGAGAAACCAATGTGAGCAAGAAACATCAATCAGGTGCCTCCCATACACACCCTGGACTGGAGATCAAACCCGTCCAAGGTATATGCCCTGACCGGGGATCGAACCCACAACCTTTTGGTGTGTGGGATGATACTTCAAGCAATTGAACCACCTGACCAGGGCTCATTACATAAGTTTTATCTCATGTGATCTCCACATAAAACTACGAGGTAGGTATCGAAGGGCCAGTCTATTTACGTCCAAAACATTGCCTTGCGCTGATCTTTAACCTGTTTAGGCAGAACTAACTGAAGGGAAAAAAGAAAACTTGACACCCATCAGGGCTAATTTTAAGTTTTTGAGAAGCATTCTTAGGTAGGATTCTTATAGATAAAACAGACGAACTCAAATCAAATTGGGTTAAGCAAAACTTGCAATGTATTGGCGCTAAAACAGTAAAACCCAGGGGTACGTGGCTTCAAACAGGCTGAATCCAGGTACTTAGATGCTGTCACCAGTGCTGCTTCTTTTCTTTCTGTCCACTCTTCCTGTGTGGAGTTCGTTTCCAGGCCAGCCCGCTCTCCGCAGCGCACCGGAAACGGCAGGTCCCCAGGTCATCAGCTCCCAGTCCAGGAGAAAGAGAATTTCTCTTTCCTGATAGCTTCAAAAAATGCTCACTGAGCTTTGCTGAGTCCATCTGGGCCATGTGCCCTCCCCAGAATCTGGGGGGATTGGGAGAGGGTGGACAGAAATAGGAAAGATGGTTCCCCAAAGGAAAGTTGCTATCGCCAGAAGTTAAAGCAAAGCCAGCAGAGGAATCGGTAGCGCCTATGAAAAGGAATGATGAGAAGGCATTTTTTGACTCCCTGCTATATAAAATGAATTTCTCTCAGTCTAATTCAGGGGTTCTCACTCTGGGCTGCATGTTGGTCTTAAGAATCCTGATGCTCAGGTCACCTCCTAACCAAGGGAATCAGAAACTCGGGGGGTGGGGTCAAGGCAGTTTTAAAGTCTTACCTGGTGATTACAATGTACAGCCAGGGTTGAAAGTTGGTGCTCCAATTTCCTGGTCTTATTATTAAAACCTGCAATTTATGACTACATTGATTACACCAAGTTCCAGCCCAGCAGTTCTGAGTGCTGTTGTAAGCTGTGTACCCAAGGGGCGTTGCATCTGAGACCCTTCTCTCCCAAATGCCGCACCAAGGGCAGGCCACCTGGACCCCCCGCCCCCAGGGAAGTCTCTAGACACTCACAGTTCAACTCAGTGCCAAGAACCAGGCTTGGCTCCTAAGGGAGGGAAACAACACCCCAATGGGCCAGAGACCCAGTTGCCACCCTGTCAGCACAGCCGTGGCCCTCTCAGTGCGACCCACATCCTCTGTGGGCCCAGGCCTGATGCTGGCTGCCCCCATGCAGAGTCCTGGCAGGATGCCAAGTGGGAGGAAGCGGTGGTACCCCCGGGGTTGAAGGGAAATCCTGCTCGGAGCAATGTGGGGTTTACCTGAGGAAGGGAAGCCAGCTGCCTGTCTTACTGGGACCAACGAGTATCTTGACACAGTGGGGTCTGAGCTGGCAAACATACACTCAGCCTTCCAGCCTTCATGTGGATGGGCAAGTGCAGGAAAGGGGGAAGGAGGGTCATTGTATTCTGGGTGGTTGCCAGTCAAAGTCCCCCTCGACTGGGGTGGGTGGGAGGACTCATCTATGACCTTTGGCAAGCCCCCTGCTTTTTGTGCCTGTAGCCCCTTCGATACAATGAAGGGTGAATCCACTTGCCCCTAAGGTCCTTTCCTTGAGGTTGCTGCAGTGACCACTTTGAGGCCCAGTGAATGAATGACTGGTTCCCTTTTGAGAGGCTGAACGCCTGTGCTCTGCGCTAGTATCTGTTCCGAATGTCTCAATGTGACCCTGGACCTGCCCTTTCCCCTTAGAGTCCAAGGCCACTGCCCTGGTTTGACGTCAGCCGGGCCGGATTCACTCCCTCAGTTGAGTCCCCTGGATGATCCAGGGAGAAGATATGTCGAATTTTCTTTGAGGGGCCTGGGTTCAGAGCAGTCAGAGATCTCCTATGCGGCCGGCTGAGGCCGTCCCCAACGTCAGGGATCACTCTCTCCTGAGCCACAGATTTCTCTGGTCCCATAGGACTGTCACGGAGCTAAAGGTGCATCTTGGGGCTTCCCTTGGCTCCCCCAAAGGCTGACCCTCTCAGGCTCTGGCCTCCTTGCTGAGCCTCCTACTCCTCAGTGCACCCAGAAGCCACGTGTCTCGCCTGAAGCCCCGAGCTGGCAGCTACAGCACACGCGCAGGCCTTTCTCACCCAGCGTGTGCCTGGGCCCTGTTTCTCAAAGCCTCCCTCTCCGTCCTCACACTGTGCCATGCTGCTGACATTCGTCTTCCTAAAATAGCTCTGCCTTTGGCCCACTGACCCTTTTACTCAAGAACCTTCTCTGGGCCATAAATACCACCTCCCTCAGTAATTTCTCTGCCCACCTTTCAGGGCCCTGCGACCCAGAGCCACTCTGTGGAGGAAGCCTCTTTCTGGGCTGGCCCCGGGAGCCCCCTCTACTCAGCCAGGCTGCTCCAACCCGCGGTGCCCGGCGCCCTGTGCTCGGGTCTCCTCGGCTCACTGTCCCAGCCCGTGTGTTTTCCCAGCTTGGACTGGCCTCCATTTTTTAAATCCTGCCAACCATTCAAGCCTCCTGCTCTCTTCCCACTACTTCCAGAAGTCAGTTTACACTATTCTGGCAATACTCGTCTCTCCTACCCTTTTATCAATATTTCTTTTCTAACTCGGAGTCATTATTTTTTATTGCATTGAACTGATACTGAGCTCTTGAGGACAGAAACTGTGGCCCGAATTTGTTTTGTGTCTTACCTTAAACCTGACACCAAGCTGTGTGCACAGTAGGCTGGGACATACTCACAACTGCCCACCCAACAACAGTGTTTTCTTGTTGGCCAGGCCAGCCTCCCAGTGCAGGAGGGTGCCCAGGAGGGAGCCTGAGAGCTGCACTTGCCAGCCTTCCATGCAGCAAGGGAACCAACAGACACATGGGCCAGTTCCTGTCACTGGAGCCTGAGGGGGATTGTGAGAGGGGGGCAGGGTGTCCGGGAAAGATTTCTTCCTGTGTGGGGTAGAAATTCCCTTACTTCTCCATCTGTGGAAATTAGAACAGAACCAATAGATACCAACCTTAGCGCCAGTGCCTGCCTCCTCCCAGCCTTGAGCTAGGACCATTGAACCAGAACATTCCCCAAGGCTCTTGGTAAGTCAGTGAGACCTCAGGAACAAGCCTGAGAGAAGTGCATAAATATACAGGGCTTTATTTGCTTCATTTCTGATTGTTTCATCACATCAGTGACCAACAATTAATGCTTCAGGAGAAGGTAAAAGTCTTTGATAACGGACCTACCCACCCATGTAATCCTAGAAAATATGCCTTCCTGACCCCTCCAGGCAATCAGGTCATACCATGAAATGCGAAATCCACACATGCATAACGGTGAATATTATTAATGATCATAAAACCATCCAACTCCTTCAAAAATCTAAGCCTTATTTCCAACACAATAACCCTCTGCAGTAGACTGGTTACACATGATGAAAAGATGTATTTCCTTTCCTCTGTTAAAATTTACCAGTCATTAACTCTGCTGAATGAGAAGCTTGTCCTGTTAGGGACAAGTTGAAGCCCTTCCAGGAGGGGAGAGCTGCACACAGAATCTCTCTGCCCAGGTCTGGGACTGCCACTGACAGTCTTCACTAACCTAGAAGAGTTCTCTCTGTTAGTTCCAGTAATACCTGTCTATAAATGTAAGTTGGCATCATGACCAAGCAGGACCTGGGAACTTGGAGAGTGGAGTAAGATGACACATCAACCCTTTTGCCCAACTCAATAGCTACTTACATATGCTGTTTAACATGACTGGAAAATGGTTTGGTGAACTATGGGACATTGACGTAGGCTTGTCTGACAAACTCCGCCTGTCCCAGTCCCCTCTCCTTCACCACTCACCCTTTATGTTCATATTTCAACAGGAGCAGCCAGATTCCTACTAATGACCTTCCTCCTCTCCTCACTGTTGGTGGGACCAGGGTCAGCACCTGATCAGAACAGGGCCAATCGCAGTTTCTCCCCAAATATTTGACCCTAGAGCTAAGAGAGATCAGTTTCTCTCTAGAGCTCCTGGACAGGCACACTCAGGTGCGGTTAGTGGCTAAAGCTGATGTTCAGAAACAGAGGAAATGAGAAGCACAGAGGAAAACAGGTATTAGCTGGGTGGAGGGGCCTCCTGGCGTCCTGACATGCTCGTCCAGTCTCTGTTCATAATCTAGTCCTGAGGTCTGGTTCCAGCTCTGCCTTCAGTTTCCAGGAAACATTCCTGATCCCTGCAACTAATATCTTTCATTTTCATTTTTTTAAAAATTGCACTTGCTTGAGTAGGTTTCTATGACTTTCAATCAAAAGACTCCTAACTAATGCACACAGCATTGGCTATTATGTAAACATTATAATTTGCTTATAAATAATTTTTTGTGTCATGGGGGAATGTGTATGATATATAATGGTGAGCCATTTCAAACGCAGCCTATCAGGTTACATAAACAGTGTGATCTTAATAATGTAAAACGATGGAGAAATAAAAACCATCAAAACATTATTTGTGATTATTTCTAAGTAGTGTGATTATAGGTGAATTTTATTTTCTTCACAGTGTCTTTTTTATGTATTTTACATTTCTTTCCACAGAGCGTATGTATTCATTTTATCATAAAATAAAATGTATTCGATTAAAAGCAAAACCAAGAATTTTTACCTGCTTCTCCCATTCCCACCCCCACCCCCCAAATCTGCAAATGCACCAATAAAATCTCAATGCGTCTAGAGAACTTGAGAGAGGTTTACTGGTGCAAGGGCTTGAAGGGTCCGCGTTCCGGGAGGGACTCTGCTCAGCGCGGGAGTCGCCTGTACCGAGCTGCCCCTTTAATGGAGCCTTGGTTTTCAGGGAGGAGAGGAAAATTCCAAATATAACTGGGTGCCCATCACTTAGCCATTTCCCTGTGGCTTAGGTCACAGCAACAGGGTGTGAATTAAAATGGAAACATCTCTTTCGCTGAATACTCAAGGGAGAAGGAGTGCTATAAGCAGCCCTCCCTGGGGATCCTCTAACGGAGTGTATTATATCCAGGGGGTATATCTCCTCACTTTGCTATAGACCTCTCACAGCTTTGACACCATGTGGCCTGGGATATCGGCAGGCGTTTATGGTGGGGGAAGCAACACGCGGAAGAGGTGGCAGCGTTCCAGGGGAGCAGTGTCCAGCGGATGCCGCACCAGGGTCCAACCAATGCAGCAGAGTGAAGGAGTCCCACAGAATCCGCGGCGAATCCCAGCCCACGGGTATGGCCGGTCCAGTGCTAGAATGACCTGAGTAAAGAAAGTAGAACAGGAATCAAGGAACAAAACGTCGGTAGCAGACTAGACAGCTAGGAACGAAGCTGAACCGCTAACGCAGCCCCAGAAACCCTTAGTGTGCTGCTGATGCCTCACTGGCATCAGTGTGCTGCTACTGCTGATGCCTCACTGGCTGGAATTTTGATACCTGGCCACCCCAGCTACAGAAGGCAAGGGCAAGATTGAAAGGCAAGTCTTCAACTTTTTGTTCTTAGTCTAGAAGAAAGCAAGGAAGAGGAATAATAGGAATAAGTATTGAGTTGATAAAGATGAGTTAAAAATCAGTATCGAATAAAATATAGGGAAATACTGTGGGAAAAAATCTAGAAGAATTCCGTACTCTGATTGCGGTTTCATGACATATAAAGAATAAAATGTCTTCTCATTATATATCAAAAAACAGTAAATGGGTGTTCATCAGAGGCGGATTAAGGTCGGTTGAGGCCCCGGGCGCAGAAGAAAATATTTAAACATGCTATCAGATTTTACTGCCGATTGTAAACTTGTACGTAATTAAAATTGCACATATGAAACCAAACTTGGTGTCATTAGAAAAAAGTGTAAAGTTGGGGTTTTGCGGCCCCCTCAGAAGTCGGGGCCCAGGGCATGCGCCGGCAGTTACATCCGCCTCTGGGTTCATTTATATGCTTTAAATTAAGAAAAAGCATTTAACACATGTCTATATTGTTCTTTATGGTTCCCCAATGTAACTGACATTTTCCAACTAGTTATGCAGGATCTCATCATTAGCCGATAGATCGAGGAAGCTCCCACCACATTTGTTCTTTCTTTATTTTGAAAAGAGCTTTATTCTTTAAAATTCGTGTTCATTATAAATATTGAAATATATGAAAAATAAAGTAAAATTCAACTGATGTGGTAAATATCCTTCCAGACATCCCTCTACAGGCACTTATTAAAATATTACACAAATGGGATTGTGCTGTTCTGTTATCCCTCTTTTGCACTCACTCACATGTGCCATGGGCAAACTGCCATGGCGCCAAGTAAAGAGGTACATCGTCACTTAGATGTTATCTACATGGAAGTCCCACAATTTCTTTAACCAGTGATTTAACCCTACTGATGAGCATTTCAATAAATATTTAATATTTATATTCAAAGGTTTTTCACTATTACGAACAAAGTTGAGATGGAAACCCATGTCTTTACATCACCGTATGTATATTTGGCAATTGTTTGGGGGGAAATTACAAGAAATGGGATTGCTGGGTCGAAGAAACACTTATTTAAAAGGCTCCTTCCTCCCGTCTTCGTGTGCTACGGAAATGCGGGGTCCACTTATGTCGCCGCCAGTAGAGCAGAGGGGCTGGGCTCCACGCCTTCATCAGGCCAAGGTCTGGTCGTTCTTCTGTTTCCTGGAATAAAATTTTGGAAGAATTACCTTCATTCATCTTTTGTCTATTGTGGGTTTTGTTTTGTTTTTCTTTTTTTGTAGATGCTTTTTTGCATAGGTTCCTTGCTGAGTTTTCTTCTGCTAACTGCTTTTTAATTGAGGGCAGTTCTATTAGGGTTTACTATTTGCTTAAAAATAGTATTAGTGAAATCTCCTTGACTCTATTTCCTGTTAGTTGGGTTACCATTTGAGCCTTCTTTTAGGATTCGAGTTAAAAGGCTAGAATTTAATCCTGATTTTCTTCTAATTTATTAATTTGCCAGAAAGATTTGATGAAGGGATAGAGACAGATTTTCCACCAAAATTGTCATCACTCCTGCAACCTGGACCACCTGGTCAACGTGGGGGAGTTTGGGTTGGAGAGGCCAGGCCCTTTCGTGAGAAGTCGGATGAACAATACCCCAGGCCCATCGGACGAATCAGCTCCTCTTTAATATGAGTAGTGGGCTGACTGAGACCCAGCTGTACCAATATCCTCCTGGCTAATTGGATTTTATCTGAGAAGGGCCACCTTCTAGCTCACTGAAGTCCAAGCACTGTCCCCAGGGGGCCTCTCAGGAAGGACTGTCCTGTCCTTGCCTAATCCCGCAGCTCAGAGTTGACATAATTTCACCTGACCCAGTTTCTAGGAGGACTTGAAGACTTCTCAGTTGATGTCTCTGTCCTCAGGGTCTAGAACTACGCCCTTAAAGACAAGATGCTACCTACCCCACCCCCCTTTTCTTTTCTGAGAGGACAAGGGAAGGAGAAAGAGAGAGAGAGAACGTCAATGTGAGAGAGAAACATTGGCTGGCTGCCTTCCGTATGCAGCCGACGGGGGACCAAACCCACAACCTAGGCATGTGTCCCAGCTGGGAATCTAACCCATGACCTTTCAGTTTGCAGGATGATGAGCCACACTGGCCAGGGCACGATGTTAACCTTGATTGTTATAACTTTCTCCTTCAGGGCACTGCATATGATGTCTCTGGCCACCTAGACATACCTAATTCCTGCCCATGGGCCACTTTTTCTGCTGGAAAGGCCTCAGGGCAGTTGTGGGGTCTCCTGACTCAGAAAGCCAGCTATCAGCAGATGACTAGAACCGGGACTGCCACGGTGGGGTGGGGGGGGGCAGATATCACCATGACAATGGTGCGTGAGGAAGAGGCACAGTTCTCTGTTTAGAACTAAAGCTCCAGGAGGCGGGTAGAGCAATCCTGTGAGAATCACGGTTTACCCACTTACCGGACTCCGAGGACTCACAGGACTCCCATTTACCAGCCCTTTAAGAAAGTCTAGATGGCCAAGTATACCTCAGGACCAAGGTCGTGGATGAATTCAGTGATACCTCTCAATCTTCCACCTGCGTTGGCTTTCTGTTGCTGCCATGACAAATTATAACAACTGTAGGGACTTAAAACAGCAGCCATTTTATTATCTCCTCATTTGTAGGTCTGGAGTTTGACACGGGTCTCACTAGGCCAAAATTAAGGTGTCAGTGGAGCTGTGTTCCTCACCGGAGGCTCTGGGGGAAGGTTGTTTCCGAGCTTGTGCATTTCGTTGGCAGAACCCAATTGCATGTGGTTGTGGGACTGAGGTCCGTGTTTCTTTGATGGTTGTTGATGAGGAGACATTCTTAGGTTTTAGAAGCCACTCACATTCCTTGGCTCATGCCCCCTTCATTTTCAAAGCCAGTAACAGAAGTTCAAGTTTTTCTCGTGCCTTATCTTTCCTCCCCTTCTCTTCTGCCACATCCCTCTCTCTTCAGCTGGGAAAGATTCTATTTTCAGGGCTTATGTGATTACCTTGAGCCACCCAGGTAAACCAGAATAATCTTCCCATTTTAAGATCCATAACCTTAATTATATCGGCAAAGTCCCTTTCCCATGTAACTTAACACATTCTCAGGCTCCAGGGATAAATCATAAACATCTTTACAGAGCCATTATTTGGTCTGCCATGACTTTTTTAGGCCAGGATTCATCCAGGAGTAAGGTCCCCTCAGAGATCAGCCTAGGGAAGACTTGCTTGATTCCTGCCCCTCCATCCCTCGCTCCACACACACCCACCTCCCGGGGACCAGCTGGTCCAGACCTCTGAGCTGAAAACCTTGCCGGATTCAGGCCACAATGTATTAAGCTCATGGAACGGCTGAGCCCCGGCGCAGCTTACGGCCTCTGGAGAGCGGGGGCAAGGCCGGCGCTCTCACCCTGGGCTTTGAGCCTCCTGGCCTTTCTGCTCACTGCTGTTTCCTGAAGCTGTACCCGGGAAGGTCCCAAGGACTTCGGGCTTTAGGCCAAAGTGTCCATAAGTAGAAGGCTCTGCGTTCTCTTTAACAGAAGACCACTAAAGACTGGGGTTAAGTTTTCAGTGGCATTATAAATATCATAATGGTATTACAGCCGGGGACCCAGGAAGGCTAAAATACTGTTATGCTGATCAGCCTGCTCTGTGGGATCCCATATAAGGAAGAGGAGCAAGATGAGAATAACAAATGTTATTTTTTAAATTAATCTTGTTAGTAGCTGACACACAAATGAAGAAATGATGAAATGATGACTGCATCTGATGGCTGAGGTCTAAGCAAGAATCCCTACTTCCCCTTTTCATGAATCTAAATCTAGGGGGAGCAATTCAGGGGCATGCACCAAAGAGTGAACAGGCCCCATCTAACTTACTTGCTTAACTATATACTCAGGGAGAGAAAGACATGGCCAGGTTCAGCTGAAATGACAGCGTGGCCTACGTCTACTCAGCACATGCAAGCAGGAAGCATAAGCCCAGCAGGCCCTAAAGACCAAGACCTTCCTAGGACCAATACAGAAGAGAAAGAGAGAAAGTGGAACCAGATGTCGTTGCCTTTAAAGGACAGTAACCCTGCTCACCAATAAAATATGGCCCGAAGACTACCCAGGACTCTGACCTGTCAGGCTAGTATCTGTACTTCCTGTGGACAAGGGGAGTGCTAGGAGTTAGGAAAAGCTTGCTGGTGTGTGAACAGTGAGCAGCGGGGTATTTCACTAGAGCCTGCCTTAATGTCTTTCTGGTCTCAACCTGGTGGACAGGTTGCCTTCAGAAGGACAACCTTTGTCATAACCTGTACAGAGAATCTTTAAAAAAAAAAATCCTCATCAGAGGATATATTTATTGATTTTTAGAGAGAGGAAGGGAGAGAGAGGGAGAGGAAGAGAGAGAAACAGAGGCAGACATTGGTGCGAGAAGCATCAATTGGGTGCCTCCTGAACACACCCCCAACCAGGGATCAAACCCGTAACCTAGGTATGTGCCGTGATCGGGGATCAAACCCGCAACCTTTCGGTGCATGGGACGACACTCAAACCAGCTAAGCCACCTGGCCAGGGCATGGACAGAGAACCTTTTGCAAGTGCTCCCTGATTCATACAGCATGACCCAGTCATAATCTATAGTGGCTATTCCTTACGGGAACTCCCTAGGACCCACGCCACCAAAGGGGACAGATTTCTTGCCACTTCTCCAAATTGTTGAAGGCATCGGAACGGTGGGTCGGATGACAGATTTTAGAAGTTGCAATGCCTGACCAGTCTTCTTGTCAGTTCTCCTGGTATTTTGCTGCCATTCCATCTCCTTGACCCCCTTGCCCTGCTCTGCTGATGCCAAGCACTCAGTCCTGTGATCCAAGAAAGAATGAGGATGGGGTCAGGTGCTTTGTAGCTTCTGCTTTTAAAAAGGCGGGAAGAAAGATCATATAAAAATTCCCTGGACAGAGCCAAACCTGATGCCCTAGGCAGTGAATCTTACCCCACCTCACTGCTTCATGGAATATCATGGACTCCATACCCACTGCCACCATACCCCCTGTTCTACCCCAGGCAACTACCCTGTGCCTGTAATGTTACCCTCTGCCCATACATCCTTGGCCTCAGATACAGCTGTATTTTCTGTGGATCTTGCTCCTTATTCTCTGATAGGCCTTCCTGGCACTGATCTTATTTCAGCTGGTAGGCTAGGTCCTTGCATTCATATCACTGACCATTCTTCCATCTCTAGCTTTCAGCCGCCATTCAAGGCTAGTTCCATGCTCTCCCCAGAGCCCCTTTCCAGTGTCACCCTGAGCTGGCCATGCAGATAGAATAAGGAGTGACTGGGCGACCAGGAGGAACATGGTCCAGGCAGGTGACAAATCCCCAGGACACTTACTGGTAGAGTACCGGGGTGAGTGGTGACTGACTGACTGACTTAAATACAGAGGGCCTTGTGTTTTCTAACCTGCCTTTCTTGCTCTCCAGCTGAGCATCATTTCATCATCTGCTCAAATGGAAATATTATGTTCTTGTTTGTTTTTTATCACATAGGTAAAAAATATTTACCACATTTCTTACCGTACTTAGGTAAGAAATTGGGGTGGGGGTGCAGTCAGCTCCTGGAAGCTTTTGAATGAAAACATGCCATGATCAGAGTTGCTCTGTGGTGAAACTATTGTGGTACTAGAGAATGGAAGAAACTGGAGACCAGTTTTGGGGGAGTTTGCCTAGGCTGTGTGAGGGATCTAAACTTGAGTAGAAGGTGGGTACGGAAACATGGTGATGGGTTTTTTTTTACAACAGACACAAAGTACTGTGGAAGTAAAATTGTAGGATGTAGGAAGGGACTGGATGTCAAATTTGGAGAGAGGGAAAAATCAATGAAAACACCAAGATGAACAGCCTAGGTGACTGGGACTCTGGTGGGGCCATAAAAAATACTGATTTTTTTAGCCCTGGCTGGTGTAGCTCTGTGGATTGAGTGCTGATCTGTGAACGAAAGGGTCACCGGTTCGATTCCCCAGTCAGGGCACATGCCTGGGTTGCAGGACAGGTCCCCAGCAGGGGTCACGCGAGAGGCAACCACACATCGATGTTTCTCTACTTTTTCTCCCTTCCCTGTAAAAATAAATAAATAAAATCTTTTTAAAAAATACTGATTTTTCAGTTTGGGTGGGACACTGAGTTAGAGCTGTCTAACGAGCAGTCAGGGATATTGCACCTGAGTTTGGGAGTTGGGAGAGTTGTAGCTACAGTACAAAGCCATCTGCATAGAAAGGACAGTTCAAAACGAAACGAATCAAAGAAAGCTGAAAGGACAAAATGCTTTGACTGGAATGCTCTTTCTCCTGTGTCTGGGCTCTAGTAATCTATTGTTGTGTAACAAACCACCTCGAAACTTAGTGATTTAAATCAGCAGCAGTCCTGTCCCAGTCAGGTCTTATGGTTCCAAGGACTGGCTGGGTTGCGTGGGGTGGCTCTTGCTCAGGGTGTCTCAAGTCTTTGTAATCAGACCGTGACGAGGACTGAAATAATCTAAACGCTTCTCCCTCACATGTGGAGAGCCCAGGTTGGGAAGAACCTAGCAGGTGGGGTCTGAAACAGCCGGGGCTTCTCCGGCTCTCTCTCTCCCTCTTTCTCTGTAATCTCTCCAGCATGGTGGCTCAGGTATCCAGACTTCTCCCACAGTGACTCCAAAGGTTCACCTTGTGGCTTGGAGCACAGGCTCTGGCCCTGCCAGACTTTAGCTCTCAGGGCAAGCCCCAGTCAAGGTCTAGGAGGCTTCCTCCCCACACAATGAGTCTTCCTGGGAGGTGTGGATGGGTCACAATTCCTGACCTCCGACCTCTCCAAGCATTCCCAGCTGCCCTCCCCATCCAGCTTACACCTCAAGCGCACTGCACGATGAACCTGGAAGAGAGGCAGGGGAGGGCCCATAGCTCTATTCCCCAGACTGAGAGACCACAGGCCCCTTCTTCCTCTGTTCCTCCTATTTAACAAAAACTAAAACACACAAACAAGAAAGTAAAGAATGAATAGAAAAAAAAAGGAGGGGAGAGACAGCCAGGAGGAAGTTGCATCACCCTGTAAGCCTTGCTTCAGAAGTCATGTAGCGTCACTTCTGCCACATTCTGTTCCTCAAAGTAGTCATAACAGGCCCACTTAGTTTCAAGGTAGGGGATATAGCTGCCACCTCTGATGGGCGAGTGCAAAGTTTCTACAAGAGCGTGTGAGATCAGAATTTTTTTTCTTTCTGTCACTCTGCAGGAAAAAACAAAAACCAAAAGTCTACTTTCCCTTCCAAAACCCAGCATAAGAAGTTCCCCAAATCTCATGGTTGGTATAACTCACACCCTGCAGTGGCCTTCTAGAATTTTCTACCCCCTAAACAACGCTTGGCACTATAGGCATTTTAATCTGGTTACGTATGTAGGCATCTAAGTTGTAAAACTTTATAAGCCAAGGCCTGTGTCTTGTTCTGTTTTGGTGAAGCTCAAAGGAGCAGGTAGATAAACCTTCCTGACTTAAATTTAATTTCAAGACAAGAGGAGAGGACTCAGTGCAGAACCTTGGGGAAAATGTATATTTGAAACACCTGAAGCCAAGTAGTCACTAAAGGAGTCTTTGGGGAACATATTTTCAAAACAAAACTGTAATAGTTTTTGCAAAAACACTATGAGCATTTTTCTTATCTATGAAAATTGTCATTGAATGAGGCTAAGCATGCGTATGATAATGAGCAGCCCCTGAAAACCCTTCACAGTTCTGATTCCACAAGTAATAGTTGCTAGACAAGGTCCTCATTTTCATAACAGGAAACTCCTGCACAGTTAAACCTTGGAGTAAATCGTAACCATGAAATAGAATCAAAGCGTGAAAGAAATTTGTTTTTGCCCAGAAACTTATAGTATGACAAGGCATGCTTTTAGCAATAATCAAATAGTCTTAAGACAATAAAGAGATACCACTTTATGCATATTAAATTGAAAAAGCTTTTAAAAAATATTTGTACCATGGCCTAGTGTCACCAAATGGACACTCATACTTTTCACAAAAAGGTAAGTTGGCCAAGCCTTCTGGGAGATAAAGAACTTTAAAAAAAAAAAAGAGTTAATGCCCTTAGATGTAGTAATTCTACTCTAAAGTGTATTCTGAGGAAATAATTCTGATAGGGAAAATTTCATATTGAGGATGTTCAACAAAGTATACTTCATGATAGTAGAATACTGCACCCAACCTAAATTTTCAGAGGTTGGTTAAACAGGTTATGGTTAATTCACTCACTGGAACATTACGCAGTCATTAAAAATGATGCTTTTGAAAATATTTTTTTAAAGATTTCATTTATTTTATTTTTAGATAGAGGGGAAGGGACGGAGAAAGGGAGAGAAACATCAATGTGCGGTTGCTTCTCGAGCGCCCCCTACTGAAGACCTGGCCCCAGACCAGGCATGTGCTCTGACTGGGGAACCGAACCAGCGACCCTTTGGTTAGCAGGCCGAGGCTCAGTCCACTAAGCTCCACCAGCCAGGGCATGTCTTTGAAAATATCTGACAGTATAACAGCTTGCTCACAATATGATTTTTCTCTATAAGATAGAATTTAAGCTGTATAAATGATAGGAAGTAGTATGATTCCAATTTTGCTTAAAAATTATAGATGTGCCCTGGCCTGATGGTTTGGTTGGCTGGAGCATCGGTTCCCGGTCAGGGCACATACCTAGGCTTTGGGTTCGATCCCTCATTGGGGTGCACACAGGAGGCAACCAATCAATGTTTCTCTCTCTCCCCCTTTCTCTTTCTCTAAAATCAATAAATGTATCCTCAGGTGAGGATTAAAAAATAATAATAAAATTTAAAATTCTAGATATACAGAGAAAAGATTAAAAGCAAATTTCACAAAGTGCCCACAGTCGTTATATCTGAGTGATGGAATTACAGGCAGTTTACATTTTTTTCTGTGTGCTTTTCTGCCTTTTCTTTATTTTTTCCAATAAACATGTAATACTTCTGTAATCAAGGGGGGAAAAACAACATAACTTTTCAAAAAGACCCAGCAATTGCTTCTATGACTAGCTGGGTAATTAACAGCATGGAGAAATGTTTTTGTGGAAAAGAAATTAAATAACTTATGACAAAGATCTTGGTATAGAATAATTCACACGTTTTAACAACCTAACCTGTAAGAATGCAGCCTGGACACAGCCCGGCGCCTCTGAGGCGTGAAATCTCACACATGCCAAGGCCTGTGCCGTACCACCGAGGATTCCTTTAGTGGCACACGGACTTGGAGTCCCCCAACTGTGACTAAGGCAGGCCCTAATGGGGGGCAGAGAGTGCTGAGTTGCGCCTTTCTGGTTCTGCCTTGGACTTCCTGGTTAACAAGTAACAAGTCCATTAACCTTTGGAGCTCCTTAACTCCCTCTCAGGTATGGAAATCCACCAACATTGATAGGACACCTAAAGGCAAAAGTAGAATAGAATAAAGCCACAAATAAGGTGGCTTTAGACAGATGCCCAGATCAGTGGGGATGGGGACACTCACATCTGCTCTAGATCCTTGGGTGGAGGTCTACCCAGGATCCCATGTCATAGCCCCTTGCTACAACACTGCTCTGGTAGGCAACCAAGGAATGACTGAGTTTTCCACACAGGTGGGTCCCCCTGGCACCCACTGCTGGTCCTGAGAGGAGGAGCCTCTACTGCAGGAACGAGTTACCATAGTACCATCAAGCTGTCTCATGGCAACACCTCATGCAGTAGTGACTGGCTTATAAAACCGGACTTTCCTATGGATATTGAATGTTAGTCCTAAGGGCATACATGGTCAGTATTCAGGCCTTTCTCAGCTTGCAAATGAGCCAGAATCCAAAATCTTGTTTGTAAAGCAACCCTGAGGAACCCGGAGTGCCAGGAAAACCGTGGTATGAATATGGCGCTCTGCGTGTCACATAATACATACCCAGTGAATATCTGATGACCAGTGATGGTATTTGGAGGTGAAAGGCCAGTTCTACCCCTTAGAAGCATATTGAACCAATGCAGCCAAAAACTGCATATTTTTCAATTTAAGTACTATTCTGCTTAACACCAGCAATTAAAATAACAGACCATCCATAGCATTAAATAGATGAATAATTAGTCTTAAATGTGTTTATCTTAATGTGTTTGTTGAGAAGAAAGTAGGCTTAACTAGAAGAAGATGAAAATATAGCTTCAGCAGAGATTACAGAGGAATCAAGGCAGTTTCAAGGAGTTTAGAGATGAGAGGCACTGGGTTTTTATTTCACTTTTTGTATCCTTTATATAAATGGTTGACAGTCAAGACTGAGGCCACTTTACAACCATTACAAGAAAAAGAGAGGAAGGAGGAACAGAGGAAAAAGGGCAGTGTTTGTCCATACTAAGATATTCTGGAGTCACAGGGACTTCCTGTCACACACCTGAGGAGGAGCCGAGGCCAGCACACAAATCTAAGATTGACTGGGTTCAGCCACTCCCCTGCTCTGTGATGTAGGACTGGAGACATTCCTTCCTGAGCTTCAGTTGCTGAAACACAGAGTCCCCATTCCCATAGGGGTATTAGGAGGACAAACTAAGATCATGCACTTAAACGCTCCTATATTTGTACATAATGAATGCTAAATAAGGTAGTTATTGTTGCTGTTATTATTATTAATGGGTTTTCCCGACCTTGACTTCTAAACTCTGTTTAATACTGGCAGGACCCGTATGCCCACCTTGTTCACTACTGTAGACTCAACATGTGGTGAACCTGGCATCTGGCAAGGGGTTAACAAATATTTGTAGGGAAGAATTTACCTGTTCTCATTGTTCCCTGTGGTCGGTAGCAAAAAAAAATATTTAAAAAAAATTTGCTCCTCTATTCCTTTCACTTTGCTCAAGTGTTTTATAAATTATAGTCATCATAACACTTAAAACTTAAATATCATAGCATGAGTCTCTAAAAAGTAAGGACATTTTCCTCCATAACCATTGTATTATTATCACAACCAACAATCATTTTCTCTATCATCTGGTACCAACAAAATCGACCATAATTCCCAAACACCATATAATAACTAGTCCACATTCAGATTTCTTCAATTGTTAGCCCGGATATTTTTTACAGCGGATCTCATCACACCAGAACCAAATAAAGGATCAAAATTACATCTGATACTTAGCTCTTTAAAATCTCTTTTGACCTAGCATCCCCACTCCTTTTTGTTTCCTATGACAATGACTCATTGAAGATACTGTAGAATATTCCATCTTTTGGATTTGCCTGATTGCTCCATTGAGGTGACACCTAATATGTTCCTGTCTCCCCTGAATTTCTCCGGAGAGGGGAGCTAAATCTAAAGTCTAGATACGATTCAGGTTAAATATTTTTACCCTCAAAACCTCATAGACGATGCTGTGTACTTCACACTACACCACACCAGGAGGCATGCCGTGCCAGCATGGCCTACTGCTGGGGACACTGAGATTAATCACTGGGTTAGAGTGGTGACGGCTTGATCTTTTTCATTGCAAATCAAGGGGTCTCCCCCTTGGAACCAGCAAGTAAACTGTAGAGTGATAATTGGTACCTTGTAAATTTGTAATTCACTATCAACTTTTCAGCCCAGATGGTTGTAGAATTCACTGATGACTTTTACCTGAATCAATTATTCCAGTAGGAGTTGTGAAATGGTAATTTTCCAATTCTATCATTCTTTCTTCGTTTATTAGCCAGCATTCTTCTTAAAACAGAACTTCCCCTAGTCAGCTGGGGCTATTTAGTTATTCTGAATTATGGCTCCTAGTGGAAAGACAGAATATGAATGTAGAATTCTTTCCCTTTAATATTCAATTTGCAAAAAAAAATTTTATTGGTAAACAGCAACCTATTTTAAACACTAGAGTCAAAGCAAAGCTGGTAGAAAGGTTTTCTCAGTCGGCTAGCCCCACTAATTGTCTCAGCATTAGCCCGGGGAGGGACTGGAGGAATGGGGAACGTGGCCGCGAGTGCTCAGGTGTGAACCTCTGATCTCACCGCCCCGTCCTCCGGATTTCTCCTCCCGTTGGCTCACACTTAATCAAGAAAATATGCAGCTACTGTGTAGTAGCAGATTTTGCTTATGCAATTTATGAATTTGGTGCTAATCTCCCCTTTTTAATTCAAGGTATCTCATAGTGTGATTTTTCCAATGTCTCCTTCAGAAAAATACTCCACTGGATGGGATTTAGTGCCACTTCTTTTTCTCTTTGGCTGAAAATTTTATTTTAAACATTCCAATGAGAACTCGATTCCAAAACCTCAAATTGGAGTAAATAACTCCTCTCCATTACGCCGACTATAACGTGTACCTGTGGCTGGGCCCCTCGTTAGCATAAAACCTCCACTCTCGCCTAGCCGGGCAAAACCAACTGCACTGAGCTCTTCGATAGGGCCGCATAAATACAGCCCTGCTCGGTGCTTCTCCAGCCCCGCGCACCTCTCAGCCCCCTGCCCTCTGGGTCTCTAGATTCGCTCCCCCAGAACCCAGCCTAGTGTGGCTGCAGTGTGGAGCACCCTTCTGAAATCAGATGCAGCATGTCCTACCCTCTCTGTGACCCCTTTGTCGCCACACTGCAACATAAGCTCCCATCTAATTGCTGCTCTGCCTCTCTCAGCAGAACTTGACCTCTTTCTGGGCTCCTCTCTTAAAGCAACTGTCTGTGTTTTTCATTATATTTGCCAAGATGTATTAGCTTGAACTTTTCCGGACGAGGCTTGTTTTGTTACTTTTTCTTTAAACCTCTGAGGCAGCAGGTTCAAGAATGCAGCCTCCTGGGAGAAGAAACTTTTAGTCTCAGAGACTTCAGCCAAGACAGTTGAGACCATCAGTCTGTCCCCATGGTGCTGTGTGAGAACTGGCCCTTTAAGAAGTGGACAAATTCTGGTTCCTACTCCAAACCTCAGCTGGAAGTTCAAACTGCTATTTGAACACACACGTCCTGCCCAGAGAGCTGCCCCAGCTTGGAGCTGGCTTTCTCCTGTAAGGCTGTCCTCCTCAAACACATCCCACGCAAACACAAACAGCTCCTTTTAAACACTGAAGTTGCAGAGCCTCCACCCTGAAAAGGAAATTGAAAGCCAAGTTCTGGGCACCCTCGGCTTCTCCATTCTGATTGGTCAGTGGGCCAGAGCAGCGGCTCCTGTGGCAGGCTGGGTTTGCCCAACACAATGACAGCCACAATTCCTTCATAATCACCAGAAAGATGTCATCTCTGTGTCTCAGCTAATCCTTTAAAAATAAAAGTGCTCATGAGAAGAGAGAGGAAATGCAGAGTAATAAGAATGCTAAGCGGTTAGATCTGCTAGCAAAAAAATAAATAAATAAATAAGGGCATCAATAAAAAGCACAGGGAGGCTTATTCTTGCAGCCCCGGACTTTTGCCAGGGGACAGATTTCTCTCCCTTCTCTCAGTTTCTTCCTGGCCCCTTTCTTGTGTGTTTTATTTTCCTTCTTCCTGTCTTCTTTCTGTCCTCTTTTAACTGAGCCCTCCCTGCCTGGGAAGCAATCTATGGGACCTAGAGGAGCAGGCCCTGTGCAGGCCCTGGAAACAAGTGAGGCTGTCTCCCTGCTGATGCGGACACTGGACCACTGGGATGCAACAGGGAGACCCCACACCTCAGCCAGGTGGGGTCCTGTCAAGGTCACACCCAGAACTCCCTGGTGCTTTTTATATCACCTCCCACGCTACTTCATTCCCATTTCCTTCCTCCCCTGAACTCCCCTCCAGCACAAGTCCATACCTTTGTCGCAAAACAACGAATGGAGTCACCAGGCCCAGGGCCGCTTCCTCACACACATCCCCAACCACCACATTTTGTTTTTGATAAGGTTGATCTATGTGGCTCAACACATCCAAAGATGGCCTTCTCCCCAACTCCATCATCTGGTTGCTTGAATCCAATGTCTTTGTAAATAAAATAGTATAAATCTCAAGAGGCTTGCTGTGTAGAGAGGAATAAATAAATTAATATGCAAATAAATCAACAAGGAAGGGGATGTCCTAGGTCTTTGCAAAACTGTGATAAAGCATTTTAGAAGATGGATATTGCTGGTGACCTCTGATTAAAGGACTAGGATTCCAGTGGTGGGTGATGGGCAAGAGAAAGTGAGCTGTGACTGAAATTCCCTGGTGGGTTGATTTGACTTAAATATATTCCAATGGTCAGTCTAATTGCTGGTTCAGTGTCAGGCTTTGGTTTCCTTCTCTCAATATTCTGCATTTCAAATAGTTTTTATCAAGCAGCCCTGAGTCCTACTGAGAATCTTTCTGGATTCATGATCAACTCTTCTGAGAACACAGTGCTGGGAATTCTGCCCTTGGCCAAAGGAATAACCAGACATTCCTTACCTGGGAAAGTCATGCTGGTAATTTCTCATTTTGAACTGGAAGTACAGATGGCAGGCTCCCACTGTTCACCCAGAGCCACATTGCTATTGGGGAAGAGCCCGGGAGATGGCGGGCGGAGAGCTTTCAGTCTTGTGGGTCCTTGTGTACCACCCAGTTGCATGGAAGCCATAGGCGCTGACTTCAAGACCGTGACTCTGGGTGCCAATCCCCATCCTCTAGCCTCCCGACCTGCCCCTGCTGCCAGTCTCTGCTGCCTAGCCCCCGCGTTGCTCTCTGATCTGTTCTCTCTCTCCCTGTTCCCCTTGTCCCCCTCTTCCCCCTTCTCCTCCTGAAAAATTTCAAACACATCTAAAACTAGAATAGTAAAATGATCCTTCATACACCACGAATCTGTCGCCCAGCTTCGACAGTCACCAGCTTGCAGGCATCTAGCTTTAACTGCGTGTTCACCCACTCTTACCACCACTCTTCGCCTCTCATTTAACTGGGATGATTTCGAAGCAAATTTGAATTATCATTTAATCTGTAAATTATATAGCACATATCTGCAAAGATAAAGACTATTTGGACTTAAAGATAACTTTTAAAGATAATTTTGTTATTATTGTTATTACATCTAACAATAATAACAATAATTTCTATTGTCTCCAAATATCCAACATTAAAATTTCCCAGTGTGAAAATTTATATTCACATTCGTTCAGTTCAGAATCCAAATAAGGCCCATATACTATTATCAGTTTCTTTTCATTCTCTCTTTCCCTCTGATGTTCCTTTCTGAGGAAACTGGGCTATTGGAGCTGCATACTTTTCCACTGCCTGAGTGTTGCTGACTCCATCCCCGTGGTGTTGGCTAGCGTGTCCCTCTGTCCCGTGTATCTTTTTAAATTGGTAGTCAGATGAAGAGCTTTATCACGTTCAGGTTTGATTTTTTTTTCTTTACAAACTACTTTATTAATGCTGTTGCATTCTTCCATCAGGGACCACATAATTCTTTTGTAAAATTTCTTTTTGTGCCATTAACAGCTCTCAAGTGTTATTGTCCAGATCTACTATTTGGTCTAGTTCATTAAGGGTTGCAGAATGGTCACATTCTAATTGACGTTCAATCTACATTAACTAGAATGATGCTGTTAAAATATTCCCTTCATCAACAAACTGGTTACCCTTAGTTCACTCATCCCTTGGAAATTTTAGGTTACACAGCTAAAATATAAAAGTATTTTGTGGCCAGTGTCCCCCAGACCTTGGGGTAGATTCTACAGAAAGAAACTGATTTTTTTCCCTGGGCTATCTATGTCCATTTTTTCCCAAAGATGTTTCAAAATCCATCTGCCAACCAAGAGATTGACCCTGCTTCAATAACTGTAAGTTCTGTATTTACCGATGGGAAAATATAGATTAATTTCAATAATTTAGAAAAAAAACTCAACTCACTTTTTCCAAACTCAGGCCCACCCTTCCAAAGTTCAGAGGTGGGCCTCACACTGGGTGTAGTGTGGCCTGTAGTGTGGCCCACTATAAATGATGTTCAAGCCAGAAACCCCCATTTCCAGAACTATCCTTGCCTGCTAGCTGCCGGGTAAGGAAGATCTAGCCTCCATTTTGAAGGCTCCATGGAGGAGGGAAGCATAAGCGCGTCGGTGCAGAAAGGCCTTCACTAGCCGAGGCCCAGGTCCAGCTGCTTACGTTATGCCACCGACCTTGCCCACTGACCATGGTGGCTCCGGTCTCAGAGTCCCTGCTGCACACATGTGCTCTGGAAAGACAATCCTGCTACCCAGGTCTGTTTGCGACTGTAGGGACCTGGAGGCTGCGCCTGGGTGGTTTTCCATCAGATTACACCAACAGAGGCTTTTCTGCCCATGCCTGGTGGGAGAACCAAGAGGTGGGTCTTCCCACACAAGCTATCTGCAGACTACTACTCAAGGTCTCTTAAATTCCCAAGAGACCCACCCAAGAAGGTAACATTTAGGACCCAAGGCCTTTCACCAGGGCCAAGCTAGCCAGCTGCACCAACAGGATCTCTGAGGAGTGAGCTGTAGTGCCCTGGCCTGCACTGCAGCCACAGGCTCGAAATTCAGCTGGCCTGGGCTGCATCTCTATCCACCCCTGCTGGGACCAGCCTTGCCCCACCTGGGTTACAACAGGTTCTCTATTCTTAGCTCCAAGCAGACAGAATGTGATGGGGATGCAGAACTGGGTACCACCCACACTGACCACCATAGGTAAGTCTGGTGCTTGGGGACCCAGTTGGGTGGGCCCTGTGTCTATCTACAAGAAATGCAAGGAGAGGAATTAACCATCTCTGCTTGAGCCTTTCACCTACCACTTCAGGTTTGTCTCTCGTCCTGAGAGTATTCTGGCTACTCACCAAAAAGCGAAGAGATGTTGGTTAAAATGCATCTATTCCAAATTTGTGAGCTGAACTCTGGTTCAGCAGGGTCCATAAGCCACCTGGTGCAAACTGGTCTCAGTCCAGGTGGTTATATCTGCCAAGCAGCCACAGCAGGGGCAGAGTAGCAGGGTGTGAGAGTGGAACCTCCCTTCTTTAAGGTGCTTTGAGTCTTACCGGTGGAGTTTGAGGTGGGGCGGACACAGGGATGTTAGTATTGTCGCTCATCTCACGGTCATGCTGTTTGCAGCTAATGAATGAAGCCGGCACAAGTCTCATGGCCCTGCCAGCTTCACTCCAGCGTCCTGATATCAACAGACCATGCAAATACTCACTGGAGTAGGAACCAAGCAAATTTACAACCTCTAAGCTATACTGGGCCACACCTTGCCAAGTGTAAGGACAGATTTTCAAAGTCTCATACCCCGGTCTGCAAGAGTTCAAATGCACGTATAGATCCTTGCCATACCCTGAGCTTTCTTGGCAAGGGAAAGAAAGCTAAGAATTAACATGGTGATGACATGGGGCTGCCATTTGCTTCTACTTGCTGCCAGCGTTCGCATCAGCTCAGATCATCCCTAGGATTCACAAAAGTGGCCTTGCCAGAAGGACAGCCTCATTTGCATCGGGAACCAGGAGAAAGCACTAAGAGTAGCGTCACTAATGCCATTCACCAACTGGTATTTGTTCTCCACCTTCTGGACACACGGCAAGTTTGCCTTTTTTATCTGTAGATTGTATTTGAATGTGACCATTTGACTAGATTTGACCAGTGCATTCACAGCAGAAGTGATACATGTCACTTCTAAGCCCAAGTATTTAATTTCTGGGCAAGACACTCCAGTCCCCAACATGACATCTCTCAGTTCCTCTGCCGGTACGACTGGCCATGTTCTGAAATGGTTGCTTACGCAGTCATCCCGGGCCTCAGAGTAAGAGCACAGAAGAGAGTCCTGCTGACGCATGGTGGATGTGTAGCATCACTCAATAAACCTAGGTTGTTATAAGCTACCAAGTTTTATTCGTTACCACAAAATAACCTAGACTATTCCGACTGATACACAGATCAGACACACTTAGGGCAAAGTGGCTGTCGAGGGTGGCCTTCAGAGTGGATAGCCTTCTTGAAGTTCCAGGGTCGGATGCAACCTCCTGTGTGTTCTTTTAGGCCAGGAGTAATTATCCATTTTAGTGACACATCCACAGACTTTCTGGCCTGACTCCCTCCAGATACCAAGAATAGTTCCCTGGACTTCTGAGGCCTAGCATTTCTCATGATATCCTGCGCTGTCTGTAGGGCATGAGCCAGGTGATAGTCCAGGAAGCCAAGGCATAGCAGGCAGAATTGTGCCCCCACCCCCACCAAATATCCACATTCTACTCCCAGAACCTGTGCGAATGGGTTACTTTACATGATAAAAGGGACTGTACAGATGTGATTAAGTTAGGGATCCTAGATTATCTGGGTGGACCAAATGTAATCACAAGGGTCTTTGTAAGTGAAAGAGGAAGGCAGGAACATCAGACTCAGCGAGAGCTTTGAAGATGGTATGCTGCTGGCTTTGAAGATGAAGAAAGAACATGACGTGTCAAGGAATGCTGGTGGCCTCTAGAAACCGGAAAACGCAAGGGAACAGATTCTCTCCCAGAGCCTCCAGAAGAAACACAGCCCTGCCAACACCGTGATATTAGCTCGGTGAGCTAAAATCGGATTTCTGACCCCCAGAACTGTAATTGATTCACGTTGTTTTTGGTAACTAAGTTTTTACTAATTTGTTACAGCAGCAATAGGAAACTAATACACGATGGAAACCCCTCTCCTGTTCTTGAGCACTCTCAGAAGATTGCCCTCCCGAAGTGCCAGAGCTACAGTACAATACGTATTGAATGAAGCACCTGGAGCCCCCAGCAACTGTATTTTGAATATGTGGCTTGTCCAGATACCCAATTCCTGGAGTGATTATGGTAGATACTCTTCAAGTTCTTCCAACTTTGAATCTTCTGCCCACTGCCCATCACTCTCAAATCACTAGCGGCCTTTGCACCAATGCACTGCCTCTTCCTTATGCACTGTCACATGTTGAGCATATAGTGGACATCAATAACTATTAGGTGAATGGAAGTACGAATGAGCGAAAGGTGTCATGAGAAATTATCTGATTATGTATGTAGTTCTTGATGATTTTTTGAAAATCTCTAGCAAGAAACACATCAAGCTGAGATACAGTAAAAAACTCAAACACAACAGCAAACGAATACAAAAAAGAATTTAATGTTTTGCCCACTCGCAGTTTTGTCAGGTGGAAACACAATCAACATGATTCTCCTTAGCTGGCTGCTTCTTTTCATCCTTCGGTCGTACATGTTTTATTTGCGTAGTGCGCTGGCAGAGGGTTTTTCTGACAGTGCCGCACACTGATCCTCTCCTGGGCAGCTGCTTCCTCTGGCTTATTATAATTTCACTCATTTTTTTTAGAGAAGGAGCATGATTTTGTCAGCAAGGATACTCAGTGGGACTAAAGTAAAGCAAATTCATATTTTAGAGACTTGAATATAATTTTATACATTTATATTTATCCCAACCCTGCTATTAAATTACAATTATGGAAAGAATTAGAGTCTAAACTGCAATCAAACAACATTTGGATGAAAGCTAGAGGGTTAAAAACCCATTTTTAACAAAAGCAAACATATCTCACTTCACATTAAAATCTGTTCCTGAAACACAGAAATTCTTCCTTTAAATATTGATCATTATTTGAAATGGGAATAATCATTCCATAAAATCCCAAAACTCTAAGACAATTTCCTAAAACATAACTGAACATGCCCAAATGCTTATAGATAACAACTATCACCTTTGCTTGTAAAATGCTTCAAGCATCATTCTGTGATCATCAAAAATTACAAGTTTAAGCCAAAATGGACCTAACACATAAATGAAAAATCTAAGCCTATAAAATATCTAGGAGGCAATATTTGTGACTTGGAATTAAGTAAAGATTTCTCAGATGTGACAGGAAAAACACAATCTGTAAAAGAAAAATGATTGCTAAATCGGGCTTCATAAAAATTAAAAACTTGTGCTTTTACAAATACACTGTTAGGAGAATGAAAAGACTAGCCACAGAGAGAGAAAAAATATTTTCAAGTTCCACATCTGATAAAGGGCTTGATCTAGGAATATACACAGAATTCTTAGAACTTAATATTGGAAAAAAGTAACCCAATTTTTAAAAAATGGGCAAAGGACTTAAACAGAGACTTCATCAAAGAAGATATATAGATAATAAATAAGCACACAAAAAGATGCGTGTCCTCATAAACCTCTAGGGAAATGCACCACACACCTATTAGAATAGCTAATGTTAAAGAAAGCTGAGAATACCAAGTGCTGATGAGGATATGAAGCAACAGGAATTCTCATTCATTGTTGGTTTAAGTGGCACAGTCACTTTGGAAGACAGCTTGATAGTCTCCTATAAAGTTAAACATACAATAATCACATGACTCTGCAATCCCTCTCCTAGATATTGACCCAAAGGAAATGAAAATTTATGTTCACACAAAAATCTGTATGTGACTACTTATAATGGTTTTATTCCTAAGAATCAAAGTCTGGAAACAACTCAAGAGATCCTCAACGAGGGGATGAAGGGAGGGACTGTGGGCTGTCCATGCAATGGAAGGTCATTAGCAATAAAAAGGACAAACTATGATGTACACATTAACACAAATGAATCTCAGATGCATTATGTTAAGTAAAAGAAGCCAGATTCACACCCTGACATGTTCCCACCCTGATAGATGTGGCTCAGTTGGTTTGCATCATCCCGCAAAGCGAAAGGTGGCCTGTTCCATTCCAGGTCAGGGCACATGCCTGGGTTGCAGGTTTGGTCCCGGGTCAGGGAATGTATGAGAGACAACACATCCACATTACTCTCCCTCTCTTTCTCCCTCCTTTCCCCTCCCTCTAAAAATAAAATATATATATATACACACATATTTTTTAAAGAAAAGAAGCCAGACTCAAAAGTCTACCGACTGTATGATTCCATGTATTTGTCATCCTGAAAAGGCAAAACTACAGGGACAAAAAACAGCTCAGAGGTTTCCAGGAGCTAGAGTGGGGGAAGAGTTGAATATAAAGGGGCACAGGAGGATTTTGGGAGTGCTACTTCTTGATCATGGTTGTGGTTATGTGTTTGTCAAAACTCCAGAACTATTTTTTTTTTAAAGCACATATTTTACTGTATATAAGTTATACCTTAATAGAAAACAGCAACAAAATGAAGGTCAGTTGCTTTGTATGCAGTAAGCATGTATAGTTCCCATGACCCTTATGGACACCCAGCATGTTTTTTGAAACATCTGCACATGATTCTAATAATCCACCATTTGCATTTAGAAAATAAGACTTTTCTGCATGTTCTTTTGTTAAAATGTTAGATTGAGGTTTTGGTGTATACATACAATTTTTTCCTATGTAAACACTAGCCAAAAATATATTGACAAATACATGTGTTCAATAAAGTTTGGGTATTAAGAACCCAGAGGGAATCTACTGGGAGAACAAACTGGAGAGACATTCTGCAGAGTCTGCCAGCCCCATGACACCCTGTCTTTGGATCCTGGCTGACAGCCGGCACCATCACTGCTAAACTGACGCATGCAACGGATCCTGTTGAATAGAAAATCATCTGTACTTAGCATATTCCTTTCAGGCACTGACAGCAATACCAGCAAAAATAGAGAAATCCAAAGGAGCTGAATAATTGAAAGACTAAAGATGATTTAATATTAGCTAATATTAATACAAATATTGATTTCCATATCAGGTAACTGGAGAATACACAATCTTTTCCTGTCCATGGAATATTTACAGAACTTGATCTCTTAGTTATGAGGCACTCTAAAATGCACAAATAAAATACGCTATATTCTCTGATTATAATTCAGTGCTACTATAAATAGATAACAGGAAAATAACCAAAAACTTCTAGCTACTTGGAACAAAAAATGCAATTACAGAATGTTTGGTAAATATTAATATTGTGAATACTATATTTTGAAACTTTTAGGATGTAGCCAAAGCTGTACTTGGAAGGAAATGTATAGACTTAAACACCTCAATTACCAAATTAGAGAAGATAAAAATTAGCATTGAATTAAGTAATTTACTGAATATGCCTGACACATATTAAGCAACCAATAAACATTGAATAAACTAGAGAAAAACAGCAAAACAAGCTTAAGGAAACAGGATAGAGAAAAACATTTTAAAACCTTAATTGCTAGCTTGAAAACAGAAAAATTAAACCAGATGGCTGGACGGGGAAGGAGAGGCAGTAAAACAGATCTCCCACCAGGAGAGAGAAAGTGTAGCCACGCAAAACTTAAAGAAAGGAGATGCAGTCATAAGTATGGATGAAATTTAAAGACAGATAAAAAAATACTTTCTATCCTATTTATGCATTTGATCATCTAAATGAAATTAGAGATTATCTATGAAAATATAAATTACCAAAATTATGCAAGAAATATAAAACATTATTATAGCAAAGGTAAAAAGTATGGTGTTTGGAGCCAGCTACTCTTCATTTTAGCCTGAGTTCTGCCTTTCGGTAGCTACGCAACCTTATCAAGTCACTTCATCTCTCTCAACCTCGGCTTCCCTGTCTGTAAAATCAGACAACAGAAACGAACCAATACGAATACAGTGTGGGAATTTAAAAGATTTAAAGAGATAAATGTAAACAGCTTGTCTGATGCACTGCTGTGATTATTAAAATTTTAAAAGGTCATGGAAGAAATTAAGAAAGTCAGCAGCACCATCCCTCATCAGGACACTGGAAGCAAGGAGTTTTGCGGCTTCCGCTACCGTTTAAGATGTTGTGGAAGCCGCCTGGCACATCATGACAGAGAGACACATAAGTGAAAAGTACAGACCAGCCCTCTTAGAAATACAGGTTAAAAACCTTCCAAATAAAATATTAGAACTTCAGGGGTACTTATATAGCACATATATAAAATTCATATTGCTTTATTATGTTTCTGAGTATATGGTACATTAGTTTCCTTTGCTGCATTAACAAATTACCACAAACTTGGTAACTTCAAAACACACAAATTTATTCTCTTACAGTTTTGGATGCCAGAAGTCTGAATTTCATTGGGCCAAAACCAAGGTATTTATAGAACGATGCTTCTTCCAGAGACTCTAGGACAGAATCCATTCCCTTGCCTTTTTCGGCTTCTGGTTTCTCCCTGTATTCTTGGCTCATGACACCTCTCTCCATCTTCAAAACCCAAAGTATATTCAAATCTTTCCCTCTCTGCTTAGGTCATCACACTGGATTTTCTCTGTGTGTACAAACCTCTTCTTCCTCCCTTTATAAGAACACATGTGACTATATTAGGGTCCGATGGAATAATCCAGGATAATCTTCCCATCTCAAGACCCTTAATTTAATCACTTCTACAAAGACCTTTTTTCCTCTCCATATTTAGTAAATTAGGATGCAGATATCTTTGTGGGCAGCATTTTTTCAGCCTACCACGGTCTGCCCTTTGGTTATGAAAGATTATTATTGGTCACACATACAAAAAAGAGCCACTTCATCTCCACATCCCGAAGTTTCAACCCATTACAGCATCAACTCAAGCCCAAAATCTTATCAGCTCAAAACTCCAAACTCTCACTCTGACCAGTGTTGTTCAGTTGGCTGGGTATCGTCCTGCAAAGCTGAAGGTCACCAACTGATTCCCGGTCAGGACACATGCCTAGGTTGCATTTGGTCTCGGGCTGGGGCACATGCGAGAGGCACCCAATTGATGTTTCCCTCTTGCGCATCTGTGTTTCACTCCCTCTCTCTTTCTCCCTCCCTTCCCCTCTCTCTAAAAATAAATTTAAAAACAATTTTTAAAGCCCCAAATCTCATCCTCTCCATCAGGTATAGATGTACAGTCCATCCTGGGACAAAATTTCTCGTTATTTGTTCACGTGTAAAACTAGAAAACAAGTTTTCTGTTCCCAAAATACAATGGTGGTACAGGCATCATATAATAATTGTCGATATTTCTATTTCAAGGGAGAAAATGGGAGGAATAAAGGGGTCACTGCTCCCAAGCAATTTCGAAATCCAGCAGCGCACATCAGACCAGGCCTCAAGGCCCGGAACGACGCTCTGGAGTTCGAGACTCTGCCTTCTGGGCCCCAGGCTCTGACCCCTGCCTTCGAGGCTCGGGGCTTCCAGTTCTTAGCCCCTCCCCATCCCCCAGCAGCCCCCAGGCCCAAGGCTCTGAGTTGTCCTTTTGTGTATGCAGCTAAGCACTTGTTTTTTGCCTGTAGAATTTTGGGAGTCTGACAGCCTTCCTTTATTTGGTCCTCTCCCTGTCACTTTCAGTCCAAGTTAGCAGTGTTTTTGATAGAACATACTCAAAAGCTTTGCGAGTCTCCCATATATTTCACAGGGACTCATGCCATTAGATAAGAGTGTCCTCCACAGATCACTCTTGGATAACTCCACATCTGTACTGGCTTCTGTTGAGTGGATCCTTTAATTGCTTCAGCACGAGCGAAAGGTTGTTCAGCCACCACCTTGGCTTTTTCTGCAAAGCACAATTTTCTAACAGTGAATCTGTTAATATTAGCAGTTTTTGCAACCTGGATAGGCTGAGAATTTCCCAAATCATCAGTGCTGGGTCCTTTTTCCTTAATAATTCTTTCCTTAATTTGTGTCTTTCCTCTCACATTTTACATAAGCCATACGAAGGAACCAGGCTGTGTCTTCAGCTCTTGGCCTGGAAATCTCCTCAGCTGATCATCCAAGTTCATTGCTTGTAAGTTCAGCTTTCCACACAACTGGCATACAGTTCAGCTAGGCTTTCTGCCACCATGTAAGAAGGCTCTCTTTTCTTCCATGTTCCAGTAATATGTTTCTCCTTTCCTTCTGAGCTCTTGCCAGCAGTGCCTTTAACATTCATGTTTCTAAACCCTGTTTATGATATGTGCCTATTAGAAGATGACACAGGCTTTCTCCACCATGCCCCTTACTTCCTCCTGAGCCCTCACTGGCAGGGTCTTAAACATCCATATTTCTACCAACCATCTGTTCAAGGCAATCATGCGTCCCAAGTTCTACCAGCCTATATCCATGACCAAATTCAAAGCCACTTCCATGCTCTTAGGTATTCGTTACAGCAGCACTCTCTTTTGAGGTACCAAAATCAGTATCAGTCAGGGAGCCACCAGGGAAACGGAACCAGTTATGAGAGAGAGAGAGAAGGGGAGGGAGGAGAGAGAGAGATTTCAAGGAACTGGCTTATGCAATCATGGGGCTGGCTGGACAAGCCTGAAGTCCCCAGGTCAGGAGGCCAGGAAGCACGGTCTGGGACTCTCAGGTCCAAGCTGAAGCTGCTGTCCACAGGGGAATTTCTTCACCAAAACCCCAGTTTTGCTCTTAAAGCCTTTCAACTGATTGAATCAGGCCCACCCTGATTGTCTAGGATAATCTCCTTAAGTCAACTGATTATGGACATTAGTCATATCTACAAAGTGGCTTCACCACAACCCCTAGATTAGTGTTTGATTGAATCAATGGGAACTATAGCCTAGCCAAACTGACACATAAAACTGACCATTATGCACTATTAATGGATAGGTTAGTAAAATATTTAGACAACCCAGAAATATAATATAATGTAATGAAAACTACCAGGAGACTCACCATCCAGAAATAACACTGTTAACCCCAAAAGCAATACATGTTCACTGTGCAGCAGTCAGGAAGATATAAAGGAGAAAGTAAATATAACTGAAAGTCCCATTGCTCAGAGAAATATTAGCATAAATATTTAGATGTATCTTAAAAGATTTGTTCAGATATATATAAATATATCTGTATTATTATTATACACATTTGATTTTAATAGATGTATGCATTTTATTCTAAGGATGTACCATAAGTTATTTAACCAAAATCCTTTTCTGATGATCCTTGCATTGCTCAGAACTCTGGTAAAAACCCAACTCAAAGTAGCTTGTAAGAAACAAAGCAAAGTGTTGGTGGAAGTAACTGGGCGGCTAAGGCACAGCTGAAACAAGGAGTCAAGTGACGTCAAACTTCTGTCTCTCCAGCTCTTGTTAGGTCCTCTCCATGTGCTGAGCACAATGGCTACCAGCTGCTCTAGACTCACTTTTTACAGGCCTAACATTCTCTGTCAGGGGCTGCTATTAGTCTACCCAACACAGAGAGATTTGATCAGATCACTGGGGTGGAGTAGGGAGGGATGGTAGGAGGAAGTTGCCCGAGGCTATGGTAAACAGCCTAGGCAGGATTGGCTGAGAAAATGGAATTAGGGGCCAGAAGATTTAAAATAAAGCCAGGGCAGAGACTGGCTCTCTGGCTCACTTGGTCCAGGATGCCTGGATGGTCCTGACACAGCTACCTGTGTTTCCCAAAGGATGTTATTTTGGACGGGAGAAGGAACTCTGTGCACAAACTGGGCTTGGGCTGGCCTGGAAGGAGGTGGCAGGGTTATTCTTCTTTGGGTATTCTAGAGGGGAGGAGCTTTGAGGCAGAAGCCTGCCATTCTTCAAAAATTGTGGAGCTTTTGTATCTTATGTAGTTTACTTTGTAACCTAATCCTATAGAAATAAGATATTAAAAACAACGAGGGGGAATGATAGGGGAGCTCAGGAGTTACAGAGTTCAACCTTAATTGATAGGCTTAAGTGATTAAAGCTATAACTAAAGAATTTAAAAGTTTAGCCCTAATTGATAGGCTTAAGTGACTAATGCCTGTGGAAAGCTATTATTCCAAAATTGTGTAGCTTTTGAATAAAGACTCCTTTCCTTTATTACAAGCCTTTGCCTCCTGAATTTTGCCTAAAGGGTGGCAGTGGGCAGCAGGACTCCATTTGCTGTTCAGTAACACACCAAGTACCTAATAACTTCTAATTTTATTTTGGGAATCAATGTGCCCAAGTAAACACATTTCTAAGACTCTCTGCAAGTAGGATGCAGTTCTGGCCGAAAATAAAAGTCATAAGATAGGCTACAGACAAAGCTTTAAAGAGTATTGACTTAGTTACCATGCATCCTTCTGCCCTTTCACTTTACCTCTTTTTTCCTACCTGACACATGGATGTGCTTACTGGAGTTGGAGCAGCCATATTGTGACCATGAGGTACCTTTGAGAAGGGAAGCTACATGCTAAGAAAGTTAAAGCAGAAAGAAGGATTGTGGATAACTGATGATAATGTAGAACTGCTATTCTATTCTGGACTGCCTATCAAAAATTTTTTTTAAATTTTTAAATTTTTAAAGTATATTTTATTGATTATGCTATCACAGTTGTCTCATTTCTTTCTCCCCTTTATCCCCCTCCATCTTATACCACCCTCGCACCGGCATTCCCCCTTATCCCCTTAGTTCATGTCCATGGATTGTACGTATAAGTTCTTTGGCTTCTCCATTTTTTATTCTTTTCTTAACATCCCACTGTTTATTTTGTACCTACCAATTATGCTTCTTATTCCTGGTACCTTTTTCCCCATTCTCCACCCTCCCCGTCCCCACTGATAACCCTCCATGTGATCTCCATTTCTGTGATTCTGTTTTGGTTTTTTTAGGTTCAGTTGCTGATAGTTGTTTGTTATCATTTTACTGTTCATAGTTTTGATCTTCTTTTTCTTAGATAAGTCCCTTTAATATTTCATATAATAAAGTCTTGGTGATGATGAACTCCTTTAACTTTACCTTATCTGGGAAGCACTTTATCTGACCTTCTATTGCTGGTAGAATAATATTGGATATAGGACCTTACTTTTCATGACTTTGAATACCTCCTTCCAGCCCCTTCTAGCCTGTAAGATTTCCTTTGAGAAATTGGCTGATAGTCTTATGAGAACTCCTTTGTAGGTAATTCTCTCCTTTTGTCTGGCTACTTTTAAGATTTTCCTTATCTCCAATCTTGAGTACTGTAATTATGATGTGCCTTGGTGTGTTTCTCCTTGGGTCCAGTTTCTTTGGGGCTCTCTGAGCTTCCTGGATTTCCCGGAAGTGTATTTCCTTCACCAGATTGGGGAAGTTTTCCTTCATTATTTGTTCAAATAAGTTTTCAGTTTCTTGCCCTTTCTCTTCTCTCTCTGGTACCCCTATGATTTGGATGTTGGAGCGTTTAAAGTTGTCCCAGAGGTTCCTCAGTCTCTCTTCATTTTTTTGAATTCTTGTTTCTTCATCCTGTTCCAGTTGAATGTTTATTTCTTTCTTCTGTTTCAAATTGTTGATTTGAGTCTCAGTTTCCTTCCCTTCACTGTTGTTTCCCAGTATATTTTTCTTTATTTCACTTTGCACAGCCTTCACTTCTTCCTCTGTTTTGTGTCTATACTCAAGCATTTCTGTGAGCACCCTGATTACCAGTGTTTTGAACCCTGCAACTGATAGGTTGTCTATCTCTTTGCCACTTTGTTGTTTTTGGAGTTTTGATCTGTTCTTTCATTTGGGCCATATGTCTTTGTCTCAGTGATCCTGTTACATTGTAAGGGACAGAGCCTCAGTTATTCGCCAGGGTAGAGCAACCCACTTCTCTGCATGGTGACACTGTATGTGGGAGTGAGGTCAGAGACGGAACAGTGCTTCTTGCTGGGCTCTCACCTCACTTTCAGTCACTTCCCCCTCTACCCACAAATTGGTCCCTTCTGGTGCTGATTCTATGGTGGGTAGGTTTGTGTATTATCTAGGACCCCATATGTCTCTCCAATGAACTCTCCTGTGAGTCTGGGAGTTTCTCCCACTGCTGTAACCCCCACAGGTTTTTACAGCCTTAGGTTTTGAGGCTTTAGTTTCCAATGCTGGACCCTGGGTTGCATGGTCTGTCTTGCTCCCCAGTTGTTCCTCCCAGCTTACCTGCACATAAATGTGGGACCACCCAGTCTGTCACCTTGCCACACATCCTCTTCACTCCAGCTGCCCATCTCTGCCCCTCCTACCAGTGTGGATGAATGTTTCTTCTTTGACTCCTTGGTTGTCGGACTTCATTACATTTCAATTTCTGGGCAGTTGTTTTTAAATTTGTTGTTGTTCTTCTTTTGGTTGTGCAAGGTAGAAAAGCTTATCTACTTATGCCTCCATCTTGTCCAGAAGTCTCAAACTTGTTTTTACATGAGAAAATAAGCTCCCATCTTGTTTATTCTATCGTCATTTGAGTTTTTTAATATGTGTCTGGGTTGATAACTGATGTACAACCACAGTAGAAAGGGTAGGTCTGTTTAGATAACTCTGGCATAAAAGCCCCAGGTTAAAATCTGATGGTTTGACTTAGATGTACACCTGTCTCTCTCTGGATCCCTAGAAATGCTACTTCAATTAAGGATGCATGTAGCCCCCAAGAAACAGAAGGCCAACGTGAAACACCAGCTAAATTAGAATCTTTGTGTGTTGCTGGTGGGGATGTAAAATTGTGCAGCTGCTACAGAAAATAGGATGAGATTCCTCAAAAAAAAATTAAAAATAGAATTACTATATGATCCAGCAGGTCCACTTCTTCCAAAACTATTGAATGTAGGAACTCATACAGATATTGGTATACCCGTGTTCATAGCAGCGTTATTCACAATAGTCAAAAGGAAGAAACAACACAAATGTCAATCAATGGGTGAATGCACAAACAATATGTGGCAAACACATACAATGGATGTCTTGGCTTTA
The DNA here is from genome assembly GCA_004026545.1 of Mormoops blainvillei. Taxonomy (NCBI): domain Eukaryota; kingdom Metazoa; phylum Chordata; class Mammalia; order Chiroptera; family Mormoopidae; genus Mormoops; species Mormoops blainvillei. The sequence continues at coordinate 391,574 of PVJD01000447.1, forward strand.
TAAAGAAAGGGAATTCTGACACACGCTGTGCTAAGTGAAATAAGACAGTCACAAAAGGACAAATATTGTGTGGTTGAGTATTCAAATTCATAAAGCTATAAAGTAGAGTTGGGGTTGCCAGGGACTTAGGGGAGAGGAGAAATGGGGAGTTGCTGTTTAATGAGTACAGGGTTTCAGTTTTATAAGATGAAAAGATAGACAAGAATGGTGGTGATGGGTGTAAAACAATGTGAATGCACTTAGAACCACTGAGCTGTTCACTTAAGAATGGTTTAAGTGGTAAATTGGGTGTTATGTATATTTTAGCACAAAATAATAAACAAATAAAACACAAAAACACCAGCTTAACAGATGCTACCACCTCCACTTATGTCTCATTGGCCAGAGCTGGTCACATGCAGGGTTGCTGAATAAAATACAGGTTTCCCAGTTCAATCTGAATTTCAGATAAACAATGAATAATTTTTACCATAATTTTGTCCCAAATATTGACTAGGACATATTTCTACTAAAAATTATTTGTTGTTTATCTGTTATATAAATTTTGCTGGGCATCCTGTGGTTTTATTTGCTAAATCTGGGTGACCCTTTTCTCATGTCCACCTGGAGGTGAAAGGGAGGTCAGGAAGATGGAGCAAATATTTAGCTTTTCTTGCCTCTACCTTTGAGGAAGAAAAAGATGAAGAGGTGACAGTTGGTGTTAGAGTATCCAATCACTAGTATCTGCTCTCTTATTGCCTTATTGTTTTAGCCCTAAATTCTTCTTTGTTTGAAATTAATTTGAGGACCCATATTTTTGTTGTTTATTTTGACCTGGAACATATTTGTCTGTCTTTCTATTTTCAAATTGACCATGTCATTTTGTTTTAGATAGAACTCTAAAATATAGTTTGTAATTCATTTCAACTTTAAAAATAATCCCATTCTCAATCTTTATCTTTTAACAGAGGGATTCAGCCCTTTTTTACGTAATGTGTTTTTGTTTTCTTTCCTCTTTTTTTGTCACACTGGCACCAATAATGGCTTTGTTTCCTTCTCTTTTCCTTTTTTTAAGGGTGTGAAAGCTACATATTCTATTTCTGATTTATCTATGGTTATCTTCACCTTATAATTTGTAGCAAAAATATTTGAGCACATACCATATTTTTCTCTGTATAATGTGCACCCATGTTTTTGTACACATTATACACGGGATCATTATACTCAGAGTATGTAATCACTATACCCATGTATAATGCACATCCTTATTTTTCCCTAAAAAATTTGGGCAAAAAAGTGTGCATTACATGTCAAAATCCTAAGAACTCTCTGCTCCACAAGACTGTTGCAGCTATCGATTCTTACCTCCTCTGCTGCCTCACAGTCTGAGCACTACTGATTGCAACTGCATACACCTTTTTCTTTAAAGACATGTTAAAAGATATTTGCATCATAATTTATAACAACAGTATCAGCATTTAGATTTAACTCTATTTTTCAGCTTTTCATACTCCTTCACCATTTCTTGATTCCTTTATTGGTATTCATTTTTTAAAATTCGTATGAAATTCTTCTTTGAGAAAAATTTTGGGAAGGATATATGAGTGGGATGTTTCCCAAGTCTTTGCCCATCTGAGCATGTTTTTCTCTAGTTCTTGAACATGGTGACCACTGGCTTGGCATAGAATATACAGGCACAACTCCCTACCGTCAGATGACTGTTAACATTGCCTGGTTATCTCTCAACATTTAGTATCACAGAAAAAAAGTCCAGAGCCAAACTGGTTCACTTTTCATTGTAGGAAATGCATTATTCCCCGACTGGATGATTTTAGAATGTTCTTTTCCTTGGAATTCATAAGGTATAAGGCTTAAAAAAAAAATCAACTCATTGTTCATGATAAAAATACCCAACAAAGTAGGAATATAAGGTATATTCATAGTCTATATGCTGTTATAATATTTACCACAGGCTTGGTAACTTAAACAACACAAATATAGTATCTTAGAATTCTGAGGTCAGAAGTCTGGCACTCAAGGGCTACTGGGATAAAATCAAGGTGTCAGCAGGTGCTGTGTTCCTTCTGTAGGCTCTAGGAGAGAATTTGTTTCCTTGCATTTTCTAGCTTTCCGGGAGCTACCTGTCTTCCTTGGTTTGTGGCCCCCTTTCTCTGTCTTCGAAGCTGGCAACATAACATTTCTCTGACCCTGTTTCCATTGTTATATCTCTCTTATTCTTCTGCTTTCTCCTTCCACATTTAAGGACTTCTGTGATGAAATTGGGTCCACCAGGATAATCCAGGATAATCTCCCTATCCTAATGCCAGTTGATTAGCAACATTAATTACATCTGCTAACATAATTCCTCTTTGCCATGTAAACTAAGTCACAAATCCCAGGGTTGTGGGTATCTTTGAGGAGCCACATTTCTGCCGAATACAGAAGGGAACTTCTTCCACTCGATTTTTAAAACCCAAAGCTGACATCGTACTTAAAGGTGAAGGACTGGTGTTCCCCCTGTAAGATTAGACATAAGACATGGACATCTGCTCCTGTAGGCATCGTACTGGAGATTCTAGTTAGGGCAAGTAGGCAATGAAAAGAAAAAGAAGGTATTCAGATTATAAAGGAAAAAATACAACTGCCTTTATTTTCAGATAACATGTTATTATAGACCAATAATCATAAAGAATCTGCTAAAAATTAGTAGAGCTAATAGGTTCAGCAAGTTTCAGGATACAGGGTCAAAATATATAAAAATCAATTGTATTTCTATGTGCTAGCAACAAAAAGTCTGAAAATAAAATTAAGAAAACAATTTTGTTTACAACAGCATCCCAAAAAGATAAAATACATAGGAATAAATTTAATAAAAGAAGTACAAAACTTGTATTCTGAAGACTGCAAGCCATTTTGGAAAACAACTAAGGATAACCTAAATAAATGTTCATAGATTCCAAGACTTAATACTATTAGAATGGCGATACTTCTCAAACTTATCTATAGATTCAATGCAATCTATATCAAAATCCCAGCTGCCTTTTTTTTTTCCAGAAATTGACAGGCCGATCCTAAAATGTACATGGAAATGCAAGAGATCCAGAATATCAAAACAACTGGCATAGGGGTAGACGTATAGCTCAATGAAACAGAACTGAGAATGTAGAAAACAGTTTTTACATCTATAATCAATTGATTTTCAAAAAGGACATCAAGACAACTGAATGAAGGAAAGAATAATCTTTACAACAAATAGTGCTGGGACAACTGGATATCTATAAGTAAAACAATAATGTTGGACTCCTACCTTATACTATACACATAAATATTAAGTCAAAATGAATAATAGGGCTAAATGAAAGAGTTAAAACTATAAAATTCAAGAAAACAAAGGAGAGCATTTTTGTGACCTTAGATTGGACAAAGCATTCCTGGGTATGACACTAAAAGTGCGAATGACAAAAGGGAGAATGAGTTGGACTTAAGCAAGTTAAAAATTTTATGCTTCAAAGGACACTATTAAGAAAATTAAGAGACAACTCACAGCATAGAAGAAAAATTTTGCAAATCATATACCTGAGGAGGGTCTAGAATCTAGAATATAAAAAGAACTGTAATGTCAACAATAAAAAGACAAAAACCCAAATTAAAAAATAAGCAAAGAATTTAAATAGACATTTCTCCACAGAAGATACACAAACGGCCAATAAGTCCAAGAAAAAGTGCTGAGCATCATTACCCAACAAGGAAAGGCATGCAAATCAAAACCATAAGAAGATATCATTTTATATCTACTAAGACAGTTAAAGTAAAAGTCTGGCAATAACAAGTGTTGATGAGGATGTGAAGAAATTGAAATGCTCATGTATTGCTGGTGTGGGTGTAGAGTGGTGCAGCCACTTTGGAAAACAGTCTGGTGGTTCCTCAATATGCTAAACGTAGAATTATCATATGATCCAGAAATTCCATTCCCAGGTACAATATATGCCCAAGAGAAGTGAAAACATATGTCCACACAAAAACTTGTATAGAAATGTTCACAGCAGCATTATTCATAATAGTCAAAAAGTGGAAACAACCCAAATTGCCATCAAGTAATGAATGGATTAATAAAATATGGTATATCTATACAATGGATTATTATTCATCCGTAAAAAGAAATGAAGCACTGATTCATGCTACAACATGGAAAACATGCTAAGTGAAAAAGTCACTCACAAAAGGCAAATATTGTATGATTTCATTTATGTGAAGGATCCAGAAAAGGTGAATATACAGAGATAGAAAGTGGATCAATGATTGTGTAAGTCTGGGAGTGGAACAGTTGGAGGTGAAAAATGGTGAGTTGAGACTGGGCAACGCCAGACAGGTTCATGGGATTTGGGCAGACAAAAGAATATTTATGGAGCCATTGGGATGTCCGACATGCCTTGATTCAGGGGCGGGTGATCCACGCACGCTGCAAGCTGTGTGTCACACTACATGTCACCTGTCTCTTCTGCGTGGCTATGTCTGCACACATGGTGAGAAGCCCCTACCTCCTTAAGTACCAGCACAAACAAGGCTGGCATCAGGCCAAAAAGTTAAGTAACATAGCATGAGCTGCACATGTGAGCCCACTTCATGTTATGGGAACCATTAATCGGACCCAGACTCAAGGCTATGAGAACACACTTTATCAGGCCCATTCGAGGTTGTGCGAAACTGCTCCCCTTTCATTACCAGATATTTGGGTGAGGAATCCAGACTGCCTCTACTTACCCTACAAATGGGAAATGACTTCTAATAAGTATGGGGTTTATTTTTGAAGTGATGAAAATGTTCTATAATTAGATAGCTGTGCACCTCTGTGACTATGCTAAAAACCACTGCATTGTACACTTTCAATGAGTTAAATGTAGGATATGTAATTATTTCTCAATAAATCTGATAAAAAATAAAACTAGTTTCTCATTTGGTATCCCTTTTGATCTGAAGGTGATCTATTAATTTTTTGATAATTTCATCTGCATTTGCTCATTTATCTATTTCTGGAATTTCTGTTACATGTAGTATACAGCAGGTCCTCAAATAACATTTCATTTCAATGTTGATGAGCAGCCATAGAAACTTAACTCTTGTTTATATCAATTACCCTATGTAAAATTGATTCTATTATACCTCATTTCACTTAAAGTTGCAGAAGCTATCCATGATGTTAAGTGGGGTATTACTGTATTTCCAACGTCCATCTTCCATTTGAGACCACAACATTACACAACCTGGAAGCCACCACTCACCTGTGGTGAGAGGTGCATCAGCAAGCCACCTGCCATTCCAGCCCCTGCTCCACGGAGATTGGCACCATCTGGCCCTATCTGTACCCCTCATTGTTTGTTGTTCCTTGAAATTCCCCTATCTCTTTCTTAGGGGTTCCAAAATCTAGTAGTCCATCAAAATCACCTGATGATTCTGACTCTGCAAGTCTAGGGTAGGGCCCAAGGACTTTTTTATTTTTTTGAATTAAAGTGCACTGGGTGATTGGTGACTTTAAGTCAGCTATTTGGGCTGAATTTGGAAACCACTGTTACAATTCACTAATTTCTCCTTTTGTAATAAGCATTTACTGCTTTATTAAGCATTTTATGTTAACAATTTTTTTTTTTCTATTTTAGCATAGCAATGTCCTCTCAAATATCACTGTGAATACTAATTGGAGGTATGTTTTTTAAGTTCTGTTCTTTTATCTGCATTAGTTTCTGGGGGTTCCCAGAGTACTCACATTTTACGAGACTTTTCTCCTGCCATGGCTGCCGGTGTCAGGGCTGCAAATTCTTGTGGTGGCAGGGAACGCTGTGTGCAAACAGGTGACTTAAGCAGGAAGGAGGCTTTAGCTGAAGTGAAGCTAAATCCCAGCATTGCTGAAAATTTCCATCAACAATCCCCCCAAAATACTTACTTAGCGTCTTCTTCAGCAGTGGCTCTGCACCTTGGCTGCACATTAGAATCACCTGGGGAGCTTTAAAAAAAAACAAAACCCATGGCCGGACCAGTGCCCAGAGCCATGAAACCAGAAAACTCTAGACTGGGTTCCAGATATCAATACTCTCCCAGGTAATTCCAATGTGTACATAAGGCTGCAAACTGCTGTTAAAATCTAAATCAACACTTCTCAAACTTTCATGTGGTGCAAATCACTTGGGGATCTTAGTGACAAGCAGAGTCAGATTCAGAAAGTATGGCACAGAGCTTGAGATTCCGCGTTTTTAACAAGCTTCCGTGTCATTACAACGCAGCTGGTTTTGAGGAACTTGTTAGAAATTTGAGTTCTCCACGACATTCTCCTGAACCACGGGCTCAGGGGATCAGGCCCAGCCTCTGCATTTTAACAGCCACCCTGGTGATTCCGATGCTTGCTCAAGTTTGAAAACCCACAGCATTCTTCAAGCCTCTGACCACCTTCATCAGAATCGCCTGGCTTCATAGCAGGCTGACTGGTGGACCCCAGCCAATCTACCCAGTCACACTCTCAGAGGGTGTAGCCCGGATTCCGCATGTTCCACACGCTTCCCAGGTGATGTTACTGCATGCCGACCTTACAGACTACAGGCAAACCTTGTACTATTGTGCTTTGCTTCATTGTGCTTCACAGGTGTTGCGTATTTTTACAAATTGAAGGCAAGACCGTCTACCAGCAAAAAACCGATTACGACTCACTGTATTGCAATACTCTATTGTGGAGGCCTGGAACTGAACCTATGATATCTCCGAGGTATGTCTGTCCTGTCTCTGGTGCCTCACCCTTGCTAGGCCCCGGAAGGCGTTTCACCATCCCAACACCGAGGCAGTTTTGGTTATTTCAATGCCCCAGGCTATTTCTACCTGGTTAATTAACCTGCGTAGATTAGTGTGATTAATTCAGGCGGATACCATCTTGGAAGTCCCATAGAACCTATAATTATGTGTGAAATACACATTTAATTTAAACACAGGGGCAAAGAGCACCCTGCTGTTGCACAGGGGCCTCGGGGAGTACAGGGCACATTTTGAGCAGAGCATGGGAGTCGCTCCTTCCTCTGCCTAGGCCATAGCCATCAGGTTCCAGTGTCGTGCTCAAGATTCGGGCTTTCCCAACTCCCGAGTCAGTCTTTATAGTATCCTTTTAAGTCTTAATGCTGCCAATTTGCCTAAGCTCAGAGAAAAAGCCGGGCCCGTAGATAACACCCAGCAGAGATCTTACGGGTAATTACTTAGATAACTTGCCACAAAACGTGCCCAGTGAAATGTATTTTTTTTCTCTGTAAATTTACTTTTGGGGCCTAAGTGATCAAAACCTCATTGGTCTCTTGTTTTTGCTCTTGCAGAAAATGGGTCTCTAAGGGTTTGTTTTTGCAAACGATACATTTTAATGTGTCATGCTATATTGTGTGAAACAAATGGTGAGGTTTTGGTGCAGAAACTCTTTCTTCCTCTGTGCCGGCCAAGCATTTGAAATGATTTGGCTTTGGCTTGGGTGTTCCTTTGGAAAGTTGATTTTTTTGGTACTTCTTTTTTTGGTACTGCCAAAGGAACAGCCAAAGCAACTACATAACTGCCACCCCACCCTGGGCAGAAAAAGTAAAACTCAGACAATAAAAAACAGTTCCACAGGCCATCCCCTAACTAATTGAAATGGGCTTTCTCCCCACTGCTGGGTGCTGGCTGCAGCTGGAAAGGGGCCAGGCTCCAGCACCTCCTTGCTTTTGATTGCTGTTTATCCCCTGAAACGTGATTGTCTGTAATTATGTATAATCTTTCCCTTGTTTACTCTTCTCCACCAAAGCTGGAACATGGTTCAATTGTGTGTCTCTCTCTTTGCTCTGCCCGGGCACTGTGAAGAAACATTTCCTGTATTTTCAACTTTTTTTTTTCTTTTTTTTTTTTTTTAAAGAAATAAAGGCATTAGGTCTCCATTTGTCCCTTTGTTCTCCAGCACCTGACATTCTGGCCATTCCTGAATTGATTCAGGAATGGAGTCAATCCAACAGCATCAATGGGATGCCGAGCACGGTGCTAAGTGCCTTGGAGGAGTTTGAAGTGAAACCAAAATGGACCCTGTATCCAACGATCGCCCAGAATCAATGTCTTTTGCATAAGGTGTGTGAGAACTTTAGGGAAAAAATGTAATTGAGAAAATTACGGGGAGAAATAAAGCTACTCATCTTTTCTTAGCATATCAACCACCAGTATTTTCCTTCTCTCAGTCACTCGACGGCTTAATCCCTGACCCTGAACTCATCATTCATAGCTGAGTTTATTAGAGGCAGCTTCCATGAGTATCTTATTTGGCTTTTTACACTATAGGCCATCTCTAGCCCCCCTATTTTAAAGAAAGTGAAGCGGAGTTCTCTACACGCGAAACAGATCCCTAAAACCAGGCAGGCCCAGGTGGATACCTGCTTGCAGCTGACAGTGTGACCCGCCATGGCAGCTGTGTGGGCGTGCAGCCCGTGCTGCCCCACACCCACGCAGGCCCTCTTTTGGTTTAATGCCCTGCGGTTACCACGGCGACATTCTTAGTAATTTTTGGACAATGGACAGGCATTTCATTTTACACTGTGCCCCGCGAACTACTATGTACTCGCTCCTACAGGTACCCCAGAGCCTGCCTTCCCGAGGCATTCTCATCCAGAATCCGACTGCGAAGAGGAGTTTGGTGGGAGAGGGGAGTTTGTGTGTGTTCATGAGCTAATGGCTCTCGTGGCCCTCCTCCAGCCTGTGTTTAGATGTCTTCAGCATGCCTATTAATCTTGTCAAGTTTCAGTTTAGTTCCCCTGAAATGGAACTGACCCCAGAAATGTCCTGGCAGCGGCTATTCAGGCCCTGCCATCTCTTTTGGGCGTCCTGCTCACTGAGGGTGCTGTTAAGGGGACATCTGTCTCCTCTGGAAGAAAGTTGCTAATTCCCAGGACGGATCTTGGAGGACAGACTGAGAATAAATAAGGCCTGGGGGCGGGGGCGGGGGCGGGGCGGGGGATAGGGGCTGTCGGATAAACAACGACCAGAGGGAGAGGAGGTGGAGCATGTTTGCTAAATCACCAGAATTTGCTAAATCACGAAAATTGCATAAAGGGAACGAGGGTCCACTCCCTCAAAACCTTAATTTATAGGTTCCAAAAGGAGGGGGGGAGGTTACTTCCCAAGCCGTGAGGAGGTTCAACCTCACCTTTTCAAAGGGCTGTGGGAAACAGAGGCCCCAGGGCTGCCTGCCTCTGCCCATGGTGAATGAGAAAAGTTTATTTTCCTTTGACACACCACTTTGAGTTCTTATAAGGTTTGCTTTGTATTTGGTGAGGCAAATATTGGCAAGGCAATCAGTTTCTTTAAAAAAAGACCAAAATCTTGAAAGCCAAAGCTTTAAAAAGTCTGGAAGAAAATACAACAAAATGTTACAGCACTTAACTTTCAATGGTAGGATGATGATTGGGATTTTTTCTGCTTCTTCTTATTTCTGATTTGTCAATAATTTTACAGATACCTTATAACTTTCATAATATAAAAATAAGTTTCTTTAACAAGTACTTAAATGTGGAAGGCTTAGAATCTGTAAGTATAGAGACATGGGCATGCTTTTGACCTTGCTTGGGTTACCCCTTAAGCTGAGAACTCCTTTTCCATTAGTTTTCAGCACTGAACCTTAACGAACAAGGTAGAAAACCATTTGACTTATACTTCTCACATCAACAGTTTTAAATCTTAGCGAATGTTTGTATGTGAACAGGAACGTGTGCCCGTGGCTGGCAGAATTCATTTGTACCCTCTGAACATCCCCACCTGAATCCCCATCATTTACCCACAATTTCCCGAATTGAGGGAAGCAAAGCCACAAAGAGCTGGCTGTGACATCTGGGTGCTGAAAGACACAAATGTCTTCCCAAGAAGCTGGGTACTCACTCTTATGCAGGCAGGAAAGGCGTGAGGACCAGCACCATAAATTACCTGGCAGGTGTAAGTACCGACATTTGCAAGAAAGTCTTTCAACTTTTTTTTCCAAGAAGTTTTGGTGGCTCTTTCAAGTACCAATTGTAAATTCCCAAACTCCAGACATTTGGGTGCCAGTCTGAAACAGGGACTGTTCATGCTGAGACTTGCAGTAAATTGCAACAGTGTGGAAAGTGGGCGGTTTGTTTCCCAGAGTTCAAGTAGGGACTGCAACTGCCAGTGGCACCTTTTCTAGATGCTTCTACACAGGACTCTTAACTATTCCAAGATGGGGAATAGCTTTCACAGGCTCCTGAAAGGGGCCGGCTGGAGGAGTGACCAGCAGGAGACAGAGCTCTGGGGCCTGCAGGCTCTAGGTTCATCAATAAAAAAGTAACTGCTTAATGTGGCTCCCAGCTACGAGAGGAATATAAATGAACACTGTGTTCTTCCAAAGGCCTCTAATCTGAGGCTCCCGGGGATGATACATATGTATGTGTTAAATTTATCTACAAAGAGTCAGGACTTGTGGATATCTCTTTATGGCTTACAAGTCAAAATGTGAGCAGCAGTGGTAGCTAACTTCACAGGTTCAGCCTTGTTTCAGACAAAAGCTCACTGGACAGCCACTGAGAGACTCTGAGGGAAAAAAAAATAGTGTGAAATGCTTCGGGATGGCACCACATTAACTTGGGTAAACACCAGCATGTGCTGCGTTTTTACACATGTAGATACATGTATGTTTACACCTCAGTCAGGTATATAGCACCAGAAAACAAATGTCTAAATGACTGAGTGTACTCGTATTTGAGATTTCATTGATCTCAGAAGAGGCGGGCTATGAGAGGAGACAGGCAGGAAGCAGTGCACGGGTTGCAAGTAAGAGGAGGATGTACTGTCTCCCTGGGTGGCTGGGACGTGCTGGACCTGAAGGGAAATGCTTGAATTAGCCACCATCATGCAGGAACAGATCAAATAAGGCTGCTGGTTTATCTGGACATAGAACTTCCAAGGGTCTAACAGCAAATCTGGTCATATCACCTGACACCTCAAGGGTTGGCATCAAGACCCATGATTCCATAAGGAGCAGATGAAGTCAGAAAGATCGTCTACCTCAAGATAAAGCCTCTAAATCAAAGAGAAGGCACGGCTCCTGCCTAACATATTAACGCTTTCTGAAACAGTAAGGAAGAGACCGATCAGCAGGAGGGGAATGGGTTTGTCTAGGCTCCACCTGCGATGCTAGGCACAAAGGGACAACTTGAATTTTTAATAAGGCGGTGGTGCCATTCAAACTCGAAACCACCAGTACCAGAGCAAGTTCCCCAAGAAAAAAAGCTCTAAAAATAAACAAAAACCCAGGGAGAGTACGGTGGTCTTTTCAAGAGGCACCCACAAGAACTGTAACACTGGGCTGACTATGTGTGAGACCTGGGCCAGGGCAGAGAGACATCAAGGAGTAGCAGGGAAAATGCAGGAGAAGGTGTAACCCAGGAGCTCTAGCCGGAAGATGGGTCTTGGAAATTTCGATGCTTCTTTTATTGGTGGAAGCTGGGGCTGGAGGCGCCAGGAAGAACAAGGGCTATTTGGAAAAGGGTGATAACGCTTGGAAGAAACTGTTGCTAAATATGAACTTGAAAGTTACAATAAAAAAGCATGGACTGTGGCATCAAATAAATCTGACTTCATCACTTAAAACCTTCCTGAACTTGACTTAGACTTCTTGAGCTTCGTCTTTAAAATATGCATACTAAAGCCTACCTCAAGGGACTGGGGATTTTTCATAACAAAATACTGACATACAGTGGGCACTCAAAGAATATTAGTTTCCTTCTCCTTCCTTCCTTCTCTCCCCATTTAACCTTTTTGAGTCAGGTCATTTCCTCGTTTCATTGAAGTGTGCCTTTCCTCAAGTTCAGCTCCCTCTCTTTTCTGTCAAAGAATGATGGAGGCTGAAGTGTGCACCAACCCTCCTCGTCCCTGGCCATGCCTCCAGTTTTGAGACTTACTTCTCCCTTGTTGTCAGATGGGTTAGGCCTGCAGAGGGCTTCTGACTGTCACAGAGCAGACAGCAGAGCCCCATGTCGACTTTGACCTGCACCTTGATTCTAGAATAGTCTGGAGAACTGCATTTCTTTTGGAGTAGATCACTTACAACTTTAAATTGGAGTGCTGTCATTCTTTGGCCTAGTAATACTCAATTATAAGGTTCTTGCAAAATCTTTAGAGTTGTCCTGCTCGGCCTCCACTCTTGGACCAAATACAACTGACCTTGTTCTAATTTTTACAGCTGATAACTCCTGGATGAGTTCACTGTTTGGAACATAGACCAAAACTATTAGTTCAACCTCTGTTATCCGAGGCTAATATCAGCATGTGGTATTGAGGAAAGCAGCCGACAAACATAAACATATACAGAATTAAGTTCTTTGAGTTCTTTTAGTTTGTGTTAGATAATACATCCTCATGGTTAAAAATCAAAACAGTGTAAAAAGATATAGAGTGAAAGGTTTTCCTCCTGTCTCCCATTCACCCCATTCCCCACTCCTCCGCCCCAAGAAACAATCGTTATTACTATTTTACATTTCCCTCCAGTTTTATTTATGCCAATGCAAATATATTTTTCTATTTCTCCCTTTCCTTTCTTTTTTAAATCCTCACCTGATGATATGTTTTTTATAGATTTTAGAGAGAGAGAGAGGGAGAGAGAGAGAGAGAGAGAGAAACATCAATTGGTTACCTCCCACCTCCCACATGTGCCCTGATTGGGGATGGAACACGAAACTAGGTATGTGTCCTGATGTGGGGGGCGAGGAGGATTGAATCTGAAACCTTTTGGTGCACAGGATGATGCTCCAGCCAACCGAGCTACCCAGCCAGGGCTTCTCCCTTTTTTACACAACAGGTAACAAACCATATATCTTCTTTGCCTTGATTTTTTTTTCACTTGGTGATATGCCCTGTGTATTTTAACAATCATTGGATAGGGAGAACACTGTTTTTCCTCTCATTTTACAGATACACAATATTTCATTGTATGTATTTACCCTAGTTTCCAGATGATGAACATTTGGGTTATTTCCAATCTGCCAAGACAGGCAACATTCAGTGAGTTAATGTAGGCATCTGTTATTTTGTACATGTGTAGGTGTGTCTGTAGGATGGAGTCCGAGAAATGGACATATTGGGTTAGGAGGTCGGTGCATTTGTATTTTAAGAAATATTGTCAAGCCCTGGCCAGTGTGGCTCAGTTGGTTGGCGTGCAGTCCTCTAAACCAAAAAGTTGCAGGTTCAATTTCCAGTCAGGGCACATGCCCAGGTTGCAGGTTCCGTCCTGGTCAGGGTGCACACAAGAGGCAACCCATCGATGTTTCTCTCACATCAGTGTTTCTCTTCCTCTCTGTCTCTCCCTCCCTTCCCCTCTCTAAAATCAATAAGCAGGTACTCAGGTGAGAATTTGAAAAAAGAAAAAAAAAAAAGAAGAAGAAATATTGTCAAATTGCTCCGACGTAGTTGGAGAGTTGGTCAGTGCCGCCAACAGCGCGGGTAGGGGTGAGAGGGCCTGCTCCCCCACAGCCTTGCCAACAGCACCTGTGGCCGAATGTTTGGGTTTCCGCCAACAGGATATGTAAAAAGTGGTGTCTCAGCATCATTTCAAATGGCATCTCATTGCAAGCCTAAATTTATAAGTTATGATGAGAACCTTCTGATGTATTTAACAAGCATTTGCATTTTTCTCTGTCAACCACCCATGTCCTTTTCGTACTTTTCTATTGAGTAATTGGTCTTTATCTTACCAATTTTTAAAACACTTTATACAATCTGAAATTAGTCCTTTTTCTGATATGACTTCATCGTTAGGGAGGCTTTTCCTGCCCCAATGTTATAAAGGAATTTGTCCATATTTTCATCTAGTATATGTATGGTTTTATGTATATGTTGAAACCTATATTTGACCCATGTGGAGTTTGTCTTAGCATAAAATGTAAGGTAGGAATTCAACTTTACCTTTCTCTAGATGGCTACACATTTGTCCCAATACTATTAATTTAGAAATCCATTTTTACCTGCACTTTTTAAAGCTACACTCTTTAACATATATAAAACACTCACATGTATTGGGTCTATATCTGGACTTTCTGTCCTGTTTCATACAATCTAAAAGGTGTGTGAAGGGGTAATTAAGAGAAAGAGATTTGGGATCAAACTGCCTAGATTAAGATCAAATACATCACATGCTGTGTGTGTGACCGAGGACTTTACTATCTCATTCTGTGGACTGGGATTAGATGTATTTTGCACCGCCCCTGGCACATGGGCATGCTGAACGTCAACAGTGAGGATAAGGATGTCAGCGTGTTCCCATCCGTTACGGTGGGTGATGTGCATTATCTAAGAAGCTGCTGGAGGGTGTACCTCATTCTTGCCCCCTGTGCTGGTCCTCTGTGAGAAATGCTGCTGTTTGTACCACAAATCTATACTCCTTGTGTTTCTGGACTCAAAAAAGCAGGCCCATACCAGCAGAGTCACTTACCATGTCCGAGCCACCCAGTGATCCCTGGGTAGCATTCCAATTCCCTGTGGAAATGGTTCCTTCTTCCAGCCCCTCTCCCCACAGACCTCAGGCCTGTCCTTGGGAGAGAAGCTGTGGAACAGCTTTCCAGACTGACCCCGGGCTTCCCCTTCATAAACTTTAATAAATGCCTTTCTTTCAGATTAAACCTCCACATAAATCAGTCCTCCTTGTGGATCTGCCCTTGGTTCATCAGAAATTCCTGGATAGGTTTGAATCCCATCTCAGGCCCAGGCCAGGGCTCACTCCCCGCCTCCCCCTCCTCTGTCCGACATAGAAACCACACACACACACATGCACACTCTCATACACATATACACACACAAATGCATATTAAACAGAGACCTGTGGGTCTAAGAACATGAAGGAATGAGTCCTAAGGGATTAAAGAGAGAGGCCATCTGTGATTCCAAAGAGCACCACGATAACAGAATGTAGATGTGGGTCAGAGACCCACTTCTCAGGCATTCAGCCATCTACACCTGCTCCAGAGCTCTCATTGCACAGACCACAGTGCATTTTGTGAAGGAGAGCAAAAGAAAGTGAAATCCCAGTTGTTGCTGTTTGAACTCAGAGGGTTTCCATTTTAGCATGTGTACAAAAACTACAAAGACATATCAAGCAAAACAGAAACAAGTGTCCTGTAACAGCAAGCCCAGGATATACAAACACAGATCTGGCCACATTTCCTTCAGTAGAGACCACATGATTGGAAATCTATGTATGAGCAAAGCATATTACTTTTCAGTTGATAATAATGGTAAAGTATATGCAAAGTGCAAAAATATCAAACCACTTAAAAAACAATTAAATGAACTTTACATATAGAAGAGCATAGTCAAGGTCTCCTGTGAATCACTGATCAATCTGAGCCAAGTCAATGAAAACGGGGCTATTTAACAAACCAAGCACATAAAATGCAGGGAAACATTTACTTTGTTTCTTAAGATCTCAGGCTCTGTCTCACCAATTCTCCCCAGTCTCAACCATTCAGCAACTTCGAGGATAAAACATAGTCACTAAAATTCAGAGTCCAAATGGTCCATATTAAACACTTGGGGGCAGGATGAGAGTTAAGTGATTTTCCTCTCATCAGGGACTTCTCAAGGCACGCAAGTTTTATTCTATAGTTTGGGTGGAAGCACCGACCATTGTAATAGCAGGGTCAGCACTAGTTGAGTCCTTGCCATGGGCCAACCGCCATGCTCATGTGCTAAAGGTTTGACTTCAGTTTTCATTTAACCCTACTAGCAGTTCTCCAAAGCAAGTGTTATTATTATTTCCATTTCATGAATGAGGAAATTGAGGACAGGATGGTTTAAGTGACTATCCCAAGGTCTTACAGCTACTAAGTGGCAGGCCTTGAATTCAGTTCTGTCAAAGTCCATACTGTTAACCTCGGCATTAATTAACTGATTATATTTGGCCTTCAGTTGCAATGACTAATTGAATCAAGCCTGTTAACAGCACCTGGAGGCATCAATTACGCAGCAGGGGCAGGTGGTTCGACCCTGTTCTCTTCCAGTTCATATGAGTGAGCTCATTGCTAAACATTCTCTTTGCCTAAAAATATCAGGCAGTCCACACCCTGGAGCCCCACAGCTGCTCACGGCAGATGCCCTAGAACTAGAAAACGCTTCATAAAGCCTTCATAAAGGCTTTTTGACTGTGGTGATGGTGATGGTAGGGAGAGGACAGGGAGGAAATTGAAGGCAAGAAAGGCTGAAAGAGACACAACAGAGGTCATGTCAACAAGGCACAGACCCACAGTGCCTGCTCCTCTAACTCAGGTGGTTGCTAAGTACTGAGGTATCTCTTCCTAGAGGCATCATTTTGGCCAGCTCGAACAAACACCTTCACCTCTCCCTGGCTTTTCCTGAGTGCCAAGGGTTACCCAAGGGTGGCTGAGTAAGTGGCACAATCATTCAATCTGTTTAACAAATACACATTAAACATCTACCACAGGCTGGGGATGGTTATAGTGTCTGGGGCTACAGCAACAAATGCCACTGCCCCCCCCCAAACAAAAAACAAAAAAAACATGGACCACATAGAAATTATGTTCGAGAGGGAAAGAAGCAGCTGCAGAAATCAGACAAATAATGATAATAGCAAATACATATCATAGTTCAGGTGGTGCAAAGGACTATAGGGAAAAATGAAGCAGGTAAGGAGATGGGAAGAGAGTGGGGAAGGAGGAAAATGAGGGAATTGCTATTTCAATGGGGGTGATCAGGAACGCCTCCTTTGATAGGTAACTGCTGTGCAGAAGCCTGAAAGAGATGAGGAAGCGAATCCTGCTGCTCTCCAGGCAAGAGTGTTCCAGTCTGAGAGAAGGGATGGGCAGAGGCCCAAGGGCAGGGACACGCCTAGCTCATTTTATGAGTGGTATGGAGGCCAGTGTATCTGGAACAAAGTGAGACAGGGGGAAAGTACACGGAGATAAAGCAGGTGAGAGCAAGATTATGTAGGGCATCGCAGGCCAGGTTAAGAACTTTGGCTTTCGTTCTGCGTAGATGGAAGGCACTTGAAGGGTTTTGCTCACAGCGGTGACACTATCTCGGGTTTTAGAGACACCGCCCTGGCTGTTCTAGTGAGAGCAAGAGAGACCAGCTGTAAAGGTGCTGCAATAATGCAAATGAAAGGTGATGATGGCTTAGACTAGGGTATGGACTGAAGAGGCGACACAAAGTATCAGATTTAGTCTATTTTGAAGGTAAAGCAGAATTCAAAGAATCAGTATGAGGTATGGTAGAGTGAAAGGAGTCAAGAAAAGCTTGTTTTTGGCTTGAGCAGTTGGAAGAATGGAATTACCATTTACTGAGATTGAAAAAGAGCTTTCAGGATAACTGAAAAATTTGGTTTTGAACATCCAAGTTTAAGACGGATATTAGATATCCGATGGATTAAGATGGAATCGTTAGAAGCCAATGAAGATGGCCAGTAAGGAGCTTGGCATTCAGTGAAGTCTGGGTCTCATGAAAGTCACCTGTGTCCTCCTGTGTATGACCTTCCCAGGGACCCACCTGTGTTCACTCATTCTCACTGCATAGCCCATGGATTAATTTTGCTTCAGTGTCAATTGACACAATATGATTCATTACTATTGTATTTCATTGTGAGCAGATATCTTATGTTAGGGAAGTTTTTTGGCTTTAAACTCAACTTATCTGATAGTAATATCTCGTTCTGTTTTTTTGGTTGTTGTTGTTGTTCACATTCCTAGTACATCTTTTCCCATCCTTGTATTTTCCCCGTTTCAGAGTCATTATGTTGCAAAAGTGTCTTAAATAGATAGCCTATATAATATCATTTAAAAAATAAAAACCCAGTCTATGAATCTTTCACCTTCAATAGGCAATTTTATCTCATTTACATTCATTGCTGTTAAATCAGAACAGTCGGGGTAAAATTTCTATTAGTTCATTTGCGATAAGGAACAAGAACTTAATTTTAAAACCCACCAAATATATTTAGGCTTAAAAAGTAATAGTATATAATCTCATTCCACAATTGATTCTCAATTAACCCCTTCGTTTCTTTTCTAAAGTCCCAGGTATTACAATACATACATCCATCCCTGCATTGGAGGCTATTACTCTATCACGACAAAGGTCCTGGGACCTAGAGTTGGCAAAAGCTGGTAAGCAGCTTCCTGTTCAGAATGCTTAGCCAAGCTCATTTTGGTCTAGGCGCCCAGTGCATTACAGGGTTCATCAATTAAATCTGACCAGTTGAGAGGAATGTGAGCTTTTCCAAAGGAGAGAGCATTGGAAATGAAGTGTGAAAAATGTGTCTCATTTTCATGGGAAAATGTGTATTTCAAAGTAAGGAGGAAAATGAATGCAAGCGTACTCCTGAAATCTATTTGAATAGTCCGGTGGGTGGAAAGTGGGGTGATCAGTAAAGAAATGTAGGGCTATAGCAGAGCACAATGTTGAAAGGTAAAGCCAGACTCTGAGGGTCCTGAACACCATACTAAGGAGACTTGACTTCCTTAAGCAAAAAGTAAGGAGCCACAAAAGCTTACGAGGGCAAAGTGAATATTCCTAATTTTAGGAAGGTGTTATTATACAGACAAGAGACTAAAGGTAAGGAGGAGATAAAGGGGAGGTGGTTAAAATACCTAGTCCAGGAATGGTACACACAGAGTTGACATACTGGCCCTCCTTCTCCCATATCCACAGTAGACATTATTAAATGAGCTTGATACGCTTTCGTACCTGCACAAATGATCTTGACATCCTGTGTACCTGTACCATGCCTTTTCAAAACAGCACCTCGGTCCATTGAAGCTGGCACAGGCACTAAAGGTATCTTCCATCCCTGGCTTAGAAAAGAGGTGTTGAAAGTCTGAGCAGGGGCAGATCTGACATACATCGTGTTGGTAAAATAAAAAAGTCTCGAAAGAGGTGGATAAGGAAAAAATAAATGGTGTTTAGGATGAGTAGAATGTCTTTAGCCTTGCAAAAATGCTGTCATAAAGTATACCATGAAAGCATTCTCTCCAGGGCCTTGGATTCTGTGCCACAAATGCATTGGGCTATGCTGATGCAAAGAGGGAACTTGTGTTCAATAGAAAATATGCAAATCAAGAAATCAGAAACTCATTTTGAAATTTGTTGGTATAAAAATGCAATGTAAAAGAGTTTTTAATTATTTTTATGTATTTTCCAGTTTGTAATTGATTCTGTTATTGAGTGTTTTATGTTAAGTGCTTTATGACATGGAGCATTAAGGACATTGCGTAAAAATAAAATGGACTGTACAAGGTGGGCCTCATGTAGGTAACCCAAACCCACCTCCCTTTGTCATTACCTTAAATTAACTTTGGCTATTACCTTTTTTTTTTTCTGTGTTTTGCAGCTCTTCATTGATTTTTTCTTTTATCTCCTCTCAGTGACCTTTATTACACAGTCCCTTCTGATGCTAGTCCCACCTACTCCATTTCATCTTTCCAATTTCTCCCCAATGAGATACCTTATCTTGCTGGTCCTGTTTCAGATGGATACTGGATTATGTAGATTCTCCAGAGAGACTGCATTGAAACAAGGAAGTGACTGAAATTTCCATAACAATATATCCAAATTTGTAAAACGTTATTCCACCCTATTACTGAAAATTCACTATTAATTAATTTATTAACTTAGCAAAAAATTATTTGGCACATTCTATGTTCTTTCTAGGTACCACCCCAGTCACTGGAAATACAAGTGTTTGTTCACAAGTTCAGTGTCATAATTTTTATGCGACTGATGTTTTTAACAGTCAAAAATGTATTTATACTCCAACTCAGACATGCACAGAGAATGTTACTTCTTTAGGTTGTCTATAACAGAACTTTTTCATGAAGTCTAGCTTCTGGGAAGCCAGATAAACTCCTAAATGTTAATCCAATCTTATAATCTGATGTGGTGGTGTAATCGTTTCAAAGTGTTCTTTTTTTTAAAGTATATTTTATTGATTATGCTATTACAGTTGTCCCATATTTTTCTCCCCTTTATTTCCCTCCACCCTGCACCACTGCTCCCACCAGCATCGCCCCCTGCCCCACCTCCCCCACCTTAGTTCATGTCCATGGGTCGTACATATAAGTTCTTTGGCTTCTCCATTTCCTATACTATTCTTAACCTCCTCTTGTCTATTTTGCATCTACCATTTATGTTTCTTATTCCCTGTACTTTTTCGCCCATTCTCCACCCTCCCCCTCCTCACTGCTAACCCTCCATGTGATCTCCACTTCTGTGATTCTCTTCCTCTTCTAGTTGTATTTATATTTGTTTCTTTTTTTTAGGTTCAGTTGCTGATAGTTGTGAGTTTGTTGTCATTTTATTGTTTATAGTTTTGATCTCCTTTTTCTTAGATAAGTCCTTTCAACATTTCATGTTATAAGGGCTTGATGATGATGAACTCCTTTAACTTGACCTTATCTGGGAAGCACTTTATCTGCCCTTCCATTCTAAATGATAGCTTTACTGGTTAGAGTAATCTTAGATGTAGGTCCTTGTCTTTCATGACTTTGAATACTTCTTTCCAGCCCCCTCTTGCCTGTAAGCTTTCTTTTGAGAAGTCTACTGACAGTCTTATGGGAATTCCTTTGTAGGTAACTCTCTCCTTTTCTCTTGCTGCTTTGAAGATTCTCCCCTTATCTTTAATCTTGGGTAATGTAATTATGATGTGCCTTGGTGTGTGCTTCCTTCGGTCTGACTTCGTTGGGACTCCCTGAGCTTCCTGGACTTCCTGGAAGTCTATTTCCCCTGCCAGATTGGGGAAGTTCTTCATTATTTTTTCAAATAAGTTTTCAATTTCTTGGTCTTCCTCTTCTCCTCCTGGCACCCCTATTTTTCAGATGTTGGAGCGTTTAAAGTTGTCCCAGAGGTTCCTCAGCCTCTCCTCATTTTTTTGAATTCTTGTTTCTTCATTCTGTCCTGGTTGAATGTTTATTTCTTCTTTCTGCTCCAAATCATTGATTTGAGTCTCAGTTTCCTTCCCTTCACTGTTGGTTCCCTGTATATTTTTCTTTATTTCACTTTGCATAACCTTTACTTTTTCCTCTATTTTGCTACCACACTCAAGCATTTCTGTGAGCATCCAGATTACCAGTATTTTGAACTCTGCATCTGTTAGGCTGGCTATTTCTTCATTGCTTAGTTGTATTTTTTCTGGTGTTTTGATCTATTCTTTCATCTGGGCCACCTTTCTTTGTCTCAGCACTCCTGTTACATTGTAGGAGCCAGAACCATAGGTATTCACCAGGGCAGGTCAACCCACTTCACTGAATTGTGGCACCAAATGTGGGGGAGAGGTCAGAGAGGGAACTATGCTGCTTGCTTGGCTCTTACCCTGCTTTCAGTCACTTCCCCTACTACCCACAAGCAAATTGGGCCCTTCGCCAGAGGGTGATTTACAGGTAGGTGGGTTTGTGTACATTCTGGGACCCTGTGGGTCTCTCCAACGAACTCCCCTGTGAGGCTGGGAGTTTCTCCCCCTGTCACAACCCCCACAGGTTTTTATAGCCAAAGGTTTTGAGGTTTTCTTTTACTGCACTGGAATCCTGGGTTGCGCGGTCTGTCTTGCTTCCCATTTGTTCCCCCCAGTTTATCTGCATGCAGATGTGGGACTGCCCAATCCACCAGCCACCACCTCACCCACCTGGTCCTCTCTGCTCCGGCTGCCCATGTCCACCATTCCTATCCTCCTGGATGAATGTTTCTCCTTTAACTCCTTGGTTGTCAGACTTCTATACAGTTTGGTCTTCTGGCAGTTCTGGTTGTTTTTTGTTTTTAAGTTTGTTGTTGTCCTTCTTTTGGTTATGTGAGGAGGCAAAGTTTATCTACTTATGGCCCCGTCTTGGCTGGAAGTTAAATAGTGTTCTTAAGAAAACTCTTAATCCTTTTAGGTAAAAATGTTCTGCCTCTCCAATATCCAGCCATCTGCCCTGCTCCTTGGCAAGATGGTGCCTAGGAGTGGGAGGAAGGTGGATGGCTCAGTGGCCTTGTCAGAGGAAGAGTCTTAGATTCAAATCTGTGCTGCTGTGTAGCTTTCTGAGTCCTTGCTGGTCTTCGTGGCAATGGCGTCTCTTTCTGACACATCTCCTTTAGCACTGTGAGCCTCCTCTGGTTGTTGTCTGTGGTTTGGTCTCTTGGCCCCACCAAGCCACCGCAGTGCTCCCAAGCTGACTGGCCCCTCCATGGCTGTGGGATTCACAGATCCCTCTGAGGCTCTGTCTGCCTTGTCTTCTACCCAGCCCCTGGGAAGGTCTGGCACTTTGCCCTCACCACACAGACCCCACTGCTGGCCCACCAGACTCAGCTCAGCTACATCCTGAACATGTACCTGCTCAGGGGCACATGGGAACTTCTGGGCCGTACCCATGCCACACCAAAACCTGTAACTATTCAGGAAAGCCAAACTCTGTTCTCCCTCTTCAAATTCTGCTGCTCTACCAAGTGTACTCTGATATGGTCCCTTCAGGCGAGGACAGCACAGCCTTTGAGATGAGCTCCTTGTGGAGTGTCAAATATGAAGTAAAATGAACATCCCTCCTCCCTAGTATTCCCTGTAGTCCACTCCTCCCCACTTGAGGGGTACACTCTTTGTTCTGTGTTTCCCTCCCTTCTTCCTTCCAATCTCCTAGGCCAGAGAAGAGCTGTGTATTTGACTCCCCCTGCCCATTTGCCCCAGATTCTGGCTCAGTAACCTGGGCCAGGAGAAGTATGTATTCTCCTCCTTGGTATGTTTCTTCCCCCTTTACTCGACCTTATGGCTGTGCCTTAACAGCAAATGGGAGGACATGAAAGAGAGAGGTTTAACAAATTAACCTAAACTGAGAGATATTTTGAAAATACTATTATACATTGGAAAAAAACTAGGACTTTTTTTTACCTGGCCAAAGATTATGTCACAAAATTTAGCTCTGAAATTCTGGAGCAAAGGATAAGCCTCTTTGAGATTTCCTTGTGATTCAGATCACTCCTTGATACATATTGTATTACATCATGGTCTGATTATATATTAAAGTATTGCATGAATTTGAATGTTATAACGTATCAGTTATAGATACCATACTATAACAGGAAAGTGGAAATCTTAGAGTTGGAAGGAGCATTAGGGATCACCTAGTTATTTGCTCCTTCCACATTGGAATCCTACCCTGTATTTAACAAATAAACTCTATGTGCTAACAAGTGCCACAACTCAGAAGAGACCCTCTCTTCTAGCTAACAACACCTATTGTAAGAAAATCCTCCTTCAGATTGAGTCAAATGTGTCCCTCTTAGACTTCCAGGCATTATTCCTAGTCCTGCCCCCTGGAGCTACAAAAGCAAATGGTAACATTCTTCACCATGCCACTTCAGATATTCTAATTCTAAAATATTCTGCCTCTTCCTCAATTGTTTCTTCTCCAATTCATGCTGTGGGTGTGTTTTCTTCCTTTTTAATTTCTGCCACCTGACACTCTTCTCCAGGCATATTTCATTCTCTCAGTGTAGCGGCTTCCTTAAAATGAGGTACCTGAATATGACCATGACACCTCAGCTGTGGTCCCCAAGCAACAGGCCCAACAGGATCTGGATCACAAGTTTCTTACAGTGTAGTCTATTAACAAAGATTAATGTTTGCTTCCCACGTTCTCTACCCACAGGACCCAGTGGTTCACTGAAACGCCCAGTTCTGGTCCTTAGCTATACCCGCTGGCATGCAACTGACTTCCTTTCCTACAGGTATGCCTCCCTGCTTCACTCTACAGCTTATGGGACTCAGGTGTAGAACTCACTCAGGTTTGTACAGTTAGTAGAGGCAGAGCAATAAAAACAAATGCTAGAATAGCAAAGAATGGGGCTGCATCATAGCAAAGAACTACCCATGTGAGGCAAAAAAAGAAAAAAGGCTAAGAATAAATAAAAGTTTAATTTTCTCTTTTTTTTCCTCTTTGTTGTCTTGGTATCTTATTCACTTCCCCCTCACCAAAGCTTTAAAAAATCTTTCACATTTGTAGGCACTACTCAGGACTTCTTTAAGTAAGGTTCCCAATATTCTACTAGGAGAAATATACCAATACAATACCGTACTTTCTTTAATGAGATACCATGATGGATAGTGTGTCATTTTGAAATGGATGGGTTTGTCAACCTCCTCCCCCACCCCGAACCAGTATAGTATTGAGAGTCACCCTTAGTAAGCACGTCTGTAAATACTGAATTCAATCCTAATGAAATATTAACCTGTGACTACTGCATTAATACATGTAAAGGGAGAAATATCTTAGATTACTACTCTGCCTCTTAAGTGAAATACCTTAAATGAATGCAAAGATGGTGATACAGTATTCCCATAAGAACTACAAATTTTGCATTTCCTGCATCAAGTAGGTTTTAAGTAACTCATTTACTTTTAAATATATATATATATATATGGCTTCTGGGTTTGCAGTGGCAGCAGAATGCAGTTCCTGACACAACACCTTCTGTCTTCACATTGAAATGCCATGACCAAAACACAGAACTAGCAATTACATTGAAAACTATAAATAAGCAAATGTAGGCCTGCAGTCAGGCAGACAAGAGAAAGGATTAAAGCTATATTATTTGATTTGCCCCCTGCATGTTCCACTCTCTGAAGGAGAACAGAGCAAATGGTTCTAGAGAGGGAAGGAATTATTGAGAGTCGTCATTATCTACACATAATTCAGATGCAGACCAGCCAATCTAGAAATACAAATTGCCGTTTCTGAACTGTGCTGGAGTCAAGTACTGAATGAACTGGACTGCATCGGTGTTGCTGTCCAGACTGCCTTGGAGACTGAACCTTCCATCATGCAGCAGAAAAGGAAGTGTCAGGAAGCAAGCTGAGGAACACCGCATCCTGGATGTTCACGTCTACACAGTCAGCACGGGGGAGATAGGAAGACTGTTGGAGCTGTGTGGCCTGCATATCTGACATTGTTTAAAGGAAAGCCACTAACTGCGTTTTACTCTCATTCATATAAAATCTACAGGTCGGAATGGATTTTAGGTTGAACTATACCTCTGGGTCCAGCAAAAATACACCAAGCAATGCCCATTAAGGGCTCCTCTATCAGCCCAATCTATAGTATTTGAGCTAAAATGGCCAAGAAAGCCCCAGATATCTTATCTGTTGGCAAACTTTGAGTCTAAATCTATTTACTTCACACACTGATAACTAAAAAGAAAAAAAAAAACATGAAGTTTATGAAAAGGTTTCTATTTTTGCCATTGATAAATACTTAAAATTACTTTTCTAAGCCTAATTAAAAATAGAATTCTGATTAGAAATTAGCACAGAGAATTCAAGCTAATAAAACAACAGAATATGGAATGAAATATAGAAAACAAA
The DNA here is from genome assembly GCA_004026545.1 of Mormoops blainvillei. Classification (NCBI taxonomy): domain Eukaryota; kingdom Metazoa; phylum Chordata; class Mammalia; order Chiroptera; family Mormoopidae; genus Mormoops; species Mormoops blainvillei. The sequence continues at coordinate 416,922 of PVJD01000447.1, forward strand.
GAAAACACAAAAAGCACAAAACATAAGTTGATAAAAACAATCCCTTTGACAGAAGACATAAATAAATTTATATATTTAAATTTCTTTAAAGAAAACAATGAAAACTTTATTTAGGAGTAATGGGGAAACAATTGCCTAATGGAGGGTCATACTATCCTGATGAGAGAAACTTACTTTAGAAGACACTAAAACATTTTTAAAAGCTACAGAAATTAAAACAGTTTGGTTCTGGCAGAAGGAAAGACAGACAGATCAATGGAACAGATTCAAATTAGTGGAAATCATATGACATTCAATAAACAAGGTTGAGACAACTCGCTGGCCATATCGGTGGGGGAAAATTGGCTGGATCCACACTGAACCTATTTATATCAAAGTGACTTCGTGGGAGATTACAAATGAAGAATGTAAAAGCATGAACCATAAAGATATCTGGAGAACAATTGGGGAAGTCTTTTATGAAGCTTTCCACCAAAGGCAGGAGCCATAAAGAAAAAGCTGCTAGGGTAGCTATCTTAAAATTAAATACTTCTACAGGGAGATCCAAGATGGCAGAGGAGTAAGTGGAAGCTACACTAACCTTCTCCCAGGACCAATATGGAATTACAACTATATTGTACAGAAATCATCCTGAATAACAAACTGTACACTAGATGGAAAGATGCCTTACAACTATGGACAGACAGAAGAAACCGCTTCACCACAACGTGGCTGGTAGGGAGTACAAGAGATGCAAGAGGGCTAGCTGGGCTCTCACAGGCAGCAGCTGAAGATCTGGAGGTATATTTCAGCGGCTGGGAGGTTACCTTGAGAAGTGTGGGGTCTAAACCATGAGCTGGGCTCCCTAGCCTACAGCACCAGAGCCAGAAAGGAACCCAGATAACATCCAGCTGTGAAAAGCAGCAGTACTTCTGTCTGCCTGGGAGAGACAGCTGGAGGCTCAGTTTAAAGGGTCAAAACACGAAATTTCATTTGCAGCCATTTACCCTGGGATCCAGGCGAGGGAGGGCAGAGTGGACAAGAGATGCTTGAAGATAGTCTGGGGTTGGTGGCTTTGGGAAGAAAACTGAAGGAAAAGCAGCCAGGTTTCCCTGTGCTGAGTCATTTGGCATGCTGCAGGAGCCATCTTTTTCAGGCAGAGCACTCCCCTCTAAGTGGCATCAGCCTGGAGGGAAGCAAGAGCCCCACCAGTAGGAAGTCCTCTATCCCACCTGTGGAGCTTAAACCAGCCTGCTGCTTACAGCTTGATTAGCCCAACAAATCATTAGTTGTATGGCTGATTAGTTTAACTTCTGAGGCAGAAAATACAAAGCAGCAGCCAAAATGAGAAGACAAAGAAACAGACCCCCAAATGAAAAAACAAGAGAACACTCCAGAAAAAGAAATAGATGAAATGGAGGCAAGCAACTTATCAGATAGAGAGTTTAGAGTAATGATTATAAGGATACTCAAAAGAATGAAAAAATGACATAGAGACCTTAAAAAAGGACCAGTCAGAAATAAAAAATACAATATCTGAAATAAATAATTCACTGGAAGGAATAAACAGTAGGTTAGATGAAGCAGAGGACTGCACCAGTGATTTGCAAGACATGGTAGAAAAAACATCCAGGCAGAGCAACAAAGAGAAAAATGAATTTTAAAAAATGAGGAGAGCTAAAGAAACATTTTTGACAACATGAAGCAGAACAACATCCGCATCATGGAAATACCAGAAGGAGAAGAGAGCTATCAAGGGATCTAGAGCCTATTTGAAGAAATAATGACCGAAAACTCCCCTAATCTGGCAAAGGAAAAAGACACACAAATCAAGGAAGCTCAGAGAATCCCAAACAAGTTGGACCAAAAGAGACCTACACCAAGATACATCACCATTAAAATGACAAGGCTTAAAGACAAGGAGAGAATCCTAAAAACTGCAAGAGAAAAGCAGGTAGTTACCTACAAGGGAGCACCAATTAGACTGGAATCTGATTACTCAATGGAAACATTTCAGGCCAGAAGAGAGAGACATGAAATATTCAAGGTGATGAAAAGGAAGGACCTACAACCAAGGCTACTTTACCCAGGACAGACAGAAGATCAACTTCAGCACAACCTGACTGGTAAGGAGTGGGGTGGAGACTTGAGAAGGCGGGCTGGGCGCCCACATGTGGCAGTGCTAGAGGGCTAATTAAGCAGCCAGTTGGATCCCCCTGAGAAGAGTGGGGCCTAAACCCTAAGCTGGGATCCCCAGCCTAGAACACCAGAGCCCAAAGAGTGCACAGGTAACAGCCAGCTGCAAAAAGCGGCAGGGCTGCTCCCTGCCAGAGATGGAGGCCTGGAGATGCAGAGAGCCATTTAAAGGGCCAATGCACAAATTTTCATTTGCAACCACATGCCCTGGGCTCTGGCAAAAGTGGAGGCAGAGTGGGCTAGAGAGGCCTGAGCAGAGACTGGTGATGGAAGCTTTATGGAGAGAACTGAGAGAGTAGATGCTGGGATCTCAGTGCTGAGTCATCCCCCATGTAGCAGCAGCCATTGTTCTCAGGTAGACCACTCCCCTCTGAGCAGCAGTAACCTGGGAGGAAACAATAGCCCCTACCCCAGGAGAGACTCTGCCCTGGCCATGTGGTGCTTAAGCCTGACTGCTGACTGCAGAGTGACTAGATTAACAACTGAAGGAGACAGCCACAGACAGTAGATCCATGAAAGTCTCAAACAGGCTGCCCAAGGTCAGACGGGCTCAACATCTAACATCACCAGAGGCAGATCCAGAAAGAAAAAACAGCGGTAAATACTAAAGGCTACCAGGATGAAATCCACTGTGGTCTTCTCCATGATTTGAGATATTTTCTTCCCTGTATAGCTTTTTAACATTCACTTCTTGTCCATCAAGTTTACCATGGAATACCATTCCATGGTATTCATTCCCTTTTTTATCTATGATGTAGATTTTACTTTCTCTCTTCCCATTGCTCCAACTCCCAACTCTTATTAGTGCTCCTCCCTCAACCTTCTCAAAATCATCTTTTAGTAGATCATTGCATATTCACTCTCCTTTCTTATAATAGCCTTATTCTCTTTTCAGCCTTATTAATAATGGTTCATTTGCTGTTGATAGTGGGATTTTGGGGTGGGGGGAGTTATTTTTGTGGGTGTGGGTTTTTTTTTTCCTGGGCTTTGTGATTTTGTTCTGGCAGCACTTGCACAAGAGCATAGAAGATGTAAAGGGCAGAGCGACCCTCAGTCAACCAACTGGAGGGAAGGACTCACCAAAGAACAACCCAACAACAATCAAAACACAAAAACATCCAGAAAGCCAATATAAATGGCATAAAGGGCATCCCAAGAACACGAAGTTCAGGAGATCAAGGAGACTGCACCACTGGATCTCACAGGTCTCCTACCCTAGAAGTTCATACCACAAAGTCAGGAAGTCAAAACAGATTAATTTAAGAAGCAGAATCAAAAAAGAAGAGCATCTCAAATAATAGGAAGACAAAGAAACAGCCTCCAACTGAAAGGAAAGGTGGAATACTCAGAAGGAGTGCTAAATTCAGTAGAGGCAAGTAAACTATAAGATATTGAGTTCAAAACAATGGTTATAAGGAAGCTCAATGAGCTCAGTGAGAATTATCAAAAACTACAGGGAAGCTACAAAGAGCTTACTGCAAACTACATCAGCATGAAAAAGGACATAGAAACAATCAACAAGTACCAAGAGGAAATGAAGAATACAATTTTTGAACTGAAGAACATAGTAAAAGAAATAAAAAGCAGGCTGGCTGAAGCAGAGGATTGAATCAGCGAGCTTTAGGACAAGGTAGAAAAAACTCCCAGAAAGGTCAAGAAAATGAAAAAAGAATCAAAAAGAACAAAGAGGGGTTAAGGGAAATGCAGGACAATATGAAATATAATAATATCCATATAACAGGGATAGCAGAAGGAGAAGAAGAGGAGCAAGAGATAGAAAACCTGTTTGAAAAAGTAATGATGGAAAAGTTCCCTAATTTGAGGAGAGAAAAAGTCCCAAAAGTCTAGGAAGCACGGAGGATCCCAATCAAGAGGAACCTAAAGAGGCCCGCTCCAGACACATAATAATAAAAATGGCAAAATTCAAATACAAAGAGAGAATCTTAAATGCAGCAAGTGAGAAACAGGAAGTAACATAAGAGAGCCCAATAAGGCTAGCAGCTGACTTCTCCACAGAAACACTACAAGTCAGAAGGGACTGGCAAGAAATATTCCAAGTAAGGAAAAGCAAAAGCCTGCAACCAAGACTACTCTACACAACAAGGTTCTTAATTAAAATGGAAGGTGAAATAAGGAGTTTCTCAGACAAAAGAAGGCTAAAAGAATACTCACCAAACCAGCACTGCAAGACACGCTAAAGGGACTGCTTTAAGAGGATGAAGAAAAATGGTGAGAGAGAGAGAGAAACACAGGTACAAAGTGGGTTAAATGGCAATGAATAAGTACCTATCAGTAATAACCTTAAACGTAAATGGATTAAATGCTCCAGTCAAAAGACATAGGGTAGCTGAATGGATAAGAAAACATGACCCTCATATATGCTGCCTGCAGGAGATCCACCTCAGAACAAAAGACCTACACAGACTGAAAGTAAAAGGTGGGAAAAAAATGTTCCAAGCAAATGGACAGGAAAAAAACAAGTTGGGGTAGCAATTCTTATATCAGACAAACTAGACTTCAAAACAAAGGCCATAAAAAGAGATGCAGAAGGACTCTTCATAATACTGAAGGGAAGAATCTATCAAGAAGACATAAACATTGTACACATATATACACCCAACCTAGGAGCACCCAAATATATAGGAAAAATCTTGGAGGACTTCAAGAAAGATATAGACAGCAACACACTTATACTAGGGGATTTTTACACCCCACTGTCAACAAAGGAGAGATCTTCCAAGCAAAATATCAACAAGGATATCGTGGAACTGAACGACACATTAGATCAAATGGCTTAACTGATATATATAGAAACTTTCATCCCAAAGAAGCAAAATATGCATTCTTTTCAAATGCACATGGAACATTTTTAAAGATAGACCACATGATAGGACACAAAACAAGCCTCAACAGATTCGAGAAAATTGAAATCATGTCAAGCATTTTCTCTGACCACAACGGCTTGATACTAGTAACCAACCTCAAGGAAAAACTCAAAAACATTCAAACTCATGGAGACTGAATAGCATGCTATTAAACAATGAGTGGATTAACAATGAGATCAAAGAAGAAATCAAAAAGTATCAGGAAACAAATAAAAAAGTACACACAACAGTACAAAACCTATGGGACACAGCAAATGCAACCCTGAGAGGGAAGTTCCTAGTGATACAGGCCTACCTAAAAAGGATTGAAACATTTCAAATAAACAACCTAATAGTACATCTATAAGAACTGGAGAAATGACAACAAAGCCTAGAGTAAATAGAAGGAAGAAAAAAATTAAGATCGGAGCAGAATAGAATGACATAGAGAATAAATGAAAAATGCAAAGGATCAATAAATCCAGGAGTTGGATCTTTGAAAAGATAAACCAAATCAACAAGCCTATAACCAGACACTTCAAGAAAAAAAGGAGAGGACCTAAATAAGTAAAATTGAAATAAAAGAGGAGAAATTACCACTGATAACACAGAGGATTGTAAGAAATTACTACGAACAACTATATGCCAAGAAATTTGAAACCTTGGGTGAAATGGACAAATTTCTAGAAAAATGTAATCTTCCAAAACTGAATGAAGAAGAAGCTGAAAGCCTGAATAGACCAATAACAGCTTGTGAAATTGAAGCAGTAATCAAAAAACTCCTGGCACACGAAAACCTTGGGCTGGATGGTTTCACAGGAGAATTTTTAAAAATATTTAAGGAAGAGCTAATCCCTGTCCTTCTCAGACCATTCCCAAAAATCCAAGTAGAGAGAAGACTCCCAAACTCTTTTATGAACATCCTAATCCCAAAACCAGATAAAGACACAACAAAGAAGGAAACTACAGGCCAATATTGCTAATGAACACAGATGCTAAAATCCTCAACAAAATATTGGCAAACTGCATCCAGCAATATATTAAAAAGATCATACACCATGATCAAATGGCATTCATCCTCAGGATGCAAGGATGGCACAATATTTGCAAATCAATAAACATAATACATCACATTAACTAAAGGAAAGACAAAAGTCACATGACCATACCAATAGATGCAGAAAAAGCATTTGATAAGGTACAGCACCCATTTATGATAAAAACACTCAGCAAAGTGGGAGTGGAGGTAGCATACCTCAATGTAATAAAGGCTGTATATGAAAAACCTATAGCCAGCCTCATACTCAATAGGCAAAAACTAAGTTTTCCCACTAAGATCAGGAATAAGACAAGGATGTCTGCTATCACCATGGCTATTCAGTATAGTATTAGAAGTCCTAGTGACAGCAATCGACAAGAAAAAGAAATAAAAGGCATCCAAATTGGAAAGGAGGAAGTAAAACTGTTATTGTTTGCAGATGACTTGATAGTGTACACAGAAAACCTTATAGACTCCACCAAAAAACTACTAGACCTAATAAGTGAATTTGGCAAAACAGTGGGATACAAAGTAAATATTTAGAAATCAAAGGCATTTTTGTACACCAACAATGAAATATCAGCAACAGAAATCAGGGGGAAAATTCCATTTACTATTGCTACAAAAAAAATAATGTACCTAGGAACAACAACAAAAAAAAAAGCCAGGGCAGCTTTAACTAAGTAGGTAAAACACCTGTACTCAGAAAACTATACAACACTGAAGAAAGAAATTATGGAAGTATATACGATATTCATGGATCGGAAGAACTAACATCCTCAAAATGTCCATACTACCCAAAGCAATTTATAGATGCAACACAACCCCTATTAAAATACCAATGACATATTTCACAGGTATAGAACAAACATTTCAAAAGTTTATATGGAACTATAATGACCCCGGTTAGAAGCTGCAGTTTTGAGAAAGAAAAACAAAGCAGGAAGGGTCGCAATACCTGACATCAAACTATACTACAAGACCACTGTAATCAAAACGGTCTCATACTGGCATTAAGAACAGACACATAGATCGATGGAAAAAAATAGAGAGCCCAGAAATAAACCCACGTCTCTGTGGTCAAATTAGTTTTCGACAGAGAGGGCAGAAGCATAATATGGAGTAAAAATAGCCTCTTCAACAAATGGTGTGGGAGATCTGGACAGCTACATGCAAAAAAGAGAAACTCGACCACCAACTTAAACCATACACAAAAATAAACTCAAGATGATAAAAGACATATATAAGTTGTGACAGCATAAAAGTCCTAGAGGAGAACATAGGCAGGAAAAACTCAGATATGCAGTGCAGCAATATTTTCACCTATACGTCCCCTAGAGTAAGGGACATAAAGGAAAGAATAAACAAGTGGGACTTCATCAAAATAAAAAGCTTCTGCATGGCTAAAGAAAACATCAGCAAAAAGAAAAGGGAACCAACCATGTGAGAAAATATATTTGTCAATGATACCTCAGACAAGGGTTTGATCTCCAAAATATACAAAGAACTCATCCAGCTCCACTCCAGGAAGACAAACAATCTACTTAAATAATGGGCAAAGGACCTGAACAGACTCTCCGCCAAGGAGGACGTACACAGGGCCCAGAGACACACAAAAGGATGCTCAGCATCACTAGCCATCAGAGAGATGCAAATTAAAACCACAATGAGATACCACTTCACACAATTCAGAATGACCATCAAAAACAAATCAACAAACAAGTGCTTGCAAGGTTGTGGAGAAAAGGGTACAGTGTTGGTGGGAATGCAGACTGGTGCAGCCACTGTGGAAAACAGTTTGGAATTTTCCTCCAACAACTAAAAATGGAACTGCCTTTTGACCCAGCAATTCCACTGCTGGGATTACACACTAAGAATCCAGAAACACCAATTCAAAAGAACCTATGCACTCTAATATTCATAGCAGCACAATTTATAATAGTCAAGTGTTGGAAGGAACCGAAGTGCCCAGCGGTAAATGAGAGGTTCAAAACTGTGGTATATTTACATAATGGAATACTACACAGCAGAAAAAAAGAAAGAGCTCCTACCCTTCGTGACAGCATAGATGGAGATGGAGAGAATTATGCTAAATGAAATAAGCCAGGGGGTGAAAGGCATACTACATGATTTCACCTTTAAGTGGCGACTAAACAAAACAAACAAGCAAGTAAAATGTAACCAGAGACATTGAAGTGAAGAACAAACTGACATTGAACAGCGGAGAGGGGGCAGGGAAAACGGTGGGGGCAGGGGGCCGGGGAAGGGTGATCAAGGGAAATATATCGGGGACACATGGACAAAGTCAAGGCGGGGTGGGGTCGAGGGTGGTGGGAGGGGGTAGTGGTGTGGGGAAAATGGACAAAACTGTACTTGAACAACAATAAAAAGAATTTTGTTTAAAGAAGAAAAAAAAGAAAAATGAATAAAAATAAAAATTTCTACGGAAGGGGAAATACCCTTTAAAATCAAAATTTAAAAGCAAATATGTGTTTACAACACACATAACAAGGAACTAGTATCTTTAATGTATAGAATTTTTATGAATTGATAGGAAAAGATTAGCATCCAAATATAAAAATAGACAGTCCCCAACTCGCAATGGTTCAATCTACGGTTTTTCCAACACTACAATGGTATAAAAGTGATATGCGTTCAGCGGAAACCACTCTTCAAATTTTGAATTTTGATCTTTTCCCGAGCTGATGACATGAGCGCCACACTTGGGACGCTGGTTAGTGAAGAGAGCCGCAGCTCCCAGTGGGCCGGGCGGTCACCAGGGGAAGCAGCCCATAGCCCGCAGTGCTCTCTGTTACCAGTGTTTCTGTTTCAGTTCAGCGCTTCAGACATTCTCCCTGCCCAGGGCGCTTTCCGCTGTGTGCGCGTATGGTGAGGGCCGCTCTGTTTTCACCTTCAGTACATTTGTCAATAAATTGCATGAGGTAGTCAACACTTTATTATAAAATAGAATATATGTTAGATGATTTTGGCCAACTGTTGACTAATGTAAGTGTTCTGAGCTGTTTAAGGTAGGCCGATTAAGTCCATTTTTGACTTATGTTCTACTTAACAATGGTTTTATCATGATGTAACCCAATCATATGTTGAGGAGTGTCTGTATAGGCAAAAGATATTAACAGACAATTAACAAAAGACTACAAATGACACCCACACAAAAAGGCATTCAGCTTTACTACTAGTCAGATACACAAATTAAATAAATAGCGAGGGAGCATTTTCTATCATATTGGCAAAGACTAGGAAGACTAAATACGGTATTCCTCAGAGGTATCAAGAATGTGGGGAAATCAAATATAGCTCTCCTGCCGTCTCTGCTGGACATGGCACCATGCCATGTCTAACACCAAATACCACTTCCATTTCCGACACTAATATGTCTGGAAACTGAATGCTGTTTCTGCTAAAGGAGCTGATAGACAAGGAGAAAGCAGAAAGGTCAAAGGAGCCACTCCAATGAAGCTCTAATATTGTTGAAGGGAAGGTTTGGTGGGAGTCATTTGATAAGCAATATAGAAGGTTGTGGTTGGAGAGCAGGATGTTGAAATTAGTGGCATTGTCATTAGTACAGTTTCTGAAAAATGACAGGATACAAGTTGAGACAGTGGGAGGAGATGGCTGGGTGGTGTGGGAGGTAAGGGACTTGGCAATGAGGATGTCAGTGACAGGGAGACTGAGCTTTTGGATGGTTGTTGATGAGGCCCTTCAAGTCCCCCACGCTGATGGACTGGGTTGGTATGTAGAGGGAGTCAGTGAGTCAGGGGCAATTGTCACCTGCGAATGAAGGGGAGATACTAGGAGTGAGGTAAATGGCAGTGTCAAGGTGAGGAGAGGCTAGTAGGGCTAAAAAATGGGCTTTTTAGTTTCACAACAGAGTAAGGCGCATACAGGAAACATACAAAAATGAGCAGCCCCCCATTAGCAAGGCAGCAGAAGAAGGGATGTGCCTGGGAGAAAGCTTGGTACCAGCTAAGTTGGAAGATGAGGAAATTTTCAATGAAAATGTTGACAATACAGAGGGATTTGGTAATTAAGGAATGGGAGCTTTAGAGGAAAAAGGGCGGTGCTTGGGAAGGAAGGGATACGTAGAGTTTGAGTGCAGGGGGGCAAGGTTTGAGTTGTACAGGCACGAATGGTCAGGCAGAGAGCTTATCCAAGAAAATAACCAGAAGCCAGCTTAGCCCAAGACCACAGTTTGGCCAGTGGAGGTGCTGTGGCTCAGTGCAGTATCTGTCACCTGGGTTTGTCTCCCATCACAGTCCACCATGGACTCAGCTATAAAGAAGGATGTAAGTACTGAAAGAGAAGTGTCAATGTGTGGTAAGTATGCTCTGGCTTACAAATGACGAGCTCAGAATTAGCTGCAGCAAATTTAACTTGTGTAACTAAACCATAGGAAGGGCAGTGGTACAGCTGAGCCTGAAATCCAGGTCTCTTCTTCTCTCTGCTTGCTGGCTTTCTTGTCTCAAACCAGTTCCAGAAATGTAGCTGCCAACCCCTCCCAAATTCACATTAGATTTACTTCTCTAGAGATCAGAGTACTCCATGTTCAAAAATTCTGGAGAAGAGGCTTGATTGGCTCAGTGCTGTCCATTGCCCTTTCCTAGCCAGTAAGGAAGACTGAAAGCATGGCGACAATGTAAGCCAAGAAGGGAGACAGGTTATTATCATTATCATCAAAGTGACCTTCTATTATAACCACAAGATGCAAAGACATCAGGGGGCCTATGCTACAAAGAAATGAATTAACAAATTATTGTTAACACACTCTTCTTATAATGAAAAAGGCAGTTTGTAGGTAATAAGGAACACTTTTACCAAACACCTCTCTTTCATCATGTCCCAAACAACGGTTATTCAGATCCAAGACTTTCTCGGTATAAAAGGGTGCCTGAAAATTAGCCAATTTATTTAAGAGTATTTAAGAGTCGATTCCACCAGAGATAGGAGCTGTGTATTCTGAAACCCTCTGTAGGTTGTTCTTTTTCTTGAATAAAAAACATGACCTGTATTTCATTGAATCTAAAACTCCATTATTTATGACACACCATTATTTTATGGTCTGCCAAGAAATAAAAAAGATTGCCAATTGAACTCTGGTATCCTGCTGTTTTATCACTTAGAATTATTTATACTTATTGAAACTTATTTAGACATAGTTTTTATCATACAGTACTCTTGTGTGTACATAAAAAGGAAAATTTAAGCAAAATAAATTGGTTGCACGTCACTGTTTGTGGCAGTGTCTTAAAACATTTTCATATTCAAAGTTTGGCTCCGCTGAATAATTTTTTTCATTAGAGTAATTGAAGCCTACTCTTTTCACTGCCCCCTCAACATACAAACACACTAACATCCTTGTTGAGCAACATTTTAAAAAAGATTTTATTTATTTATTTTTAGAGAGAGGAGAAAGGAAGAAAGAAGAGAGGGAGAGAAACATCAATGTCTGGTTGCCTCTCACGTGCTCCCTACTGGGGACCTCACTTACAACCCAGGCGTGTGCCCTGACTGGGGATCAAACCAGGGACCCATTGGTTTGCAGACCGGCACTCAATCCACTGAGTCACACCATCCAGGGATGATGCAACATTTTTAAAGAAAGAATTATCTCTACCAATATTTTCTGGACTTTTTTCCCCAATATATTTGATTCATTATACTATTACAGTTGTTCCATTTTTTCCTACCCTTTAATCCACTCCACCCTGTGACCCCCTTCCATCAGCATTCCCTTGCCCCTTAGTTGAAGTCTATGGGTTGTACATATAAGCTCTTTGGCTTCTCCATTTTCTATACTATTCTTAACCTCCCCTTGTCTATTTTGTACCTACCATTTATGATTCTTATTCCCTGTACCTTTTACCCCATTCTTCCCCCTCCCCTTCCCTGCTGATAACCCTCCATGTGATCTCCACTTCTGTGATTCTCTTCCTGCTCTAATTGTTTGCTTAGTTTGTCTTTGTTTTTAGGTTCAGTTGTTGATAGTTGTGAGTTTGTTGTCATTTTACTGTTCATAGTTTTGATCTTCTTTTTCTTAGATAAGTCCCCTCAACATTTCATACAAGGGCTTGGTGATGATGAACTCCTTTAATTTTACTTTTATCTGGGAAGCACTTTATCTACCCTTCCATTCTAAATGATAGCTTTACTGGATAGAGTAATCTTGGATGTAGGTCCTTGTCTTTCACGACTTTGAATACTTCTTTCCAGCCCCCTCTTGCCTGTAAACTTGCTTTTGAGAAATCTGCTGATAGGTTATGGGAACTCCTTTGTAAGTAACTCCCTCCTTTTGTCTGGCTCCTTTTAAGATTCTCTCCTTATCTTTCATCTTGGGTAATGTAAGTATGATGTCCCTTAGTGTGTGCTTCCTTCGGTCTGACTTCTTTGGGGCTCTCTGAGCTTCCTGGGCATCCTGGAAGTCTGTTTCCCCTGCCAGATTGGGGAAGCTCTCCTTCATTATTTTTTCAAATAAGTTTTCAGTTTCTTGGTATTCCTCTTATCCTTCTGGCACCTCTTATCCTTCTGGCATTCCTCTTATCCTCTTATGATTTGGATGTTGGAGTGTTTAAAGTTGTCCCAGAGGTTCCTCAACTTCTCCTCATTTTTTTTGAATTCTTGTTTCTTTATTCTGTTCCAGTTGAATGCTTATTTTTTCCTTCTGCTCCAAATCATCGATTTGAGTACTGGTTTCCTTCTCTTCACTGTTGGTTCCTTGTATATTTTTCCTTTATTTTACTTGGCATAGCCTTTACTTTTTCCTCTATTTTGCGACCATACTCAGCCATTTCTCTGAGCATTCTGATTACCAGTGTTTTGAACCCTGAATTTGATAGGTTGGCTGTCTCTTCGTCGCTTAGTTCTATTTTTGGAGTTTTGATCTATTCTTTCATTTGGGCCACATATCTTTGTCTAGGTGCTCCTCTTATGTTGTGAGGGGCAGCGCCTTAGATATTCACCAGGGAGGGGCAACCCATGTTGCTGTCTGTGGCGCTGTATGTGGGGGAGGGGTCAGAGAGGGAACAATGCTGCTTGCTTGGTTCTCGCCCACTTTCAGTCACCTACCCCATCCCCCACAAACCATTTCAGCCCTTCTGTTGCTGATTCCCAGGTGGGTGGGTTTGTGTACATTTTAGGTTCCTGCGGGTCTCTCAAAGAAACAATCCTGTGAGGCTGGGAGTTTCTCCCATCATCGCAACCCCCAAAGGTTTTTACAGCCAGGCATTTTGAGGCCTTCTTTTCTTGTGCAGGAGCCCTGGGTTGTATAGTCTGTCTCGCTCTCCAGTTGTTCCTCCCGGTTTATCCGCATGCAAATGTGGGACTTGCAGGTGCCATCTTGCCCGCCCAGTCCTCTAGCAGCCGCTGAACTGCATGTCCTCTCTGCCCCAGCTGACCATCCCTGCCCCTCCTACCAGTCTGGGTGATTGTTTCTTCTTTAGCTCCTTGGTTGTTGGACTTCCATACAGTTCGATTTTCTGGCATTTCTGATTGTTTTTTGTTTTTAAATTTGTTGTTGCCCTTCTTTGGTTGTGCAAGGAGGAAAAGTATATCTATCTACACCTCCGTCTTAGCCAGAAGTCTTGACTTTCTTCAGAGTCCCTGACAAATTTTCTTGTGCATGTGTGGGCAATCATAGCCCCTTACCAACTGCTACCTGGCAGAGAGATTTTAACTTACCTCTAGGTTTCAGAGTTGTTAAAATATAACAAAAAGTGTATTTTAGAACCAATATAGCATGGTATTCATAACAAGTTATCACAGTTATGAATTTTAGTGCCATGAGTTATAGCAGGAAGTGCCATGTTAATGTCAAGGGCAAAATTTCTAGTGACATTTAAGATTTAAGACAATCCAGTAGTAACATCATTTTGGTAAGCACAATCTTCTTCAATATACTGTGACTTCTTTCCATGAATTTCTAATAAGAATAACCCTTGTGATGATGCTGGGCAATTTACTTTTGAATGAGGCTCATGTGACCTAAATCAGAAAGACAAATCCTGCTTTGCATACCTTATTTTTTTCAACTAGATAATATATTCTGCAGACCTTCCCACACAAGTACTTGTAGTGAATTCATTCTTTGTAATATCTATATAGCATCCCATTGTATGGATGAACCATAATTTATTTTACTAGCCCATTACCAATACACTTGGCTGACTTCTAGCCTTTTTGTTATTACAGATAATGCTGCAGTGGGCATCTTTGGAAACATTTAAAAAAAAAAACATTAATAGAGGGTTGCCTTTCAAGAATGGGCCCAGAGTTTGGGAACAAGAGACTTTCCACTCATTGTATGAAAAGACTTTCTTTATTTTTCTCTATTTTTTATTTTAAAATTTAAAAGTAAACATAGTTAAAAATGCTTCTCTGGGTTTTTTTGGTTTGGTGACTGTGGGTTTCGCCTTGCTTTTTGAATGATTGGTGGGCGTAGGCCCCTGCACTGATTCTGCTCTGTGCTGGGGAGCTTCACGTTCCCTGTTGGTCAATTCCTTGCTTGTTGGACTTTTCCAGTGGATGACTGTTTTCTGCAAATACAGCTGAGTGCTCTCTTCCAGCCCCAGGCTGGAAAGAAGCACTATTTCTTTTCCTTTTTTTCTCTGTGAAAATATTTATTCCATTATAATTTACTAATAAATAAGAATCATTTTTTTAATGTTTAAGTTAAGCTTAAAATTCGCAAAGTTAGAAAAATACTAAAGCATTTTTAAAAATTATGTACTGGTTTCAGATGTATAGCTTAGTGGTTAGACAATTATATACTTTACATATTTCCAGTACCCCAGCTTGCACTATACATAGTTATCACAATGTTAATGACTGTATTTCTTACACTTTACTTACTTCACAGTGATGGTTTTGTAACTACCAATGTGTGCTCCTTAGTCCATTCACCTCTTTCAACCAGTGCCCCAACTCTTCCTCCCCTCTGGCAATCACTAGTTCTCTCTCAGTATTTATAAATCTGTTTCAATTTTGTTTATTCATTTATTTTGTTCTTTAGACCCCATATGTAAATGAATCTACATGGTATTTGTCTTTCTCTGACTGACTTACTTTACTGCACATAATACTCTCTAGGTCTATCCATGCTGTTGCAAATGTAAGAAGAATGAAATTTTACATTTATGGCCAAATAATATTCCATTTTATATCTTGTGTTGCTTCCACAGCTTGCTATTATTGTAAATAACACTGCAATTAACAGAGGGGTGCATATATTCTTTCAAATTAGTGTTTTGGGTTTCTTTGGATAAATCACCAGAAGTGGAATCACTGAGTCATGAGTCAGATCCATTTTTAATCTTTTGAGGAAACTCATACAGTTTCCCACAGTGGCTGCACAATCTGCATTCCCACCAACAGTGTACTAAGGTACCCCTTTTTCCATGTTCTCATCAGCTCCTGTCATTTGCGGATTTATTAATAACAGCCATTCTGACAGGCATGAGGTAATAACTCATTGTGGTTTTAATTTGCATCTCTCTGATAATTAGTGATGTTGAACATCTTTTCATATGTCTATTGGCCATCTGTATGTCCTCTTTGGAGCAGTGTCTTTTCAGATCCTCTACCCATTTTTTAATTGGATTGTTCAGGGTTTTTTTGGTGTTGAATTGTATGAGTTCTTTATAAATTTTGGATATTAACCCTTCATCAGATGTATTATTGGTGAATATGTTCTCCCGTTACTAGGTGTTTTTACTTCATTCTTTTTTTTTGGTGTTTGCTTACAATTGCATGCACACAAAAAATACCTAGGAATAAATTTAAACAAGGAGGTAAAAGACTTGTACTTGGAAAACTATAAGGCACTGAGGAAAGAAATCAAAGGAGATACAAATAAATGAAAGTATATACTGTGCTTATGGATTGGAAGAATTAACATCATTAGAATGTCCATACTACCCAAAACAATCTATAGACTCAATGCAATCCCAGTCAAAATATCAATGGCATATTTCACAAAACTAGAACAAGTAATCCGAAAATTTATATGGAATGACAAAAGACCCCGAATAGCCACAGCAACCTGGAGAAAGAAAAACAAAGTTGGAGGAATCATGCTACCTGACAGCAAACTGTACTACAAGGCTGTAGTAATCAAAATGGAATAGTACTGGCATAAAAACAGACACATAGATCAATGGAACAGAATGGAGAAACAAATAAATAAACCCAGAAATAAACCCACATCTATATGGTCAATTAAATATTTGACAAAGGAGGAAAGAACATACAGTGAAGTAAAGACAGCCTGTTTAATAAATGGTGTTGGAAAAATTGGACAGATACGTGCAAAAAAATGAAACTAGACCACCTTCTTACACCATCTACAATAATAAACCCAAGTGGATTAAAGACCTAAATATAAGACTCAAAGCCATAAAAACCCTAGAAGAAGACATAAGCAGTAAAACCTTTGACATTTCTCATAGCAATATTTTTTCTGATATTTCTTCTGGGGCAAGGGAAACAACAGAAAAAATAAATAAATAGGACTACATCAGACTAAAAAGTTTTTTCACAGAAGCACTTTTTCTTCAAGAGAGCCTCCAGGCCACCCATGGTATCAAATGCTACATTTTTTTCTGCACTTCCAGACAAGATAGGAGTTACCTCTGGAGTGCAATTCCCTTCAGGGATTCTGCAGTCTGGCTTGTGAAAGAGCTTGTACTCTTCCTTTTCTTTTCTTTTTTAACCCTGAAGATTAGCATTGACATTTTTCAATGGCCAACATCATTTTTGCCCTATTTATGGTCTCAATTTCAGTACCAATCCCCAGTCTTTTGCAAGGCTGGTTGCCGCAAACAGCTTATGGTTCAAAATCCTTTCAATAACAAGTACAATAGGTCCTCAAATAATATCATTTTGTTTAACATTGTTTCTTTACAACATTGATGAGATGCCATAGAAACTTAACCCTCTTTAAAATAATTTTTATTGATTGATTTTTTAGAGAAAAAGAGGCAGGGGAGAGAGAAACATCGATGTCTTGTTCCACTTACTGATACATTCATTGGTCGATTCTTGTAGGCGCACTGACTGGGGACTGAGCCCGCGAACTTGGTGCATCCGGAGAGTGCTCCAATCAACTGAGCTACTCAGACAGGGTGAAACTTAACGTTTAAATCAATCAGCCTACGTAAAATTGGTTTTGTTTTACATTGCTTTGCTTAAAGTTGCATAATCTATTGATGATGTTAAGTGAAGACTTACTGTATATATTACAAAGCAGTAAAACAATCTGTTCTTCTGTGGAGTGGCTCAGTGGGTTGGGCGTAGGAAAGGTCACTGGTTCAATGCCCAGTCAGGGCACATACCTGGGCTGCAGTCCCCAGTTGGGAGTGTGTGAGAGGCAACTCAACTCTGTTTCTCTTGCACATGTTTCTCCCCCTCTCTTTCTCCCTCCCTTCCCCTCTGTTTGAAAATAAAGAGATAAAATCTATTTTAAAGTATTTTTTTTAAATAAAAGACTTTGTGCCCTGGCTGCTGTGGCTCACTTGGTTGGGGTGTGATCCGATAAACTGAAAGGTTGTGGGTTCAATTCCAGGTTAGGGCACATGCCTGGGTTGCAGGTTACCAGTTGGTTCCTGGTCAGAGTATGTACAAGAGGCAATTGGTAGATGTTTCTCTCACATAGATGTTTCTCTCCTTTTCTCTCTTCCTTCTCTTCCCCTCACTCTAAAATCAATAAGCATGTACTCGGGCGAGTATGTATAAATAAATAAATAAATAAATAAATAAATAAATAAAAACTAACTTCATTATTGATTTCAAAATTTCATAATTTTGAAATGGGATCTAAGCAAGCTACTCTTTTTAATTCTCTGCTTGATACTCTTGTCTGAGAGTACTTACTTTGTTTCAGATGAGAAACATATATAGATATACTCTCCTCTCATCCCCCGCCACCCAGGATTAGATGGATTTAGTGACTCCATCCCAAAGAACAGTATAGTTTCTGTATATTTTCAAAAAAAAGTATAATTTTGATTCATTCACACTGGATGGCTATTGCCTTGGTTGTTGTCACTTTTTAAAATTTGACAATCTAAGGGAAAAGCGATCTGGGACCCAATGAGATAGTCAGGTATTGCACGTTTTAAAAATTCTTGTAGCACACCAGTTGAAAATAGCTGCATTAATGGAAAACATGGTGAAATCTGAATAAAGTTAGAATATGGTTAACACGCATGTACAAATGTTGGTTTCTTAATTTGACAAATGTACCTTAGCAATGTGAGATAACACCAGGGGGACACTGAAACTAGCTGATGGGTACACAGAACTGCCTGTACTATCTTTGCAACTTTTCTATAAATCTAAAATTATTCCAAAATTGAAAGTTTATTTTAAAAATTATGTTTCTGTTTTCTCTTTTCAAGATTATGAACCAGTGAAGTTAGAACATATTTTTAGCCTGGCTATCTCTACCCAGAGCTTTGCATGACAGGATGCAAAAGCTTCTGTTGCTGCTGCGGAACAGAGTTCTTATTTCCCCCCAGTCTGACATCCAGAAACAACGGTGAGAAGATGACATCAGTAGCCAGGGCAAGAGTGAGAGGCGGTGAGTTTCCTAGAAGACCGCTATATCTGGTCTTCCTGGATCCTGGAGTGCTAGTGTCCCCATAGCTGCAGCTGCTGCCCTCTAAGATGGTGACCATCTCTCTAAGATGAGATCCCCAGCTGCTACCACCTCTCCCAGTGAGCATAGACTGCCGATCTCTGTGCTGTGATAAATGAGATAGCAGAGCCATCTTCTTCGATAGCATCTTTCGTCCCCATCTATACTAGCGGAGCTATTTAGAACAATCATGCTAGGTGTTTGAACACTATTAAAATGATAAAGATGCTGTAAACCACAGCGAATCAATAACTTCTTTCAGTGGGTTCCAATCCACATGTGAGAGCTGGAAACACAAACAGATTTTTATCACTGGGCTAAATTTCCCAACCCACAGTTTAAAGACTGGTCTCCATTTCCAGCTAAGGGAGACTGCAGAGTTTCTGAGTAGGTGATAAGATTTTTCTTCTCTTCCCTCCATTCTGCAGGAGAATGAAGGACCTTGGTGTGGACTGTCCCTACCTCCCCTAATTCGTGTGTTGAAGCCCGAACCCCAATGTGACTGTATTGGAGACGGGGCCCTGTAGGAGGTGACTTTTGTTAAGTGAGGTCCTTAGAATGGAGCCCTCATTTGATAGAACGGTTGCCCTTACAAAGAAGCAGAAGAGGCATCAGAGCTCTCGCTCCACCATGTGAGGACATAGTGAGAAGGTGACCATTTGTGAGCCGGGAAGGGAAGACTCACCAGAACCTAACCTGACTGGCCCTTGATCTGAGACTTCCCAGAAATGGGAAAAACAAGTTTCATTGGTTAAGCCACCCAATTATGGTATTTCGTTACAGGATCCTGAGCAGACAAAGCTTTTTCTCCATTCTGCTTTTCTTATTTTTACCAGAAAGGAAGAATATCATAGGTAAAACTTAGAATAAGGCCATTTTAAGCAAAGAGTCTTTCGACCATTTTAACCCTAATAGTGGCTGATGAGAAAGGGATAAGATTGTGCAGGAGGGAGAAAGAGCACCCATTACCTTTCCTGGGCCCCACTTACACTCCCAGGTGCAAAGGCAAAGTTTAGCTGGCCAGGACTCTAACTTACTGATATGATGGTGACGACGATGATGATGATGATAACGAGTGTTTGGAATTTTCTCCACTTTTTAAAAACCCTGCTAATTGAGCGACCTGGGGCTTATTCTTGGGTTCTTTAAAAGCATCTAAAAATGAACTGATCGAATTTCCCCATGCATTTTCCCACTGTAGAGGTCTCTCAAGGCTCTTGTGCAGAGCTGCATGAGGTAATGGGTGCAAAAGTGTTTTGTAAAATACAATGCATTCCATGCATGCAAGCTATTATTGAAAGGAAACAGGAAGATGAATTTAAATCCCAAGATCCCCTGCAAAATGTGTACGAGGTGGCCCCATTTAGATTGTCATCCTCACCGTGAATTTACAGACCATTTAGCAATTTCTCCAAGAGCTCACACCCGTTCCCTGGGTGACATCCTTTCCCTGTGCAGGGGAGAGCGGGGAGAGGCTGATTCTCCCAAGCCTGGCCGGGTGGACAGCAGCAGTGCCTGGGAGAAAGGGGCTTGGTTGCTAGGAGACAAGCAAAAGTGGGCAGCCAGCTCCCAAGCAGGTTAGAATCCGGCAAGAAAGGATTTTAAAAGCCTATTTCCGTCTGCTTCTGCTAGAATTGAAATTCTGTTCAGGGTCCAGCCACCAGTGATACAATCTGCTTACATTGCTGGTATTGAGAGGCCCTTGAAAGGGGTCTATTTGGCTATTTCTTGTGTCTCCCTTCCCACCGTGACCAGAAAGGCAGGCTCTTAATACAAAAAGGGGGGCCGGAGGAGTTGATGAAGTCCGTAGCAGAAACAGAGAAGTGACAGCAAGAATTAACCCAAGCACATCTGATCCTGACCCTTAGACCCCAAAGAGGAAATAATTGTGCTGAAGTTACGTTAGATTACAGTGCACCGTCCATTGCCTCTAAGTACTTCAAGGCAGGTGGCTACATGGCACTGAAAGTGTTTTTCAAGTCCAAGAGAGGTGTGTCAAGCGGGTCTTTTTCCTCTGGAGTTTATCTTCACAGAAACAGCCTGACATGTGCTTCTGGGTTAATTGAATGAGGTTGACATTGTATTTAAGTTTTCCCTTTGAGGATTGTAAAAAGGATGTGATTTTCAAATAAGAATTGTTTGTTTGATTCAGTTTGGTTTTCCCAAGGCATGCAGCACACACAAGAAATCAAATGTTTTTCAAATCCCGTGAACTTTCAGTAAGATATACTGATGTGTACAACTGCCTAGAACAGAGCATTGAACTCAAGAGACATCAGCAGTGGAATAATAGGTGCATTTAGAGTCATTTATGGGCTGAGACTTGACAATCTGTGCCTTGTTACTGCTGAAATGCTGAGGGCAAAGCAGCAGTGCTGATCCGTCAGGGAGAAAGCAGCTCACAGGCCGCGTGAAAATAAACCATCTCTGAAGAGGCTCCAGTACCCGCAGCAAACACGCTTTATTCGGTTAAAGTGTGATGTCTAATGACAAAATCAAGAACAGTTTCAATATCTACACGGACACTCTAGCTTCCAGTCTGCTTTTATACTCAGTTGGGGGTGGGGTGGGATGGGGTGGGGTGGGAGGGTTTCAGGGGGCACCATAATTGATTGAGAAAAGAAAGATTTGGGTAAATAGAGGGCAGACCTCAGGTCTAGAATAGCATGCATGGAAAAAGACTGAAACCCCTTCATTGGCTAATAGGAGGATGTGTGAGGGACACAGTGACGAGCTGATGAGGGGAACTGCAGCAAGGTGGAGAAATGAAAGACACAATACCGTGCATATAAATGAGAGACAACTGAATCTCGTATGTGCTTCTGCATCAAGCTCAGGAAATGAAGTGGGTAGGCACTAGAGCCATTTCATATAGTTTCCCCATCATATAAAGTAGAAACTCGTACTTTGAACATGGAGACTATCTTGATGAGCAGAACGATCATGGGCTTTGGGGTTACACAGACTTGGATTCAGATCCTGTCTCTCCATTAACTGATAAGGGGACTCAGGCAAGTTTTTTAATCTTCTGAATCTCAGTTTCCTCTTCTATGACACAAGCGAGGTGCTGCCTTCATCCAGTGTGATAGCTTTTTGGGAAAGCCCAGTGAGTCTGTATTCTCACTCCAAATTCAAGTACCTGGGAGAGATGGTCTGATTGGGCACTGTGATTGAAAGGCCAGGGCCCCATGATTTGTAGCTTCCCCCAGAACCACATAGTATGAGGGGCATTGTTCTCCAAAGGGAAAGATGACTGGCAGGCAAAACATGATCCAAACAAAACAGCCTGAAATGCATTTTTGGACACATAGATTGAAGACCAGGTATAACTGTACTCCTTCAAAAATGTATGATAAGGTGGTGGTGGCTTGGCAACTTCAAAGAAAAGCCACTATAGGATTTGGGTTACCCTGACAGACTGAAGAGAACCCAGGGATGGGTCATCAAATGGTCCTTCAGGTGTTTTTAGAGCCAGCCTAAATAGCTAAATATCCTCACTACACCTGAGTTCTGAAAGGCAAACCTAATGTCCTCTGCTGTACAGTGGAGCCCACCGAGCCAAGCTCCTCTGGGAAATGTCTTCTCCCCTCCCTCCGTCAGTGGGCATGATTCTGCAGGCCTGGCTGCCCACTTCAAAGATTCAGCTTTGGGAATTCTGAGCCTCTTGGCCAAATGGACGAATAACATAGATATCAGCTCTCGCCACGTGCTGCATTCAGACCTGGTGAGCAGGTGGGATCTCAGCTCACTTTCTTTTTTTCCCTTTCAAACAGCACCAAGACCCTAGCAGGAGCAGCTAAGTTTAGGCCAAAAGGTACCCCAGGGCCCAGTCTGGCAGGAGTGTCTAATTGAAAGCCAAGGGAGGGAGCTCCAGCTCCTTGGTTTTCAGCTCCCTGGGGGCAGAATGTATGCTCCTGGGTCATCTGAACACTAGGAGGGGAGCAGGCTAAGAGGTCCCCCTGGAGAGAAAGCAGTTGCCTGCCTAGGTTCAGGTTACTATGGCAGCAGTCCAGGTCTTTTTGGCTCAAGCTTCTCTACCTTGTCATATGTAGCCATGTGATCAGTGGATGGAGGTTCTTCTG
>PVJD01000448.1:0-165212 GCA_004026545.1 Mormoops blainvillei
ACTGATAATCTGGATGCTCACAGAAATGACTGAGTATGGATGGAAAATGGAGGAAAAAGTTAAGGCTATGCAAAGTGAAATAAAGCAAAATATAAAGGGAACCAACAGTGAAGGGAAGGAAACTGGAACTCAAATCAACTATTTGGAGCAGAAGGAAGAAATAAACATTCGACCAGAACAGAATGAAGAAAGAAGAATTCAAAAAAATAAGGAGAGACTGAGGAACCCCTGCGACAACTTTAAACGCTCCAACATCCGAATCATGGGAGTGCCAGAAGGAGAAAAGGAAGGGCAAGACGTTGAAAACTTATTTGAAAAATAATGAAGGAGAACTTCCCCAATCTGGCAAAGGAAGTAGACTTCCAGGAAGTCCAGGAAGCTCAGGGAGTCCCAAAGAAGTGGGACCCAAGGAGGAACACACCAAGGCACATCAAAATTACATCACCCAAGATGAAAGATAAGGAGAGAATCTTAAAAGCAGCAAGAGAAAAGGAGACAGTTATCCACAATGGAGTTCCCATAAGACTATCAGCTGATTTCTCAAAAAAAACCTTACAGGCAAGAAGGGGTTGTAAAGTCATGAAACACAAGGGTCTACATCCAAGAATACTCTATCCTGGTAAACCTATCATTTAGAATGGAAGGGCCGATAAAGTGCTTCCCAGATAAGGTAAAATTAAAGGAGTTCATCATCACCAAGCCCGCATTACATGAAATGTTAAAGGGACTTACCTAAGAAAAAGAAGAAGATCAAAAACTATGAACAGTAAAATGACAACAGACTCACAGCCATCAACAACTGAACCTAAAAACAAAAACAAACTAAGCAAACAACTAGAACAGGAACAGAATCACAGAAATGGAGATCACGTGGAGGGTTATCAGCAGGGAGTGGGTGGGGGGAGAATGAGAGAAAAGGTACAGGGAATAAGAAGCATAAATGGTAGGTACAAAATAGACAGGGGGAGGTTAAGAATAGTATAGGAAATGGAGAAGCCAAAGAACTTGTATGTACAACCCATGGACATAAGCTAAGGGGCAGGGGGTGGGGGCAATGCTGGTGGGATGGGAGGTGCTGGACAGAGGGGAATAAAGGGGAGAAAAAAAATGGGACAACTGTAATAGCATAATCAATAAAATATACTTTAAAAAACAAAAAAAGAGATCTTTAACCTTAATCACATCTGCAGAGTCTCTTTTGCCATGTAAACTCCTTCTTCAGGTTCTGAGGACATGTTGGGGGGCAGGGTGGCATTTTGCCATTCACCTCAAAACCAAGGCTCCTGCCACTCTGTCACCCCACAAATCTTGGACGCTCCTGCGCAGTGTCCACATGTGGGCTGTTGGCAGGTGAGGGTTTATCCAGAGGGTTTGTTGGGTGACTGAACAGGTCAACAAGGAAAAGACTGAAGCTCAGCCCCCACAGTGCCCACGGGGATCCAAAGGTACACCAGGTATGACCCAACACTGACACAGGGCTCTCCAATACGAAGAGGCGCCCAGGGTCAGGGAGGAGGGAACCCAAGAGGTAGAGACCGGAGCCCCAGGCCTGGAACCTTGGCTGTATGTTGTGGAAAGGAGTGATAATTCCTGACCTTTGGGTCCACCTGTAGGAGCTGAGAGACACCCAGACCAGCCACACGTTCCTACTTCAAGACCACCTGGCTCCACTGAAGGCCATGTCCCTCGGACCCTGCCAAGCAGCTCTAAGTAGCTGCCGACACTCCCCAAACACAGAGGCGTTTGGAGCCAGAGCCCAGCACCTGCGCACACAAGCACCAGCAGGACCCACCCTGCCCCCATGAACAGGCCCAAGGGTGCCAGGCCCAAGGGCGCCAGGCCCTAGCCCCAGCCCCTAGCCCCAGCCCCCCTTCCAGGGGCCCTGGGCTCCAGACTCTAGGGACAGGCAGCAGCTTCATCTGATGCCCGAGACCCTCAAATTCCAGGGAGGGTTCCAAAGGCCCAGGCGCAACCTAAACAAATGAGAGGCGTCCAGCAATCCCCGGACCACTTTCCTCACACAGGCCTGTTCCCCGCAAGCAAGGGGGCGAGGGGCAGAGGAGCGGATGGGGCCGGAGGGCCTACGAGCTGGCACTCGGAGGTCAACACGGCACTTTTAATTTCAACAGCTGCATTAGAGAGTGTGACTGTCCTATTTTTCAAAGTGAGGAACTTCAGAGAAATTAAGAAACTCGACCAAACCTTATGCTAAGTGAAATAAGCTAGGCACAGAAACACAAACACTGCATGGTAACACTTATATATATGGAATCTTAAAAAAAACAAAAAACAAAAAACAGAAAAAGAGTTAAACTTCTAGAAGCAGGGTAGAGTGGCGGTTGCCAGGGGCTGGGGTGGGGGGAAACGGAGACGGGTCAGTAAAAAGGCACAAACATTCAGCCATAAGATGAATAAAGGCCTTAGGACCTAAAGAAAGACATAGTGACCCTAGTGGATGACGCTGTGTCGTATAATTTAAATTTGCTGAGAAAGAAGTGTTTTACCAAAAAAATAAAAATAAAAAAGGTAAATATGTGAGGGGACAAGTGTTTTAACTCGATGGCGAGAATCCTTCCACGATGTGTATATACGAGGCCTGTCCAGAAAGCATCCAGCCATGTACTATGAAAACTAGAGACATTTATGGAAGAAGATACAAGAAACATTGTACAGAGGACAACGACACTTCAGTGCCCTTCAAAGTAAGCACCTTGGGACCTCACACAGTTCTCCCAACTGCCATCAGCTGCCCCGTCCTATTTTCCTGAATCTCACTGATGGTCTGAAATATATTCCCTTTTCTTTTCTCTTTTCCTTTCTTTTCTTTTTTTTTTAAAGACTTTATTTATTTTATTTTTAAGACAGAGAGGAAGGGGACGAGAAAGAGTGGGAGAAAAACATCAATGTGTGGTTGCCTCTCATGCACGCCCTATTGGGGTCCTGGCCCACAACCCAGGCATGTGCCCTGACTGGGGAATCGAACTGGCGACTCTTTGGTTCGCCAGCCGACACTCAGTCCACTGAGTCACACCAGCCAGGTGAAATGTCTTCACTTTCAAAGGTGAGTTTAGTTTTGGGAAAAGTCGGAAGTCCCAGGGCACCAAATCTGGGCTGTAGCGGGGCTGAGTCATCTGGGTGACTTGATGTTTCACCAAAAGACTCTGCTTGAGATGTGACGCATGAGTGGGTGCACTGTCGTGAGGAAGCTGCCAGTTGCCCATAGCTGGAGCCTTCTGAATCACCCAAAGAGTTTCCACGGAGGAATGTTCGAGCTTAATGCAAAATCAGGCCGATTCACTGCTCTGCCAGCTCAGTCATTTTAATGTGATGGCCACACAGTCACGCGCTCACTCACCAGCACCTACCGCCCCCGCTGACTAGTACAGTGAAGTCGTCACTGCTCGCACAAGCACATCCCAGTCCACTCTCCTTGGTGGCCAGGTCACGTTGATATTGCAAAAACCATTCTCATTATATTAACAATGGCTGGGCTTTTTCCAGACAGACCTCGTATATCAAATCATCACGCTGTACGCTTCAAAGCTTTACAGTTCTATTTGTCAGTTGTACCTCCATAGAGCTGGAAAAATAGGTATATACACATATATAAAAAAAAGAAAGAAACTCACTCAAAGACTCACAGCAAGTAAGTCACAGCCAAACCACAATCTAAAGTCAGGTCTGCTGTCCGGAAAGACCACCTCATCACATGACCCTCTGTGGCCACCCCACCTGTGAGAGTCGGGGTCCAGCCACGTCTGCTGGGCGTGACCTTCTGCGGTTTCTGGGGAGAAACTGTTCCAGACAGAGCTGCCACTCCTCCCCACTCACCCACGGCCCCAGTTAAGGCTGAACTCCCGCCTCAGACCCTGACCCCCAGGAGGCTGGGGGAGGGGCGCCATGGCCCCAGAACCTGGGAAGAAGAGCCCAGAGGGCACATCCTAAGGAGCTGTGACTGGCCTCAGACTGGGGTGGGGACCAGACACACCCTGAGTCACTCCAGTCCCAGAGGCAAGGGAAGCTGGCATGCCTGTTTCTCCTCCCCACAGGGTCGACAGCTCCTTCTGAGGACAATGTCACCTCGAATGCCCACTTCCCAAGCAGAAGGCACCCTTCCTACAAAGCGGTTGGGCAAGGAAGCTGATTACAGCTCAACGCAGGAAGAGGACGCCGGCTCCCAAAGGGAGGCCATTAGGCAGGCGGTCGCTGCCCTGTGGAGGGAAGGGTTCGAGCTGAGGCAGGATGCCCACCGTCGGGAAGCACAGACCAGCACGCAGAGAAGAGGGCAGGGCTCACGTCTGAGGGGCCCCTCCCCATCTCTAAAGCTTTCTTTCTTTTTATTTTTAAGTATATTTTATTGATTATGCTATTACAGTTGTCCCATTTATTTCTCCCCTTTATACCCCTCCGCCCTGTACCCTCCCTCCCTCCGACATTCCCTCCCTTAGTTCATCTCCACGGGTCGTACCTATAAGTTCTTTGGCGCCTCCATTTCCTATACTATTCTTAACCTCCTCCTGTCTATTTTGTGCCTAACATTTATGCTTCTTAGTCCCTGTATCTTTTCCCCCATTCTCTCCCCTCCCCTTCCCTGCTGATAACCCTCCATCTTTAAAGCTTTCTGAACCCACCAATGAGAGTTTGGGAGAGCAATCAGCGGGGTCTGCAAAGTGCAGGCCAGCTGGCCCCCCAAGGAGCAAAGAATGAGCCCCAGGCCTCCAAGGGCCCGGGGCCTTGGCAGGCGGGCACACCCCCCACCTCCTTCCTGCCCAGCCTCTGCAGCTGGTAGCCATAGCAACAGGCCCCAAACAGCTCCAGAAATCCCTCGGAGAGTCCCACACAGGGTGTCACGGCCACAGCCAACCTAAGCCCAACAGCCAGGGCCCTGGGCAGAAGTGAGCGAGGCCAAGAAGAGGAAGCCCTGATTCCAGCCAGAAGAGAGCACTTGAGTGCACAAAGGGCGGCCTCCCTGCCCCACGAGACCCGAGCCTCTGTCCTGAAGGCCAACAGGCCACCGCCCTGCTGTCCCTGCCCAGCCCTGCCGGCCTGCGACACCCTACATCTAAGATACGACTTACAGGCTGACCGCCTCCTCAAGCCTCCCTGCGTCTTCCCTCGCCCACCCTGACCTCGAGGCCCCTGCAGCAGGCCTGTGCGGCAGCGCGCCCGCCTCCCCATCTGCTGCTGCACCCGGCTCCGTGCCTCACTCCCACAGGCTGGTTCTTTCACACTTCGGGGCGCCTGCCCACTTCGTTTGGAACACCCCACCCCTTGCCCGCCACCCACAACATGGGCCTCTTCCTCGCGAGACCCTGCCAGAGGGTAGCCCGAGGGGAAGGCCGTTGAGGAGCCCAAGGGCCAAGGCAAAGGCTGGAAGGGTCGGTAAACGATGCTGCCCCCTGAACCCAATTCCCCCTTACCGAGGACAAGGCACACAGCCCACTCTGTCCTAACCCTTGTGTGTTGGGAGAGGGGGTGTCTAAACATCCGTGCCCTCCTCCCTGACTCAGGATGTTAATCTACTGGATGACTCTCCAGGAATGACCGTTAACTGCCGCAAGGTGGGCGCGGGCAGGGGGCTTTTTGTTTTGTTTCGTTTACAGGGCTTTCTTGAAGTGACCTCCTCCCGATGACTGGCTTTCCCATGAACCGCCTTTCCATCCACGGTGCTCTTCTGTTCATTCCGCTACCTCACACACACTTTCTGAGCACCGATGATGTGCTCAGCACAGATTTCCCTGCCAGCGACACAGTAATGAGGCCAACAGAAAGGGTGCCCGTCCTCGAGGAGCTGACCGCATAGAGGGGAGGGTGAACAGGCGAACAACTGAAATAAGTACGCGTGGTTATGCTCTGAAAGGAACGCTCCAGAGGCGGAGACAGAGAAGTGGGTACGGTGCTGCGATCTAAAGCTCTGAGGGGGTCCCGGGCCGGTGTGGCTCAGTTGGTTGGGCGTAGTCCTGCAAACCGAAAGGTCACTGGTTTAATTCCCCAGTCAGGGCACATGTCTGGGTTGAAGGTTCTGCACACAGAAGGCAGCCAATCGATGTTTCTCTCTCTCTCTTTTTCTCTCTCCCTTCCCCTCTCTCTAAAATAAAAAATAAAAATAAAAAGTTTTTAAAAATAAAATAGTTATGAAGGGGAAAGCCTGCCACGTGGCAGCAACAGCACATGCAAAGGTCGCCGATCTGGCGGCAGAGCCCAGGGCCGGGGGTGGGGGTGAGGGGGTTGAGCAGGGCAGGAGGCATGTGTCTGGGCCCTGAGGGGTCGTTCTTGTGCCCTTTGCTAATCTGAGCCAAGAAATTCTCTTTTTGCTTAAGCTCATCTGATTTGGGTCTTCTCTTACTTGCATCCACAAGATTCCTGGATTACCATATCCAAACCAAAACATCACGCTCCACCACCTTCTCCACCAACCTGCACCTCAATCTTGAAAGCAACTGCTACCACCCATCCAGGAGCCCAGCCCAGCATCAACCACCCCCGCCCCCCGTCTTTTCTCCCTCATGCCTGTCTCATCAGTCACCACGGAAAGGTTTCATTTGGGCCTCTAGGCAGCCAAGGGCTGGTGGTACCTCCACCAGGGAGGTGGCCCACTGCATGCTGAACGGAGGCGCAGGAAGAGAGAAGCAGAGGGCCACGCGGCTGAGGGATAAAGAGAACCCCCCTCACAAGGCTGGCTGATTGCATATCTTACGAAGAGGGAAACATTCTTTAAAATTAGCTTCCCAAACGCAGATATAATTTCAAGTGTCCCTTGCAGCGTGATTACAGTGTCCGCCCCACGGATGCTTTATCAATTCAGATCCCTGTTGGGGGTGGGGCAGGGGGGCGGGGCGGGGTGGGGGCGGGGGAGACAAAAGCTTCCAGCTGCCCAGGGAAAGCAGCTGCCGAGGAAACCCAGCTCAGAACCAGCCTCGCTCCCCGCTCCACATCTAGCTCAGAATCCTTCCCAAGAAGGCAGGAGGTACATCTTTCTTCTCTCTTCTCTTCATCTTTAGGGTTTTTGATGTTCAAACTCAAAACCCAAGCGCAGCTGGTTCATAACAACAAGGACAGAAGGACAGCTTCGCTTACTGCATGTCTTCCATGGCCAGGTGCTATAGTCCGTGCCTCAGTGTGCCCATCTGTGAAATGGGCTTGACACGGGTGTACGACTTACGACATGCTGGTGGACGTAATGATGCCTGCCACACAGTGAGCACCCAGCCACTGTCCATCGCCACAACCCTCCTCCCATCTATCCCTCGGGACAGCACTGGCACGGCTGTACAGATGTGGGCCTGAGACTCAGAGCGACGCTAGCCATTCAGCTAGAGGGTGGAGAGCAGGGGCGCAAACCCAGCTCTGCCTGAGTCCAAACTCCACGTTCTAGCCACAGTGGGTCCTGGTTGGGCTCGGGAAGGGTGGAAATGTGCTTCTCAGTACGGCTCTCCTGGCAGAGCCGTGCGCACCCTGACCTCAGCTGGCAGCCCGGCCCTCCCAGCCTTGGCACATGACCCTCTTCGGCTCTCTGGGTTTTGAAATGTCCCAGGCTCTAGCTGGGTGGTTGAGCTCCATCACGTCACTCTACCCTCAAGGGGTGCCTTCTAGTTCTGGGGCCTTCACCTCCCAGGGTCCCCACATTTTATACACAACAGAGCCAAGGCCCAGGCTGAGAGGAACTTGAAGTCACTAGGAAAGTCGCCAGGCACCTGTGACGAGGCCAGCACTGGGGGCTGGCGAGGTGCCACATGCTGCCATCCCTGATCCATACCAGCCCCAAATAAAGGGCTGTTACAGCCCCATTTTAAAGAAGAGAAAACCAAAGTTCAGATAAAGGAACAAGCTCAGGACCCTCAACTAGGAAACAGGAGAGCCATGACTTTCCACCCAGGCCTCCGGACCCCCAGGCCAGAGAACAGGCCACACGGCGTGCCCATGAGCACATTGCCACACAAGCCTCAGTTGGCGTGCGAGGACAGTGAGCCAGCCCCCAAAGTGGGCCAGACCCATGCTCGGCGGCTGGCTGGCAACCAAGCCGGGCTGGGAACCAGGCAGCAGCTATCAACAGGACCTTCAGCTACGGTGGTCCTGGCCGACTGCCCTGGGGGACATCTGGCAATCCCTGGAGACATTTTGGTTGTCACACTCGGGGAGAGGTGGGTGGAGGCCAGGGATGCTGCTCAACATCCTGCCATGCACAGTACAGCCCCTAACAAGACAGAAGGATCCAGCCCAAAATGTCAACAGCGCCATGGCCAGGGAACCCTGAGCTACGGGGATCTGTAAATAAGGGTCTGGATCTGCCGGGACGTGGGGTTGGCTCAA
This sequence comes from Mormoops blainvillei, assembly GCA_004026545.1. Classification (NCBI taxonomy): domain Eukaryota; kingdom Metazoa; phylum Chordata; class Mammalia; order Chiroptera; family Mormoopidae; genus Mormoops; species Mormoops blainvillei. The sequence continues at coordinate 8,311 of PVJD01000448.1, forward strand.
ACAAACAACACATTCAGGGGCCCGGCATAATGGCTCCCGCGAAGAGGGGAGGCGAGGGGAGGCGAGGGGAGGCAGGGCCGTTCTGCCATCAATGAGGCAGTGACCAGAGAACACAGCACCAACGTTCACAAGCGCATCCACGGAGCGGGTTTCCGGAAATGTGACCCGGAACTCTGCCACGAAGGAGGTGGGAATCCAGATGTATGCATGGACACCAGGCTCAACAGAGCTGTCTGGGCCAGAGGAGTGAGGAGTGTCCCCTACAGTGTCCAGGTGCGGCTGTCCAGAAAGCATAGCGAGGATGAAGGTTCACCAAACAAGCTCTGTGCGCTGGTTACCTACGTGCCTGTTACCACTTTCAAAATCTATAAAGTTAATGTGATGAGAACCATTGATTGCCGAATAAAGTAATAAAACTGAAAAAAAAACCATTCAAATAAACACGCATGTGTGCGTGCACGTGTGTGTGCACTGGAAAGTGGCTACACAAACGCACGCGGGGACAGGTTTCAGGGGACCGATTCCCAGAGACCCTTTCACCACGGGTTCTTTCTTGTCTTTTGCTTTGAACCATGTGACTCTGTTGTTTATTTTACACACTTACGCTCTCTCAAAAACAATAAAATAACACTTCCCTGGTGCACACAGTCTCCCTCAGCCGCCCAACCTCCACTTCGACAGCCTCCAGAGCGGGACAGCCCAAGGTCAGCCTTCTCCCACGGCTGGCTGACAACTCTGATGAGAGCCCTGATTTGGATGCCCAAAGACTCAAAGCCAAGTCCAGGGGTATTTGTACGGCAGCCCAAGCAGACTACGGCAGAAGGTAAACCCTGAGCCCTGGGGTGAGCCTAGACCCCAAAGAGACTGACAGGGGTCTTTTCCAGGCCCGCGGTCGTACTAGGCTTTGCAAAGGAAAGCTGTATTTACATAATACTTCCCAGAAAATGATGGTTCAAAGTCAGTATAGATACAGAGTCATTAACACGCTTTATTAAATGACAAAAGGCGAAGGGCAGGAGAACACGAATAATGGGTCGTGTTCCTGCGTGTCACATACACGGGTTTCTACAGACACAGCACACGCCAAGGCCGTGGGAACACAGCTGCCTCAGGGGGCTGGGGGGTGCCCGTGCGTGAGGGAGACTGCACATCTTTGTCATGGCTTAATTTTTGGCCGTGGACAGTATTACTTCTTAACAAAAGCTTTTGGTGGCATTCGCAGGTCAGGTGTGAGCCTGCGCGAGAGAGACTACGGAACCGCGTGCAGACGAGTCGCCGGCCTTCTCGAGCTTGGTTTGTGTGTTCAGGCGCCGTTTCCATCAGCTCATGAACTGAAATGACCCCTCCTCGTAGCCTCACATAACACACCCAACAACCTGACAACTCGCGTGCCGGAGGCAGTCCCACCAGCTCAACCAGACGCAGTGGGCCACAAATTCGGTCCCCGGGGCCTCGGAGCTGGGGACCCTGGTGAAGGTTACACAGCTAAACAGCAGAGAGAGGCCAGAGCTCCCTGCCCCGGCTTTCGACACTTGGACGTGCAGCCTCAAGAGGCCCCAGGAAGCTATTACGTATCTGGGCTGACAAAGGTCAGGCCAGCCCTGCTGGCTGGCTGTGGCGGCCACAGCAAGGAGGAGAGCCCGGGGCAGCCCTCTCTCCCACTGCTTTCCCACCAGCACTGCCTCTATCTGCCTCCAAAGGCCACGCCACTAAAAAGAGCCACTGACCTATGAGAACCCTGGAACACGCAAGCAGAGGCACCTGGCAGCTTGGGCAAGAACTCCGGGCAGGGTGGGGGTCCTCACTTCCCCACGAGTTCCCTAACTAACTGGGCCCCAGCACCCTGAGCCCTCACCCAGCCTCCAACCCACCCCCTTTGCCCGAAGCCCTCAGGTGTTGCAGGGCCTGGCTGTGTGGGCACCAGCCCCCGACCATTCCCCTCCGCCCCTCCAGGCAGACTACTTCCGGCGTGTCCGCTGGCGTGTTCTGACTAGGCCTGCCCGGATAGGGAGGGCTGGATGGTGCACTGAGCGACCTGCACAAACGCTCCTCTCCAGCACGACAACCCCAATCAAGCAGTCCACAGCTGCACCCTGACCCGTGTGGCTCAGTGGGCTGCGTCATCCCACAAACCAAAAGGCTGCCAGTTCAATTCCCGGTCAGGGCGCATGGCTGGGTGGAGGGCCAGGTCCCCACTTCGGGGTGTGTGAGGGGCAGCCCGTCGATGTTGCTCTGTTTCTCTTGCACATGGATGTTTCTCTCCTTCTCTTTCTCCCTCCCTTCCCCTCTCTCTAAATAGAAATAAATCTTAAAAAAAAAAAAAACAGTTCACAGCAGCAAATCCTCCAGGCTCCCGGGAAAGACACCTTCTAAAGGCTCCCCACACAGGAGAGGAACAGATGGCAAGAGGCAATGGTGACGCGGGACTGCTTCACCCAAAACGCTCAGTGTCAGAATGTTGAGGTCCTGCACAGCACCATGGGCAGGGAGCTGCAGCCTCTCCCTAGATTCCAGGAAGCCTCCCCCATCCCATCCCCACCCCACCCCGCGGGGCAGGATTATAGGAGCCCTTGCTCCAGGATAAGCACTGCCCAGGGCCCTCAGATCTGCCTGCGCCAGAGGGAATGAGCCAGGTTCACAGTTATCTGAGGACAAATGCAGAACCAGGGGCCCACCCTTGGGCTCCACCTTGGGGAGGGGAGCACTCTTGACTCCCCTCTGGGAAACCTCTGGAGACTGGGCAAACCCTCAGGCTGGCAGAAGACACCCTGCCTCCCCCCCCACCCCGGCTGCCCAGTGGCCAGCCCGCTATCTTCAAGCAATGGCCCCAGATTCCTGCATGGGGTCATTGCTTAATGACCAATCAGGCCATTAGAATGAATCCCGGGTCCCTGGGGATCTGCACCTGAGGCAGAGCCAACCTGCCCAGCTCTGACTCCCAGCTCTGCCTCCGACTAAATGAGTGACAGTAGGCAAGTTATTTGAGCTCTCTGTGCCTCCTTCAGTCAGAAAACAGGGGCACTAAACGCCCCACCCTGACAGGTTGTAATGACAATCTAGAGAGATGACCCACGAGGAGCTCATTGGCATGTGCCTGGCTCAGAACAAAGGGCAGTGTGAGGACTCGCCTTGCGCCACATGGGCCCGAACACGAAGCCAGCTCGCGGAGGCCGGGAGGGCAGGGAGCCCAGGTCCCGAGGACGTCAGCTGAGCCCCTGAGTCCATCTACACCTGAAGCCTGAACTCTCCACTGACAGGAGCCCCTTTGTGGCTGCACCCAGCTGGCAATGAGCTTCGGTCGGAGCCAACAGGCCCCTGTGACTTGCAGGAAGCAGCCGTACACTGCTTTCCTGTTCAGATCATTAGCTCCGTCCTGACAACTCTCCACGTCCATCAGCTGGCTGACAGTGAGAACCAGGGGACGTGGCTGCCCCGTGGTGTCCTCTGGCGACGGGGGCAGGTCTGGAGGCACAGGGCCCAGGCCAGAGATCTCGCTCCCAGTTCCCTGCCGGTGCAGAGGCACCCACAGAACTGCCCACGTCCCAGATGGCCGCCCACCCACTCCCCTACCCTTCCCAGGGCAGCATCTCAAATCCAAAGACCTTGTCCCTTTAGCCCTCCCAGCAACGCAGGAGGAAAGACAGGAGAGACCACCGGAAAGGGGGCCAGGGGGTCCTGGCCCCCTGAGCCCATGGACCCAAGCCTCCCATGCTAGCCAACCAGGGGCAGGGCCTGCCAATAGCGGCCCAGAACAGATCAGACCCTGGCCTCGTACTTGATCTGAGGTTCCCTGAAGGCCAAAGGAGGAGACTGAGTCAGGGTTCAAATCCCACCACTGACTGAGCCGCACACTGTCCACCAGACACCCCACGGAACCCAGCACTGCCCTACCCGAGGAGCTTCTGGCACTCCAGTCTCCTCACTGGCCTGTCTTCTGCCCAGGTGTGAGGAGTTCCCAAACACGCACTCCCGGTGAACAGCTCCACCAGCCTCTCATGGCAGGTTCCAGACACGAATCACTGAGTCACCACTTACCAAGGGCCAGCGCGGTGCTGAGGACTCAGCTGCCACAGCTCACCCAGGCTGCAAAACTGTCCTGCTGCAGGCTGATATGAAAATTCCCATCTCAGGTACAAAAACTAAAGGCTCGGAGAGGTTAAGGTTAACTAAAGGCTCACTCGGTCCAAAGTCACACAGCCAGAGCACAGCACGCATCCCCCACTTCTGAAGCTGAGGGTCAGCCCCCAGGCTTTTTGGGGTCTTTCCAAGGAGCCTCCAAGACTCTCTAGGCCTCTAGTTTCAGTAGATAAAGCTCCAAGGTTCCCAAGGTGACCCCCCAGGAAGGGACATGAGAGGTGGTTTAAACAGAAGAGTGGGCCACACGGCCTCATCCACACCAGCTCAGAGCATCTCAAGAAAGGAGAAGGATGAGGTGAGAATGGCAGGATCCGAGGCATCCGACAGGCCATCTGGAACACAGTGCTTCACAAATTGGGCAGCCCCATCTCAGTGTCCACAGGACGGACGGCGCCGCTGCTGACGGGGGCGGGGGGCGGGGCAGAGCCATGGCTGGTCTCCGCAGCCTGGGTGGGTATCACCTGAGTCAGCAGCGACATTTCCTGACTCCGGGCAAGCAAGGTATCTGATTGAAAGGGACAAGGAAAAGGAGAAAAGGTAGTAACTAACACTGAGGACGGGTCGTTGAAGAGCTCAGACGAAAGGAAAGCCATCCTCTTGTCCCCTGCCACCATTTACAAAGAAAAAGAAAAGAAAAAAACACTCTGGCCCCAGCTGATGTGGCTCAGTGGATTGAGCGCCAGCCGGCAAACCGAAAGGTCGCCAGTTTGATTCCCAGTCAGGGCACATGCCTGGGTTGCGGGCTGGGTCCCCTGTTGGCCGAGTGTCAGAAACACATTGATGTTTCTCTCCCTCTCTTTCTCCCCTCCTTCCCCTCTCTCTAAAAAATAAATAAATAAAATCTTTTTAAAAACCCCAACACTCTGTAATGGTCAAGGGTATGGGTTTGGAACCCACCCAGACTGGGGTTCAAATCCTATCCCCCAGAGGGACCAGCTATGAAACCCCAGGAAGGTCACTTCCACTCCCTGAGCCTCAGCTTCCGCACAGCAACAGACGGCCTTCCAGAACAGCGTCAGGCCTGTAGCGGGAGCTCCAGAAATGGGAGCTAATGGTATTTCGGGGGATGAACCACTCTTGTGCCACTGAAAATCATGCCTCGCAGGGGCATCTTTGCCATCGCAAGCAAAGGCTGGTGTGCACTTTGGGAGGAGGACCCTGCTGGGCTCGTCCACCCCAAGGCAGCCACCACCCTCCTCCCGCTACCGAGGGAACAAGGCTCATTCCTCACCAGCAGGAGAGCCTCCGCGAAGCCCGGAGCCTCAGGCCTGGACCCTTCCCCGCACAGGATTGCTTGGGCAAGGAACCCAGCACTCAAGCCTCCTTAAGCACAGGCCCCAGCACGGCTGCGCCTGGGTCAAGGGGAGGGTGGGGCACAGCGCCGCAGGAAGCAGAACTGCCCCCAACAGGATCCCGAGGCTCCTACCCAGAGGTGGCCACGGGAGGTAGAAACACCTGACGGAATAGCCAGGATTCCTTTTCTTTTCAAGGATCCCACAATGACTATGAGGACTTGAAGGATAAAATCTTAAAGAAAAGGAGCTTCAGTGCCAGCCAAACCAGGTTCGAATCCAAGCTGCCCCACCTACTAGCTCTGTAACACGGGGCTGGCTCTGCGTCTTCTTTCTGGGCCTTTGTTTTCCCACCTGTAACACAAACTGGGCGTGTAAAAAGGAGAAATTCCATCAAGGAAGAACCAGTGGTCCCGTGGCACTGAACAGCCCTCAGAAAGATGACCATGTGTACAGGATCCTAGAGGGCAGGGGCCGCCCTTGCAGAGCCAGCATCCAGGAGCTCACAAACATCCCCCCGTGTGTGCCCATGCGCGCCCCTCCTCTCCTCTCCAAGAGCCGCCCCACCCCTCTGGGAGTACAGAAGAGCATGCCACACAACCTGCACCCCTGCGCACTGCAGGGTGAATATTCGTGGCCTCGGGCTGCTCCTGGAACCAGAGGACTTTGCAGCACAGGCCCCAAGAGTGACTGGCGCATCATGAGGCGGCAAGAAGGAACATGGGGGTGCTTTTCACAGGGATGGTTGGGCCTACCCCAGACGTTGCAGGGGGAGGGGGAGGTCCAGGAACCTGCACTAGGACGCGCACCCCACGGTGGGGACCGGATGTTTCCTCACCTCCACACCCCTGCCTTCAACTGCTGGATGGAAACAGGGTGAGGCAGAAATGAAAGCGAAACTCCCACAGGGCGTCCTTCCTGTACCCACCTGCCTCCTCCAGGCCGTCCCAGGAAGCAGTGGGCTGGGACGCCGGGGCATGACCTGGTCACAGACGCTGGAGGGCCCCCTACCAGGAAAGGACAGGGAAAGGAGGCCGGAGGCTACCAGTCTGCGTGGACTGGGGGCTCCCACCAAAAACGTCAAAGGCCCCAGGCCACGGGTTGGTGGGTAAGAGGGTATGGGAGGTGGCCGCTTAGGGGAGGAAGAAATCCTATCACTTATTAAGCACCTGCCATACTCATCCGCTATACAGATGGAGGAGCAAAGGCTCTGGGAGACAGAATGGCTTGCCCAGTCACCCACAGACAGCTGGGCAAGGCCTGTGCCCCAAGTTCACTGCCAAGCCACCACTCACCGCCCCTCAGGGCTCAAGAACTGCCTGCAGAGGAGGCTTACAAAAAAAAACCCAAAAAACCTTCATTTTCTTCTGAAACCGGTTATCAAGACAATAGTGCCTGGGTGTTAAGTTCAAGACTGTGGCAACCCTGCAGGGTGGATACAGCATGGTTTCAGGCGCCAAGCAGCTGGAGGGGGAGTCCCAGCTCTGCCACTCACGCTGTGTGACCTGCAAGTCATCTGGCCCCTCTCTGAGCCTTGCTGATCTCATCCAGCAAACTGAGACAAACCACCCGGCTTGAGGGGTAGATTTCAATCTGCACAGGGCCGGGCCCCCACTGTGTTCTGAAATCTGGTGCAAGCCACTGATTGAGGAGAAACCAGGGGTGGACCTCAACAGAGCCCCTGGGGGGCTCAGAGGCCGCCTGGACGTGCCTCGGTCCCGCTTTCCTGGTTTGGGCTCCACGACCCTAGCATGCAGGCACGATGGGAGCCGCTGGGTTTGCAGAGCAAGCTGCAGAGGATAGCGCCCCGGGCTGTGCTAGCGCCCTGCTCCCAGCCCGGCCAGGCCAGTCCCCAGGAATGTCTCCTATGCAAGACTCAGCTCCTGTCCAGACTCGGGATCCACCTTGAAACACATTCCAGTGCAAACCAGCGGCCAGAGGCAGCCCGTTTTTTAAAGGGGAAAGAGGGCAGAGCTGGGCAGACCCCCGGGGGCTCCTGCCCCACCGCCCTCCTGTGACAAGGCTCAGAGGAGGTGGCCGCTGGCCGGTGTGCTCTGGGAAACTCCCACCCAAGGGCTCCTGGAACAGGCCAGCCCGGGACCGTTTACCCGCCAAATGCCCTCCTGGAGAGCCCACGTTCCCCAGGGGCCCCGCAATAAAGAGTCCACTTCAGCCTGTTTAACTTGGTGTTAAACATGCCTGACAGTTTGGGGGTGAGGCCTAGCAATGACAGTTTCAGTTTCCCAGAGGAACCATGAGGCACTTACTAAAAAGAGACCCCCCAGGCCCCGACCTGGGGGGTTTTCCGGGGGGAGGGGTAGACTCAGGGCTGTGTTTTCTACTGGTGTCCCAGGGGCTTCTTGTGTTGAGCAAGTGTGGCAAATGCTGGCCTAGAAAAAGGTAAATGACTATTAAAGGGAACGGCAACTGGTGTGGCTTTTATCCAGGGCCCTAGGGCACCTGAGGTTTGAGGAAGGTCATGGCCCGGGGCCTCCAACCCATGGCCCTGCATCGCCATGCATTCCCCAGGCCCAAAGGCCTGGGACTGTTCATTCCTGAAGACAAAGGCTGGGCTGAGCCAGGCCAGAGTGTTTGGCCTCCCGCCCTGGCCCAGAGTACTGCTGCAACGTCAGGTGGAAGACTATCCCAGGACCACCCACCTGCCCCCGCCCCCCGCCACCATCACAAGGCTGCGGAAGATGCCCTGCTGCCTCTCTTGACCACCTGTCTAACGTGGAAACCGGCCCACCCTACCTTGGATGGCTGTCGTAGGTCCACCGAACCCAGGGCTATGGCAGAGGCACGCCACGGGGTGTGGTCTCTATGCGGCTGAGGCCACCCGCTCGGCTGCTTTTTAGCCTCTAGAGGAAAGGCCTCTCTGACCTTCTCGTACATGTCCCCCTCTCAGACAGGCCTTCTCTGACCACAGTGCTAAAGCGGCAGCGGCCGTCCCTGTCACAGCTCTCTCCGGTTTGCAGGCCTTCTAGCTCTGATTCCATCTTGCAGCACTTTAAATGGATCTGTGTGCGGGTTTACCTTCATCCCCCTCCCGTGCATCCAGGTGCACAAGGGCCGGCACAGGCCCGGCAGGGCGGCTGCTCAGGGTTTGCTGAGTGAATAAAGGCTAAGGGAAGGACGCCACTGAGCTACTTCCTGACCTGGTACCCACCACCTGACCCACGCCCCCAACCACCTGCCCTCATCCCTGGGTCTCCTTCCTGGCACAGAGCACTCCAGAGTCACAGGTGGCTTTTTGCTGAGCCACAGGGACATGGAAACGCCTTCCAAACCCCCCTGTCAGCTGCTTCACCCACTAATGGGTACTCTCTTGAGCTCCTACTATGTGCACTGGTACAGGCTCTGGGGTTTCAGCAGTGAATAAAACTGCCAAAATCTCTACTTTCATCGGGCCAACTTGTCAAAGGACAGCCAAGGAACGCGCCCTGAGCAAGTCCACAGCTAACAACCTAGCTGGTCGCTGGGGTCACTGGGGTTGAAGAGTCCCAGTGAAAGGGGGAAGAAAAGCCATCTCGCAGAGCCATCTTTGGGAGGGGTTTGCCTCATGTGTCCCGATTCTCCCTCCAGGCGGCTGGTGCCCCTAGACGAATCTACCTGGAAGGGCTCTGACAGCAGGGCTTCCCGGGAATGGGCTGGGGCCGTTTCTGCCCATTGGGGGGGGCACCCAGCACCAAGGGACCTGGGCGGAGGGGGCAGGAGCCTGGGCGGAGGGGGCAGGAGCCAGGGACTCTCTGATGGGAGTGTTTCTCAAAACTCCACAGCCAATGACATACCCACCCCCAGGGCCCTAAGAGAGGGGGTGGGGGCACCCCCAGGGGCTGTCATAATCCTGAGCCAGGCACCATGACAGGCCCGCAGAATCCATCCAGCCCATGAGGCCCAGCTCGAGAGGCACACGCCTGTGGCGGCTGCTTTCTGAGGACAGCCTGGAGCAGGCAAGACAAAGCACCAGGCGGCGTTCAAACAGCCCAATGGGAAAGGCCTGGCCACTCCAACGGGCTCCCTGCTCCCAAGCCTCAAGGGAGTGCTGTTTGAAAGGAGGCTTTAGCAGGCAGTGGGGAGGGGACACTGGTCTCGTGGTCTTGGAGCTGGCAACCCCTCTGCCACTCCCCACTGTGTGACCTTGGACAAGCCACCCGCCCCTGCTGAGTCTGGATTTCCCTCTGGGGAATCCAACCCAACACTGTGTTCAAAGTAAGGCCACACACACCCAGGCAGGCTTTCCGAGGATGGAAGGGAAAGGCTGGGGTGCTAAAGACCGTGCCTTTGCCAGGGAAGGAGTAGGTACGCGGCTCAAGAATGATTTGCTTTCTAAAATGAACCTTACTTTTTAAAAGGAGGTACCAGAACATTCCTTCACAAAACAAAAAAACAAAACAAAAAAAAAAACACTAGTGTACCAGCTGAATTCAAAATACAAGTAGGAACAAAAACCCTATTTACATCCAACTGTTCCGGAATCGCACTCATGAAGCACTTCACTAAGCGTTTACTGAATGCCCCAAATCTGCTAAATCATGTGGGAGAAATGACCAGTGGGGGCAGGACAGTCCAATGGTTAGGAGTGGGGCCCCCAGGCTGTGTGCAAGTGACCCCGCTCGGCCCAAGGCCTGCCTAACACATTCAGCCCCCACCATGGGAACTCGAGCTCTCTGTCATAAGAGAAACGCAAATCGAGAGTATCCTTTCTCACCTGTGTATGTGGCCAGGCTCCAAACCCTGTGCCTCCCACACTGGCGGTGGGGGGGGTGAGTAACGGACCCCCCCCCTTCACTGTCACTTGTGACCAGCGCTGTGCCTTTGTGAGCAGTTTCTGGACTCCCTGGGGGAAACAGTCTGCCTGGGCCTGTCCTCTTGGCGCCTCCTCATCTGGCAGTGAGTGCCCAGGCCATGGGCCGCGACACTGACCGCCCCACTGTCTGCCCAGGCAAAAGCAACCACAGGGCAAGAAAAAGGGTCCATCATTTTAAGAGCTGGACTCCACAGCCATTAAAGAAATAAGACAAATAATACAGAACAGTCTCCAAATGAAGCAGCGACGTGCGATTTCCCCGAGCCGTGGCGGTCCGTGAACCAGACAACAGCACGTACACAGAGACCTGCACACACGCGTGCCCTGTGTCTGTACAAAACCTCTATGGAGAGAGACTGCCAAGAGCTGCTGTCCCGGAGTGACCAGACAGAGAACAAGGAAGAAGCTGACTTTTCACTGTGTGCTTTGAGTCCCCTGATTTTTTTAAACATGTACACGTATTAAATATTCAAAAAGATTAAGAAAAAATAACTGTTACTAATAATAGGAACGTGATTGCTCATGGAGACTCTTGGCATTTACAGGGAACCCAACACAAACTCTCTTCTTGAATTGTCAAACTTTAAAAAAAAGAAAAACAAAGTAGCATCTTGCAGTAACATCTAATTTTCTCTGGTTCCCCAATTATTAAACCGCTGCGAACAGCACCCCCGCCTCCACAGGCTGCAAGATTCAGGTAGGCAGCGTGTGAAAGGAGAAGACCGAGGGGCACGACCCTCCTTGGCGGCGCCTGCTGGCCCCACACCCCCATGCCCGGCACACCCAGCAGGATGATGGTGAGCACCCACAGTGGACCTCAGGGTTGCTCACAAACTGCCCAGACCACAGTACTACATCTACATATGCCGACAGTCCCCGGAGAGAGGCGCCCAGGGGCAGAAGCACCGCCCCCCCACTCCCCCAGGGCCGCAGCGACAGAAGAAAAAGAGCGGCAACCACCGTTTGGGGAGCTCCAGGCATTTCGCAGGTCCCCACTGGCTCCTTTACTGCACACGACATCCCCGAACTGAGTACCATTTTCCTCACTTTACAGATGAGGAAACTGAGGCACAGAGAAGTTAAGTCACGTGCCCAGGGTCACAGGTAGAGCCAGGCCTGGGACCCAAGCTGTCTCATCAATGGACAGCAGTGTCCAGGTGGCCAGTGCTCCCACTGTGAGTCCGGTTTACTCCAGGGGTTGGTGGCAAAGTGTTTATTTGCGAGGCTGTGTTACAACAGCCCCTGTGCGCCACCATGAGCAGAGCCTAAGCCCTCCTCCTCTCACGCCCACCCCCACCCCCACCCCCCACAACGGTGCCAGATCCAGACAATAAGACAAACAGACCAGCATCACCTAATCCTAGAAAAGATCCTCCTTCCTCCTCCCTAACAATCTCCAGCTTAGAATGTAAGCCGCCCTAGCAGAAACCCTTTTTAAAGAAATGTAGGCCCTGAGGAGAAAGGGCACGAGCACACAAGCACTACCGGCTCCCCCATGCCTTCTAGGCCAGGTTACTTTCACACCATGTTCACGGCTCAGGGGGGCAGCGGGCTCCGCCCCACCGCCCCCCATCCCCTGCCTGACACCAGGCCTGGACTGCAGAAGGCGCTGCGTGAACTAGAGCCACGTCGGGCTCCCGGTCTTGTTCCTTCTGGGGGAACTGTACAAAGGGTCGCCTGTGGGAAAGCGGCATCAATAACACGGTCTGAGGTTGCACCATAAACACATTATTTCCTGCAAACTAGTCAGCCCAGTTGGCCTCCGAGCTTCTCAAGGACGAGCACCTCGCAGACATTCTTCTGCTTTTGGAGCCTCTGGGCGGCCCCGGGCTAACTGGGGCAAAGAAGAGTCACTTCTACCAGGAGGCCCCGTGTTTGTGCTCATGTGCAGAGGCCTCAAGACTGGGCTCAGGGAAGCCCAACTGGCTGCACAAGTCCCTTACACGCTCCCAGCCTCAGTTTCCCTACCCCTCCTCTGGGTAGCTGGGAGGATCAATTAAGATCAGGTAGCTAGAAGGATCACATTAAAAAGTCAGTGAATGTTACAGCAAAGACGGACAGAGGTTCGCCCACATGTTATCCCGAAAATGCTCCATAAAGTTGCCCTGGCCTTCATGGCTCAGTAGGTTGGGTGCTGTCCCGCAAGTCGAGGGCTTGCCAGTTCGGTTCCCAGGCTGGGGCACATGCCCGGGTTGCTGCGGGCCTGGTCCCCAGGGAGGGTCCCCAGTTGGGGCACGTGCAGGAGGCAACTGACAGATGTTTCTCTCTCACATCGGCGTTTCTCTCCCTCTCTTTCTCCCTCCCTCCCCCCTTTCTAAAAACAAATACTTAAAAAATAAAACAAAAACTCTTTTAAAAAATGCTCCATAAAATCATGTGCCTTTTCACTACCCCCTGCAACACAGGCTCTGCCACAGGAACGGGCAGAGCGGGAAGGCAAAGGGGACTGGAGGAGAGACACGGAGAAACACACAGGGAGTGGGGCTCGGCCAGCATTTCCGAACGGGCACTGTGCAGAGCTAAGACAGAAGTCACCCAGCGTTTCCAACCAACAGCTTTATTTCTTTGCTGTCCTTCTGAATTCCCTCTGGGCAGGTTGAAAAAGCCACAAAGTGGGTAGGAGGAAGCAGTAAGGCAGCTCCAGGGTTAGAGGAAGGGGAAACGGGGTTAGAAGAGACCAAGCCAGGTCCCTGGGGAGAGGGGAAGAAACAGGAGAGTCACAGGAACACACAACATCAGTAAAAAACAAGCTGACTCAAAGGCCCATCTGTTGACTAGTAAGAGGGCCCTCCTATCAAGGGGCGCCAAGGGTTTAAAGGGAGGCCCAGACGTCTGCCTAAGGTGTCCCGGCAAGACCGGGCTCCAAACACCTCCTGATACCATGAACGTGCAACGCCCCGTAGGAGAACGAGGCATTCCACTTGCAAAGGTTCCACTTGCAAAGGACACGACTTAGCCTTGCAAGACAAACTGTCCCCAGAGCAAGATGGCAGCCGCTGGACTCCTGTGAAAATAACAGGGGGCCCACCTCATTGTCAGAGCTGCTCAAAGAGAATGGGGCTGGCTTTCTGTGTGGGTCTCAAGGTCACCAGATTGGATCTGTTCGAGAGGTTAAAGAAAAGGAAGAAACGTAGGGAACCTGCCGTCTCTCATACCTGCTTCCCCATCTGTAAAACAAAGGGCTGAATGAGATGATCTCCAACATCCCTTCCTGCTCCCAGATTTTTACAAGGCCTGACATTCAACTAAACAACTCATCCCGGTCTGTCCGGGTCAGCCTCTCTGGCGCTGACACTGCCCCAAACATTCAGAGCAGAGCCTCAAGACATTTCTAAACATCTCTGGACTTTCTCATTGGGAAATTCACAGACAATTCATCATCCATCAAAACAGGAACGCTGTACCCCCAGATTGCGACTGTCGAAAATGTAACACTGTCCCCTCACATCACGTCTTGGGCCACTAAAATCCCACCAGCATTCCCACCAAACACAACAGCAGCAAAGGGCTCTGGTCATCCTCTCCTGGGTGCCAGCATTTTGCACCCAGTATAGAAATGTGGCCGCCAGGGGGAGCTGCTCCAAAAATAATAAAGGAGAGAAAAAAATGGAAAAAAAATTTTGGTGTTTTCTTTTCCTTCTTAAGCTTCGGTACAAAATATCTAAAGTGTCCCTAATGAGACACAAAGTGGGTTTTCTTGAGACTGTAGAACGACTCAGACACTTTCTTTTTTCCCCTCCAAGTCACTATTTTGGCCAGAAGGCAACTCAACTTTGAGCGCAACAACCCTTTCAGTGAAATTAACACTCCACACTGGATTTCCCCCAGAAGGGTTGACATCATAGCTTCCCATGAACCCCCTGTTTAAAGGCAAGGGGTCCACAGGGAGGGAAAGCCAATCTGCAAGTCTAGAAGGAGGACCTAGCCACCTCAGCTCGAACTGTTTTTACAAGAGCCTCCTCCTAATTACCGAGCAAAACATACCAACCAGATGACAAGCCTCCTGGTTTAGCTGCGGACACAGGATGACACGAATACGGCCAGACCTCAGTAAAAAGGGTGCAAGGTCTTAAATGGAATTTCCCAAGTCTTAGATGACTGCAGGGGGAGCTCCCGCACCTTAACACCAGAACCAGACTTCAAGAACGCATCAAAGGGGCTTCTCCACATTTGTTTGGTGGCTAGGGCACATTCTCCACAAGGTGTATCTGCAGTGTAATGTTCAAGTGCCCTTTATTAATGTTCCAAAAGTCCTCAGACCCATTTTCAAAGCCCTGGCTTCGAGTCCCTTCTGATTCCCTCATGTCCTCGTCCTGTTCTACTGACAATGGAAGCTTGCTCTCTCCTGGGGAAGTGGGCCCGACAGCAGGCAGCCAAGTCCATCCCCGGACCAAGGATGCAGACCCAGGAGCTGTTCTATGCAAAGTGCACCCCCCTGGCTGCTGGGAGAAGAAAGCCTGCAGGACTGGCACAGGGCAAAGGGGCGCCGGTCCCTTGGGACAGGCACGAGGGGCACAGAGGTGCTTGTGAGCCCGTCTAGCTGAGAGCCTCTAGCTCGAAACAGCCACTGCTCCTTGCACCAGGAGATAAGGAAACACAATTGTTTGATTCTTTATCATGTCTAGGGACCCAGTAGGGATGAAAATGCAAGTGGAGCCCATTTTCAAGAATCAGATCTACTAAGTAGAGACACTGCATAACAAAAGGTTCCCACCTAGAGTTTGCAAAAGGCTTGTGAAGCCCTGAATTCTCTCAGGCTTTCACTGAGAACTGGGTTTAACTCACAGCTTCTCAAAAGCAAAGCCACAGTTGTGGGGCAAGGCAAGGCATACCTGACCCAACGCTGGATGCCGTCTTATTCAAACACTTCGGTCTCTACCATTGAGCACCAGCACTGTGAGTGGGGAGGACAAGTAGAGGAAGGCTATCCTATACCACACGCATTTGCCGAGCGCCTCCTCAGCACCTGCCACTCCCTAGCTCTGGGGCCCCTGGTGTGGTACCCCACCTCTTTGCGGATCGATCCCCCTTTTCAGACACGTGGCCCAGAATCCCCATCCTGGGCCAATTCTCAAGGCTGGTGCGAGGCTCTAATGAGACAGCAAATCACCACATACATGCCAAGTGCTGCTACTCGCTTCGCATGGGCTTAACCCAGTCACATGCAATGACAGCTTCAAGAGCTGCACTCGCTGGGCACGTAGTAGGTGCTCCGCAAACACGGGAACACTGGTGCCTTTCTCCAAGAGAAGAAGAGAACGGTACAACGGAAGAAAAACACCCCAGCCCAAAAGTAACCTCCAGCCACAGGCAGGGCTCTTGGATCCCCCGATTTCCCAGGTCCCCTGCCACCTTTAGCAGCGCTCTCACCGCGCCCTGGGCGGCTGGAGGGTTCCCCGACGGGGTCACAGTACACCTGAGGGCCCTGGTCCGTGCCACACCGCCCACACTGGCCACCGCTTCCCTCGAACACTGCCGGCGGCCAGCACAGCCACCTGGCTCCACGGACTCAGTGTCCTCGCGCACTGCTCCTTCCCGTTTTGCTCTAACCTCTCAAAAGAGCCGCTGGGGCTGAGCGGGGATCGGGCCGGGGTCCCCGGGCGCCGGAGTCCCGTTCCTCCTTACCTGCACAGCTCGGCGAAGGCCTGGAAATTGAGCTTCTTGATTTTCTTCTCGCTCAGCCAGTAGCCAACTCTCTTCCCTTTCAGAAAGGTCTGCATCTTCCTCCTCGGGCGGGGAGCGTCGGTCCGGAGGAAATCGCCCACAGGCCGACTCTGGCGGCCCGGCGCGCGCCGCGAGTGTGCGGGAACCTCCTCCCGGCGGCGGGGACGCGGAACGGGGCTCCGGGCGCAGTCCTGCCGGGAGGGGCGGGCCGGGGCGGGCCGGGGCGGGGCGGACGCCCGGGCGGGGGAGCGGCGCTCAGCGCGGCTTGCCACTGGCTGCCGCCGCTCCGGGGCCGCCCCTGCCGCCCGCCCGCGGGGATCGCCCGCGAGCAAGTTCGCGAGCGCCGCACCAGGGCCGGGCCCGGAGGAGAGATGGGAGGCCCCGGCTCGCCGGCGTCGCCCAGCCCGTCTCCCTCCGACCGCCCAGAGCCGAGCAACCCGCCCTCCTGCAACGGCGGCGGAGAGTCGGCCCCGCGCTCGGGCTGCTTGCCTCCCCAAGTCCCCCCTCCCTCCCCGCCTCTCCAATTGGCCCACCCTCCCAGCCCTGGGCGGCGCAGACGGCCGTTCCGAGCCCGGCGCGTGCCCTTCCCAGCACGATCGGACCCCGGCGGGGCGCACGCAGCCTCCGCCCCGCCCACGGTCCTCACCCGCCGCCGCCACTTCCTCCTCGTCCTTGTCCTCGTCTTCGCGCGCACTCGCCGAATCCGGCCCCACTGCCGCCGCGGTGCTGACCCGGGCGGCAGGCCCGCTGGACCCGCCGGGGCGGAGGAAGCGCCGCCGCGCCGGCCGCCAGGGGGCAGTGCCGCCCGCCGCCTCTTAAAGGCGCCGCGCCTTCCCTGCTTAGTAATGTGGTGCTTGTTTGTGTCGGGGCTCACGGTGTTGAGCTTGGGGCAGCAGGACGTGGGACTGGATTTAGGGTGGCCCTTTCTACGTGGCTTTACTTTTAAGAGCGGCGGTGTGGGCATTTTCTGCCTGTCCTTTGGGAGTGATCGAGCCACTGAGTTTTCATTCATCGAAAGCATTTCTGTATCCTCAGCAGTGTTTAGCCCCTCCCCCAAGGTAATTCATCGGGGGCCGCAACGGGCTGTAGGGGCTTCAGACGTCCAGTGAGATCATCTCTCTTCCCTCTAGAACAGACAGATCCAGGCCTAGGATACTGGTCCCCGGGGCGGGGACTTGAACACCCAGGGACCTTCTCAGGGTTAGGACGTTGACTCACACTGCCGGTCCCCTTCCACCAAAGGGGAAAGGGGCCGGACTAGAAACATAAAGGATAAAGATAGAACACTCTCAGGAGACCCGTTCCTTTTGGGGTGCGAGGTCGGCGGCAGCCTCAGCGCCCTCGATTCACAGCCGCAGCCGACTCTGCCCAAGCCCTAGGGGCTTGCCTTCTTCCCCTAATTACAACCTCCTCCCGCCCTTTCCCCTGGTTTCCCAAGTTGCAACTAGGTGCAGCTTTTCCACTCTGGGACTTAAGGAGTAACCATACCCGTCCTCTATCTCCACCTCTCAGCTAGACTGCACACTTGCTGTGTGACCTTGCAGACCACTTAGCCTCTCTGAGCCTCAGGTCCTCCACCTCACCTCCCAAATGAGCCCTGCCTCAGGAGAGCTTTTCACACTCTATCAGAGGCTTCTGGCCGTGAGGCCTAAACTATGTTATGTAATGAGGGGGTGGTGGGGACAGGAAAAGGAGAGTAGAGAGGTCTCTCGTTATAATGGGAAGAACGGTCTTTGGCTTCAGAAAGACCTGGCATGGGAGGCCCTGGTTCAGCTTCTCCCAGCTAAAGTTCTGTCTCCAGGTGGGCAAAGGAATGATTGCCTGAAAGGACCGTGGTAAGGATTAGAACAGGGTAGTACATTGGCCCTCAAATGGGCCTTCAGAAACAATGCTTGTTCTGCCTCATCCCAGGATTCTTAACTTGCCCAGGTAAGTCACCACGCGCCCCACCCCAGGGCTTCAGGAACCCCTGCAGCTGCCAGAAATTATGTACATAAGGGTCATAGCTTTCGACAAAGGCTCTGTGATCGCCTCCCAAAGTTGAGTCACTGATTACTCCAACTTCCTGTCTTACCACTAAGAAGTGGACCCAGAGAGGAGATTCGCCCAAAGTCACAGTGCAGGTATGCAGGAAAGCTAGGACCAGCATCCCAGAGCCACGAGGTCCCCCGACACTCGCCCTCCTTCCAGGGTTGTGGGAGGGATGTGAGAGGTGAGGAACAGCTTCTGAGCATGGGGACCCCTGCCTGGGGTAGAGCAGGGTCCTCCCCAGGCACTGTTGGGATGGGAGCCCACCTACACTTCTCTGGAGCCCTGGGCAAGTCCTGGCCTCATGCTTCTTCTCCATGGAGAATGGAAACTTGTAAATTTTTATGTCTTTTAAGATCTTGGTCATCCCACAGGAAGCTCCAGGGCTAGAAGCACCCTTTAGAATGATCCACCTTGACCAGTGGCATGGGCCTTCTTGCCCACCCCACCCTTGCCCATCGACCAGTGTTTGAACATGGACTGACTATAGGGAGGGGCGTCACCTTGGGCCCAATATTTCTCAGATTTACTATCTCCTCCATTTCTGCAGTGCCACCAAGCCCGTAGGCCCTTCCCCACTTGTGCGCCCCCGTTGGTCCGTGCTTGCCTGTTCTCTACGTTTCAGCCAGAACTGTCTTCAGAATGCAAATCGGATTTGATCAGACCCGTCAGGCAACCACTACCATCCGCCACTCCACCCCCAGCTTAAACAGCGTCCGGCTGAACTTGCGATAAAACCAAAGCTCCTTGGCAAGACCTCCCAGCCTCGTCTCCCACGACGTTCCCGTCACTCTGCCCCAGACATCCCGGTTTCTTGTGGTCCCCGCTCTGCCCCCAGAGCCTTTAGATAAGCAGTCCCTTTTCCTAAAAAGTTCTTTTCTTTCCTTTGCTTATTATTAACTCATCCGCCAGCTCTCAGCCCAGGGGTCCCTTCCTGGCATCTCAGCCACCTAGCGCGCTGCACCTTCAGCGACGTCGGTAGCCACACTTGGGCTCTTACTTAGGCTGAAGTACGTGACAATGTTAGTCCCACCACTAGATCGTCAGCCCTTCCGGGGGAGGGGCTGTGTTTTTCTCTGCTCACCCTTGTATCCCCAATATAGTAGAAGATACACTGGTGGCCAGTCTGGGTTCAGTCTGGATTCAGATGAAGCCAAATGCCCTCTACTAGTGCCCAGCAGGTGGAAGTGCTTGATGAAAGTGACTGAGTAAATGAATGTCAGGTAAGTGCCCCAGGTGGACCCTGACCTCTCTGACACAAGAGGTGCGAAGGTGGAAAACTCCAGAACAGGAACCTGGAGACCTCTACAATTCGCTCTGGGAGGCCGGTGAACCATTAATGGGTAAAGTGGGCTATTGTACGTCCATGGCCAGGGGCACCTGGGAGAGAATTCCAGAGCTGGGAGAGGAACTGCGGTAGAGGGAGGGCCTTGGGGAGGAAGGATGTTGCCAAGGGGCAGAAGTGGGCCCGCCTGGAAAGCCCTCCTAACCCTAGTCCTCCTAGGAGAGAAGGGGGTCTTGGCTGGTGAGCCGATGTAGTGATAGAGAATTCAGACCTCAGATTCAGCAGATGGATTTGAATTCGAGCTGTGTGACTTGGAACAAGTGTCTTACCTCTCTGAGCCTTACTTGCCTCATCTGAGAACCACAAGATCATGTCTATCAGTAGGAAGCTGATTAAGTAAATCGTAATATACCCATCCTGCACCAGTTTGGTACCAGTAGTTAAATGTACTAGTTCAAGACGCAACCAGACGGGCATAGCCCTGTTACCTGTGTGACTGTGGGAAAGTTAATAAATCTGTCTGAACCTTGCTTTTATAATCTATTAAATGGGAGTGACTCTCAAACCCAGTTCATCAGACTGTTGAGCAGTTTAAATGAGTGTAAATTCATAAGGGACTTTAAATTTGTAAAGGATTGTAAATTTGTGAAGGAACTAAATTCATAAAGGGCTGTACCAGACATGCCTTAGGGGTGTTAACGATCTCTGTTATTACATCATCTGTAGAATGGACCCCTGCCCACCTTTAAAATAATCAATATGATGATAGCTGTTCATTCATTCATTCACTAAATATTTCTTAAGTACTACTATGTACCAGGCAGTATTCTGGGAACTAGGATGCCTCAGTGATGAAAACTGCAAAATCTCTGTCCTTTTGGAATTTATAGTCTCATGGGGTTGTGGATAAAAAAAGAGATTTTTATGGAAAGTAGACTCACAGGTTGACCTGATCATAAATTCCTAACTGGGCAAGTCACAGGGGGTAGTCACATCCCAGGCCTGTAACTTCTTTAGTAAAAGGTTAATCTTTGCCTTAAGTAAACCCTGTCCATTGTGTCTGTGCATCTAGGTTAACACACCTTTGAAATGACTCTTTTCAGGCCCCTCCTCTTAGAGACTGACCCCCTTCAATGGAGCACATAATCTCGTTAACTGCCCTGTGATCCGGCCCCTGCCTTTCTTTCTCCCACCTTCATGTAACCTTCCTTACTCCTCCCCTTAATTCCAAATGCACAAAGGAAGCTGCAAATTCATTTCTTGAAAGCATTTTTCTCAGTTTGTTGAGGCCTTGCTTCCAGAAGTATCCTCTGTTTTTATCCGCAAATAAACTAAAAAATTCTCTACAGGTTTGGATGTTTCTTACACTGACAAGGTAGACAGAAATATACAAAATAAGTAAATAAATCATATAGCGTATTAGTGATACATGCTCGAAAACATCAGGCATGCTAAGGGAGACATGCAATAGGTTGCCATCTTTTCTTTTTAGCATAACTTTAAAAATTTTATTAAATTTATTAGGTTGACATTGGTTAATAAGATATGTTTTAAGCTTACAACTCTGTAATACATCATTGGTATATTGCATTTCAGTTTCTCCACCCAAAGTCAAGTCTCCTTCCATCGCCATGTATTTGACCCCAAGGCTGCAATCTTAATCCAGGGCTCGGAGTAGATCCTACTGGAAGGTGACCTTTGAGCAAAAAGGTGACAAAGAAGAGCAAGCAAGTCCTGCAGAGAGATACCTGGGTTAAGAGCTCTGGGGCAAAGGGACACTAAATGCACTAAAGGAGGCTCCGGCCAGTGTTGACAAGGGAGAGCAAGGAATGAGCTAAGGAGGGAAGAGTAGGAGAGGAGGCAAGCCCAGAGCCAGGTAGCAGTGCAGCTGTCAAGAAGTGGTCAGATTCTGGGGACAGCTTGAAAGAAGAGTTGATAGGATATGCTGTTAGATGGGATGTGGACTTTCAGAGCGAGTGAGGAGTCATGGCTGTCTGAGTCTTTGTGCCTGCACAACTGAAAGAATGGAGTAACCGGCCACTGAAATGGGAAGATGGCAGGAGGTAAAGGATTGGGAGCTTAAGTCAGGGGTTCTCTTTGGACAGGTGACAATAGGAACATACGACATCTGAGTGGAGAGTCAAGTGCACGATTTGATCTAAGAATCTGGAGTTGAGCGGCATGAATCTAGAGAGATAAAATCAGGGGTTGTCCGTGCAGAGGTAGAGCTTAACACTGCAAGACTGAATGAGATCCGCAAGGGTGCGGGTGTAGACCAGGTTCAAGGATGGGTCCCAGGGGCACGACAAGGTTCAAAGGTGAAGGAGGAGCAGAGGAGCCAGCGAGGGGGCTGAAGAGGTAGAGGAGACCCAGGAGAGCACCAGCGCGGGCAGCCACGCCAGGAAGGGTTCGGGGGGAGGGGGGAGGAGCAATCAGCTGATTGAGTAAGAGGGCTGACAGGTGGCCTTGGGCCTGACAGCCAGGAACATCATGGGTGTCCTTCATAAGAGCAAATATGGAAGAGTCAGATATATTAAGTCAAAACAATCAAGTGTAATACAGTATGAATGGGAGGAAGAGGCATATAAGGGGCTAAATGGTAATGAGAAAAAATACAATAAAGATTAAATAAATAAATAGCTTACAAAAAAATACAGTATGAGTGGTTGGCTTTGTCAACATAAGAACATCCAACCTGCAGAGAATTTTTTTTAAATCCTCACCGGAGGATATATTTATTGATTTTTTTAGAGAGAGAAGAGAAAGAGAGAGACATTGATTTGTTGTTTTACTAATTTATGCACTCATTGATTGATTCTTGTACGTGCCCAGACCAGGGATCCAACCCACAATCTTGGCATATCTGGACAACACTCTAACCAACTGAGCTACCCAGCCAGAGCTAACTGGAATTTTATTTATTTTTTATTTTCAGAGAGAGAGGAAGAGAGGAAGAGGAACATCAATGTGTGGTTGCCTCTCACGTGCCCCCCACTAGGGACCTGGCCCACAACCCAGGCATGTGCCCTGACTGGGGAATCGAACTGGCAACCCTTTCGTTTGCAGGCCGATGCTCAATCCACCAGCCAGGGCTCAGCTAGCTGGAATTTTAAAAGAAGAACTCTTTCACTCAGTATTATCAATGATGCAAACATATTGTGTGTCAAGGTTTTCCCCCCTTATTGTCTTATTTCATTAGATGAATATGCTGATAGACCTCCTTTGGTTTTAACACCAATTGATAACCTTGCCTGAATTCATGATTTTCTTTGAGGCTGTGGGACTGTTCAGACTCTAAAGTCAGCTCTCATCCCCAGAAAAAGTGGGATAGAAGAGACTGAAATGGACACTGCAGATTTAGAGGGAGAGAAATGATTCAGTTCAAGAGATATTCACGTAGAGTATTCACAGTGACTGAGCCCCTGAGCCTGGTTTTTGAAGAGCTCCTTAACACGGTGCCGTAAGGATTTCTACAGCCACCTTGCAAAGAAGGGTGTGCGCTTCCCATTTTACGGGCTAAGGACCCCGGTGGGTCAAATGCCCAGCCGAAGGACGCAAAGTGATGGCCGAGTGGGGCCTGACCGCTCATGCTGGGCTTGCCCACCATTCCCTATTTCTGTGGGAAGAGACAGAGAAGCGTAGGGGACGGGAATGCTCTTTTTGAGACCTCCAGAGGAAAGAAGGAAGGAAATGCTCAGAGAAACAAAGCAGTGCAATCGAGTTTCGAAATGCAGCTAGCTGCAGCAACGCGCCCTTTGCAGAGGCCAGTAAAATGAGGCTGAGGGCAGAAGCCAGCAGCGGCAGGCTCTGCCTGCGGTCGGCTGAGCAAGACGGGGCTCCTAGGGCTTCAAGGCCAGAGCCTCTGTCCTCAGGGCAACGCTAGCTCTCTGCTCACACTGTTATATTCATGCCCAAGGCCAAAGCAGTCAAAAACCCTTGACCAGGCCTATGCGTGAGGGTTTGTCTCCATGTCAGGCCCCTTCTATAACATCTGTTCTCCTTCCAAGGCCTGGGAAAAGTCCTTCTCAAAGCCATCAGCTCCCTCCATTCCAAACATGTAGTGACATTCCTTTAGTCCTCTGTGGCACTTAGAAAACAAAGCTATTGACTAACTATATTAAGAAATGCCATCCACAGCCCACCCCTGGCAGCCTCATGAGCCCCAGTGACGTCCACCCTCTGGGGTCATGGGGGAAAAGGCCCGGGTGGCCTCTCAGCTCCTAAATTGCTTTTCCTGGCATAGCCCAGCCCTCTGGGCTGTGCCAAACAGAGAACTGCAGAGCGACCTCACTTTATGAGAACCCTAGATTTAAAAAAAAATAAAAAAGTAAAGAGCAAACTCACAGCACATGTGCCTCAGCAGTTGATTTTTAAAAAGATCTTATTTATTTTTAGAGAGAGGGCAATGGAGGGAGAAAGAGAGGGAGAGAAACAGTGATGTGGGAGAGAAACACCGATCGATTGTTCCTTGTAACCACTCCGCCAGAGAACTGAGCCTGCAACCCAGGCCTATGCCCGGACCAGGAATCGAACTGGGGAACTTTGGCTTTGTAGAACGGTACTCAACCAACTGAGCCACACCGATCAGGGTCTCAGCAGTTGATTCTTTATCAGCCACCCCACCCCCACCCCCTCCTTGGGCCTAAAACAAGGTTTCATCAGCAGCAGTGGGTTTCAAACATCACTTCCTAGCACAAGAGCTTTGTGCTTCTGCAGCTCAAATGACTGTTAAAATGTATGTTCTGATTCGAGGGGCCTGGGACGGGGCCTGAGACCCTGCATTTCTAGCGGGCAGTGCCAGTGCTGGTGGTCCATGGGCCACTCTGAGCCCAAAGACCCTAGAAATTCTGATACACACTAGGTCAGTGGTTCCCTGACTGCACATTAGAATCACATTTGAAAACAAATACCTCTGTCAGTGTCCCCGTGTAGACCAATGAGGGGAAGGATGGGTGTGGAGAAAAATCAGACTCCAAAAATAAACAAGGGTGGCACCTTGCATGCACCAGTGATAAAAATGTGCAATGAAAGGGAGGACAATTTTTAAATTCCTCTGCCTCTAAGGTCAACATAAAGAAAGACAAGAAATAAGGCCCTGGTCGGTAGCTCAGTTGGTTAGAGTGTCATCCCCATGTGCCAAGGTCGCGGGTTGGATCCCTGATCAGGGCACATACAAGAAGCAAACAATGAATGCATAAATAAGTGAAACAGCAAATCAACGTTTCTCTCTCTCTCCCTCTCTCCCTCCCTTCTTCTCTCTCTCTCTAAAATTAAAAAAAAAAAATCCATTACAAATGCAAGAAAAAAACAGTCTTCGCCAAGATACTGGGTGCATGTGGGAAATGAGAGCTATTGCACTATACAATACATGGGGAGCATCGCCAAATTATCATCATTATTTATAATCGGGTACCCAATATGCTTTGTAGGTGAAAAATAATCATGACCACGCATGCATTTATAAGGCTCCTACAGTGTGCACACAGCATCACACTTGAATTCTCCCGCAGCCTAGGCTGGGGACAGTTACTTCCTCTCGCTTGGCACCTGAGGAAACCGAAGGACTGAGAGGCGAAAGAACTGCCCCCAGGTCCCAGTGAGCGGCTGGTGAGGCTGGAGCTGCACTCGGGCAGGTGACCCCCAGCCCCAGCCCACGCCGGAAGTGGGGAATCAGCCAACCACAGCCAGGCCAAACGCTGCACGCCGCTGGGTTTAGTTTTAATGACAGTCGCTGGTTTTTGAGCAGTCAGTAAGCTAAGAATGGTTCTTCCATTTTTAAATCGTTGGGGGAAAAAAATCCAAAGAATAATAATTCATGTCATATGAAAATTATATGAAGTTCAGACTCTGGCATCCACAAATCAAGCTTTGTTGGCACACGGCCACACCCACCCATTCCCATCTTGTCTGGGGCTGCTCTCCTGCTTCAGGGCGGGCTCGAGGAGTTGTGACAGCGACCGTGTGGCCGGCAAAGCCTCAGACGTTTACGTCTGGCCCTTTCCAGAAAAAGCTCGCTGACCCCTGCTCTAAACAGTTACACCGTTTATAAATTCTCCACTTTTCTTTTTTTAAACACTTAGAAGAGTACTGTTTTTACCCCCAAATTGCTAAATTCCAGCATGTATAAAGTTGCTTGTATTGGGTTGTTTAACAATAAATCAGTGGTTGCTCGTCCAAGATTTCCGGTGGGTCAGTTCAAGTCCCTGAATGCGAACATATTGAGAGGGCAGATATGTGAGGCCAGAAGCCTCACCTTTCACATATATGTGTATGTGGCAACTGTCAGTCTCCTAGAGGCTGGGCAGACCTGGAAAAGACAAGAAAGGAAAGAAAATCAAAATGACAAACTAAACAGGGTGAGGAACCTCCCTCCCCAAGTTGTTCCCATGCATTTGTAGAAAACATTCATTTAGCAAATGTCTCTTAAAACAAACAAACAAACAAAAAAAAAACAACAATAAGATTTGCCTTGTCTGGTGTGGCTCAGTGGACTGAGCGCTGGACTGTGAATCAAAGGGTTGCCAGTTCAATTCCCAGTCAGGGTACATGCCTGGATTGTGGGCCAGGTCCCCAGCTGGGGGCGTGCGAGAGGCAACCCCACATTGATGTGAGAGAGAAACATTGATCAGTTGCCTCCAGGAAGCACCTTGACTGGGGACTGAACTCGCAATCCAGGTATATGCCCTGACCAGGAATCAAACTGGTGACATTTTGCTTTGTGGAAAAATGCCCAACCAACTGATCCACACCGATCAGGCTAGAAAATATCTCTTGAGGCCAGTTACACACTCTGGGGAGTCAGAGGAAAGAATTACGGTTTTTGTCCTTAAAGAGCACATGATCCGGTGGGAAAATTAGGTAAGTGCATATAGAGCTGCAGAGGGCCCTAAGGAGAAGGTATCCTGGAAGGCATCCTGGAGGAGGTGAGCCTAGAATGGCTAATTTGCAGGTGCTACATAAAAGTGTTATGGCTCTAGACCCTGGAGGACAGGCTTTGTGTGTTTCTCAACTCCATATTCCAACGGCTCTGTTGGGGGCCTGTGCCTGGCACTCAGGAGGCATTTAATAAATACTATTTTTGTCCCTGGGAAGAGAGGAAAGATTCTGGATGACTTTTCTATTTTTTTTTTTTACTGATAAAATGAATATACACTTATTAAAGGATTTTTAGAGAAAAGAAGCTATGGAAGAAAAAAATTACCAAACAACCACGGCATTTCTTTTCTTCCAGCATGTTTTCTATAAATAGATAAGATATTTTATTTTAATTTTATATTCTGCTTTTCCCCATCTCATCATCATACCTTAAGTATCTTCTATGTTGTAATAGCCTTAATAATCATTACTTTTAATGACAGGTTAATATCTTGCCTGGTGATAGCCGTCAGCTCACTTAGCCAGTCCCCTGACGCTGAACAGTTATTCTCTGGTTTTCGGTCTTACTGCAAGGACTCAGCAATGGCTTACAGCAATTATTACAGATAGAGGTCTCTATATCTCTATCTAGAGAGACAGCAGTTATTATAGGTAGTGCTGAATGAATGTCTTCATCCCTAAAGCTTACTTACAATTTCGTCCTTGCAAACGACTCCTTGGAGGAGAATCGCGAGCTCAAAGTGCCTCAGTGACAAGAAGTCAGAGGTGTTTCCCAAAGGCTTAAACCGACTTCAGCCTCCCGTAGCTTTTTAAATGGCAATACCTACTCAGCAGCGGCCGCGTCAGTTTCACGTGTTTTCGGTACAAACGGGGATGAGTTTCCACATGTAAATGACATCGTACTGGCGCCCTGAGTGGCCAGCACTGCCCTACCTTGACAGGGTCCACTGGCTTTAGACACTGGTGAGCTGCCCCGCCCCCCACCGCCAACAGTTGTTCACCGCATATTTAAATGCAGCCCGAACGTTGCCAGATTCAGCAAATAAAAATATAGGAGGCCAGTTCAATTTGAATCTTGGATAAACAATGACTTTTTTTTTTTTAGTGTAAGTATATCTCAAGTGAGCTGTGGGGTATACTTAAACTTTTTAAAAAGTACTCATTGTTTACGGGAGATTCAAACTGAACTGGGCCTCCTGTATTTTATTGGGCAACCCTACTCCAGAAGAGCCCCATCCAACATTTGTTTTTGTTCTCGTTTTCAAATCATAAGAGAAAGGTTATTTAGAAGTTATAGAGGTCGTAGAAGTGAGTCAGCTGGGCTGCGTGGGCTCAGGAAACAAGTTAGGGGAGGCAGAAGGAGGGCCCCTGGGGCTTAGGAGAGAGAGAGGCAAAGGTAAAGTGCCCAGGGGAAGAGGAGGGGAAGGGAAAGGTGCAGGCGCACTCCGGAGAGGAAGAGCGTACCCCCATCCAAAATTTGAAGCCACCTCAATGTGAATGTGACCTTTATCTGCCACCCAGGATCAGTCCCCCTTCTTCTCCTGGGAGTGGGATTATTGTGTTGATTGGATGCCAAGGGTATAATCCTTGATGCCCTATTAGGAAAGCAGGGTTTGTCCTGGAGGAGCTGGGTTTGTTTATTTTGTTGGGTAAAGATTTCGCCTGCTTATATTAGTGGGAAAAGGTTTGTTTTCTTTTGGGAGAGCCAGAAATACCCAGGCAGCCCTGGGCCCCAGAAGGGTTGCTGGGATAGGTCAGAGCAACTGCCTCCATGTCATCACTGATGAAAGCCCTTCAGGGATTTTTGGTGGGAAGAGAAAAGCGCATCTTAGCCTTAAGAAGCAGACAGTTACCCTGGCCGGGTAGCTCACTTGGTTAGAGTGTCATCCTAATATGCCAAGGTTGCAGGTTCTATCCCCAGTCAGGGCACATACGTGAAACAACTAATGAATGAATAAAAAATAGAACAACAAATTGGTGTTTCTCTCTCTCTCATAAATCAACTTTTAAAAAAGATTAAAAAAAAAAAGAAGTGGACAATTGGAGGCTGTGGGTAGGGGTGGGTCAAGCTGAAAGTGACCTCAGGGACCATCTCCCCAGCGTCTTTGTGTGGAAGTACTGACTCAAGACCTGCTGGAAGCTCACTGGACAACTTCTACTGACTGGTCTCTGCTCACCCAGGGCGGCCCATCTTGCATCCACATCCTGACTTCCAGAAAGTTCTTCCATTCTTTTGTGTGCCTAATCTCCCACTCCCTCAGGGTAGAATCTAACTTAAGACTGAGGTCCCCCTGAGGAGCCCTCCCCTCTGACCTCTGCAGTGGGGACACTGACCTCCCTCTCGGACCCTGACCACGGCGCAGGAGCACCAGGCTTCGCAGGCACACGGAGCCCCAGCAAAGCTTCCTTCCTCCAGTGGCCCTTGAGAGGAGAAAATAGTCATCCCACCCTTACCCACCTGCTGGTCTTCTATCTCCAGGCCAGAGTGGCCCCGTCTCCCAGCAGGGGGCGCCCTCCTCCCTGAGCCCCCCTGGCTGCTTCAAGGCAGAGTCGAATCTCTTCTCTTGAAGTAGGCAGCAATGTGTATCTTTACGTGGCCTCTGGTCAAATTAGCTTTTTTGACTGGTTCTAATCTTTCACATCATAGATAAGGAGGCTGAGGCTAAGTGGCCTGCTCAATGTCACACAGCAAGTTGGTGGCCGAATGATCCTGTGAACCCAGGTCCAGGGCTTCAGAGGTGTCAATAGGTTGTATAGGCCAGTGGCTCAGTGTGTGGACAGTGAGTGCCTGGTATTCAAACCCCCGGATGTGTAGTTGGTGTGTTTGTGACACTGAGAGTGTTTCTTAGCCTCTCTACTGAGCCTCAGTTTCCTCATCTGTAAAAGGGGGATTATGATAGCAGCTCACCCACGGGATTTCCCTGAGGATCAAAAGATCCTAAAACACTCCTTGTCCCAGTGCTGGGCATGTGGCATTTAGTGAATGCCACTAACTGCTGTTATTGTAAAGGCTGCTTAAAATGTGATTTGAAGAAAAAACAAAAAGAAAAACAAAAACAAAAAGAACCCCAGATTGTGGTGGTCACCCTGGTCAAAAATATCAATGCTATATAAAGTCGGGAGCTGGATGTGAGACAGCTTTGACTTCCCAGTCGTGCATCATCTTCGAAATGATTCTGAACGCATTGTAATGCAGGGTTCCAGGGATGTAAAGTAGGCCAACCCCGGTCACCACTCATTCATCCACTCCCTCGCTGTGGGCCCGCTGCTCCCGGCATCGAGGATGCCTCAGGTAAGGAACGAGGTCCTGCCCTCCTGCAGCTCACATTCAAGTCCCAACGCTAGCTGCTCGCAGCAAAAACTATCGACCACGACGTCTGGGACTGCTGGGTGCTAAGAAGGTAAATAATCCGAGGCCTCAGCTCTGGTTCTCGTCCTGGACGGTAGCGCCACCTAGAGGACATTTTTGAAATTTCCGGGGGTTTTTTCTGGTTGTCACATTGATTGCGGGGCACACCAAGTGTTGAGCAGGCTTGTGTCAGGGACACCAGACATCCTGCCATGTACAACACAGATGAAGGGATGACGGGCTGAGAACTGACACCCTTCGTGCAATCCTGGAATGTCCCAGCAGACATCCATGTAGGTGAAAAATCTGCTTATAGTTAGTTGAGCCTGAAACCTAACTTTGTTGTATAATCAAACACAAGGTATTTGGTACACAGATTTATCTTTTATCGCTCACTGCATCTTCAGGAATTCAAGAACCATGTACACAGAAAGAAAGTTATACTTTGGTTTGGGATTCCACCAAGAGTTGTTTACTGTTTTAGGAAATCACACAGTAGTGGAATTTGAGCCCACACATCCCATTTTGTTACTGTCTAACTAGGTATAAACGCAGACAGCTGCCAGAACATCTATATGTGAAACTACACACGGAAGTACTTAACATTAATTTCCTTTTTATTTCTCTTTTAAATTGAGTACATCCTATTGATTTTTTAAAAGTAGGAACTTAGGTAGTTTTTATTATCTGTGAATTTATTTCATGCTTGTAAAATGTTATACGAGGGGGCATTTGAGCAAATGTGCTAAGGCACAGAGATGCGACTGGAGGAAGGAGACAGAGCACATCAGGGGTAGAGTGTTCCAGGCAGAGGGAACAGAGAGTGTGAAGACATTGGCGTGCAGAGGCAGACCCAGGGAAGCAGCCCATAGGGCCTTGTCAGGCGCAGCAAAGACCACGGACTCTGGCCCTGCCCCTTGGTCAGAGCCGAGGGTTCAGACTGAGGCAGCGGGACAAGCATGTCTCTGGGGCCAGGACCACGCAGGGGAGGAACATAATCTGATGGTCTGATCCCCCTGCCCCCGCTTTTAAAGCTTATTGTGGTTTCCTCACGGAGAGGAGCTAGGAAGTCACTACAGTGGCCCAGCCACGGCCACGGCTTGGGTCGGCAGAGGGGGCAATTAAATGGTCAGATGTGCGATGTATTTTGAGGGTGAAACCCACAGGATTGCTGATGTAAGTGTGATTAAAAACAAAACACACATGGAGCAGTCAAGGCCGCGACCCCTCAGGAAAAGGATGACAGAGGGAGACAGCTGGCTAACCCACAGGGGATATTTAGGCTTCAAGTGAGGAGGTTAGATTGGGAAAGGTTTCGCATTTTGAAAACACAACAAATCTCTAAAAATATAAAAGATTAAGCCTAATTTTAAAAAAATGTGCTGGTGTATTTTTAAGTTGGGAGATATGGACATTGTTTTCTGGGTTGGCCAAAAAGTTTGTTTAGTTTTTTCCATACGATGGCTCTAGTAGCGCTTAGTTGTCTTGAACTTCATTCAACACAATTTTGTTAGATTGTATGGTGACTGCTGTCATATCAATGTACATTTTTAAATATTTTATTTATTATTAGACAGAGGGCAAGGGAGGGAGAAAGAGAGGGAGAGAAACATCAATGTGTGGTTGCCTCTCACACGCCCCCTACTGGGGACCTGGCCCACAACCCAAGCATGTGCCCTGACTGGGAATCGAACCAACAACCCTTTGGTTCCCAGGCCAGCACTCAGTCCACTGAGCCACACCAGCCAGGGCATCAGTGTACATTTTTTTTAACACATCAAAATTGGTGAATTTTTGTGCAACCATTTTAATATTGAAGATGGAAGAAGATATGCAGCATTGTTGGCATATTATGCTTTATTATTTCAAGAAAGGTAAAAATGCAACTGAAAGACAAAAAAAGATTTGTGCAGTGTATGGAGAAGGTGCTATGACTGATCAAATGTGTCAAAAGTGGTTCACGGAGTTTCTTGGTACTATTGACATTTTGGCCAAAGAATTCTTTACTGTTGGGTTGTCTTATGCATTGGAAGATGTTTAGTAGCACCACTGGCCTCTACCCACTAGAAGCCAGTAGTGGGAGAAAGCTGACATACTCAAAATATCCAAATCAATAAAGTTATTGGTAAAAATGAAAAATATGTCTTTTATTTTATGGAAAAAGCCAAATGGATTTTTTGGCCAACCCAATACTTTGTAACTTGCACGTGTATGTTACATACTTTCTTTTGTACCTGTTCAATATCACATAAGCGTAATTTTTTAAAAGCTTGTCGCTGACATCTCTTGGGAGCCCAAGACAAAGCCAGAGCCAGCCAGAGCACGGGCGGCAGCCTAGGCTGACAGGCGGCGGGTGGTCAAGAGAACACTGACAAGGGCCGTCAAGGGCTCGAAGCAGGATAGTGCTGCTGGTCGGCCAAGGCTGAAATTCGGGCCCCGGTGCTCATTGTGTGACCTTAGGCAGGTTTGATCACTTCTCTAAGCTTCTGAATCCTCATCTGTAAAATGGGGCTATAATACTGCCTTGCTACCGTGGCCGGGAAGGCTAAAAAGACACAATTTTTGCAGAGCCTCCAGAACAGTGCCCAGCACAGAGGCTGCTTCCGTTGCTACGGTTCAGTTGTCCCTGAGGATGGATGGGAGGACGAGAAAGGGGTTAGCTGGATGCTCTTGAAGAGCGGCTCCCTGAGGCCGAGCTCCACAGTAGAGACAGGGCTCCTCGCCCAGAGCTCGCGCTGAACAAGCGTCCAGGGTCGGGCCTCCAGGGTCCTCTCTCGAAGGTGTCCTGCAGTCCAGCCCCTTTAATCAGCACCTTCTCCCTTCAAGAGGAAGGCAAATCCATCCCAGCTTCCCCGTGGCCCAGGGATGAGGAGGAGATATCTCCCCCAGGAGGTCAGTTCTTCCTGTGCCTGTAAGCAAGATAAATGGAAAGCCACATTGTCAGGGGGGGCTACCTGGTGAGCAGGGGAAAGTAAAGGGGCTGATATCATCTTAAAATGTGCCCCTGGTCTCCCCCTTTCTTTGGTCAGGCTGAGGACATGGGAGGGCCAGCCCTGAGGAGGGACCTGAGGCGGAACAAACATGGAAACAGTGAGGACAACGGGGTCTGGTTTCTCACCATCAGAGAGAGGAGTAACTTCCTATGCAAAAGGGGAAAGACTGGATAAAAACCCTGTGTGCCGAACTGGACTTAGAGCTGTTGGTCTAAACGGTTGGTTTTAGATAAATAGACATCTACGGAAGCAACCAACACGTCCTTCAATAGGTGAATGGACAAACTGAGTATTATTCCAGACTATGGAATATTATTCAGGGATTAAAAAGAAATGAGCTACCAAGCCATAAAAAGACATGGAGGAACCTTAAATGCTTATTGCTAATTAAAAGAAACCAGCTTAAAAAGCCAAAAAAAAAAAAAGAGCGAGAGAGAGAGAGATGTTGATATTACGTGTACAGCTTATCTATACATACACACTCATATGTACATACACACACACACATGTATTTCCTGGTTCTGTCTGCTGGGGAGCCTAGGAGCAGTGGCGGTCTGGTAAGCACACCCAGCACACAGATTGTGGTTTCTAATGACCTTTCTCCACTAAGAAACCCCAAAAACTTGTTACTGAAATGGCTGATTCCAAGGCTGGGCCACGGAAATGACAAGATGGGCCTGGAGCATTTGCGCCAAATGTAAGGAAATAATCAAGAAACACAACGGCGGCTCCGGACAGGAGGCTTGGTTAGTTAGAGCGTCACCCTGACACACCAAGCCTGTGGGTCTGATCTGCGGTCAGGGCACACACACGAGTCAACCAGTGAGGGCACAGATAAGTGAAACGACGAATTGAGGCTCCTCTCTCTCTCTCAAATCAATTTAAAAAAATTAAAAACAAAGCAAAATGGTACGTGTATATCTAAGTAACACAAGAGCCAACTGGATGTGCTCTCAACTGTCAAAGCCGAAACAATCTCGGCAATCAGACATTCGTCTGGCTCTTTTTTGGGGTGCCAGGGGCTCCTTCATGGTTTACCGAATGCCTTAGCCTGTTCGGCGTCATAACAAAAGCACCATAGAATGGGCGTCTTATGAACAAGGGAAGTATATTCTCACAGTTCTGGAGGTTGGAAAGTACAAGGGGAAGACGCCCGCAGATTCTGTGTCCGGTGAGAACCCTCTTGCCACACCCTCGCTGTGTTCTCACGTGGTGGTGGAAGGGGCAAGGGAGCTCTCTCAAGCCTCTTTTGTGAGGGCACTAATCCCGCTCGTGAATGCGCATGACCTAATTACCTCCCCAGGGCCCCGCCTCTGAGTGCCATCTATTGGAGTTAGCGTTTAACATGCGAATTTTAGGGAGACACAAACATTTAGTCTGTAGCGTTGAGTATTATAGACACGGCTGCTACACGAGAACCCAAATATTGACAGTGACTCAACAAATAAAAGTTTAATTTTCTTACACTTCGAAGTCTGAGCTTTCAAGCTAGTAGGGTGCCTCTCCTCCGCCAAGTCATTAGGCACCCAGACCTTCTCTATCTTGTTTCTCGGCAGCGTCAACATTCTTTACCTCGTGGACCAATATGGCTGCTCCACCTCCTGCCTGCACAACCCTGTGCCATCCGGAAGCACAGGAGAAAAGAAGGAAGTGGTGGGTATGTGCCTTCCCTTTTAGGACATGACCTAGCAGTAGTACGTATCACATCTGGTCACATCCCCA
Organism: Mormoops blainvillei; assembly: GCA_004026545.1. NCBI lineage: Eukaryota > Metazoa > Chordata > Mammalia > Chiroptera > Mormoopidae > Mormoops > Mormoops blainvillei. Next base: position 42,467 of record PVJD01000448.1, read on the forward strand.
CCCTCCAGGACATAGTCGCCAGGTGGTGCCAATCTGCAAGGGAGGCTGGGGAGAAAAATGTAATATTAGCTGAGCAACTATGCACCTAGTAAAAGTGATTTTACCATGTAAGAAATGACTAATGGCAACTGGGGGCCATTAACAGTCTCTGCCGCTCCTACAAATATATTGCTTGTTTTGCTTCAGTTGAACAGAGAGTTGATTTTTGTTGTGTATGACCAACAATGACAAGAATACAGGGAAGTGGGGAGCGAGCTTTTATTGGCCATCTCCTGTGTCCCAGGACTGTCTCTTTTAATCTTCTTTTCTTTTCTTTTTTTATTCTTTTGTCTCTTTGAAGCTTAACAGTGACTCAGTGAATTGGTTTTGACAGGTGAGAAAACTGAGACTCAGAGAAGCAACGCAACTTGCTCCCTGTTGCAAGCCATGAGTGACAGAGGTAGACTCTGAACCTAGATTCCTGGGACCCCGAAGTTCTGCTTCTGTCCACGGTACCACACTTGAGGCCCCCCACCCCGCCCCTGCTAACCCCCACTCGTCTCTTGCTGCTGGGAATATACCCGCCATGGTGATCCCTGCGTGCGTTTTCTGCATGTGTCGTGGCCCGTCCTTGGTTGGCACCTTCTCCCTTCCGCGGTGTGGATGCCATCCTCAAGGATGCACCTTGTGCTTACACAGAGGCGATGTCCGTAGCTACACCCTGCTCTCACGATTAGAACTCGGGGGTTAGAACACACCCCAGTCCCTTCTCAGCGGTCCACGTACTCAGGAGTAAAACCATACTAGGTGCTTCCCTGGAGAAGCTGCGGGGAGAGCAAAAGGCTCAGAAACAGTCTGCAGCCCTGCCTCCCGGACCGTGCCCAGTGTAGTCGGATTTTGGAAGCTAAGTGGGGTCAGGCCTGGTTAGTCCTGGCATGGGTGGCCGCACCTGGGAATACCGGCTGCTGTAGGCTTAAACAAAAAAAAAAGAAAAGAAAAAGACCCAACTTAATAGTGCTAAAGGCACTGAGATAGTGTCTGTTTAGGGTAAAGTAGGGGCACTCAGGATGCGGGAGTCAGAAAGGCTGCAGAGAAAAGCAGGTATTTACTCCATGATTCTCATGCAAATACTTCCATGTCTGGGTGCATTTCCTCTGGGGAGAAAGCCCATGACCTTTAACAGATTCTCCAGATGCCTGACGGGCCAGAAGGTAGATAGAACCTCTGGTCTGGAGGTTGAGGAGGTCAGGGTATGGGGATGGATTGGAAGGTTTGCGGGGAGGAACTGGCAGGAAGGACCCTGGAGATACAAGGAGGGCCAGCCCACCATGCCAGGGAGTGTGGACTTCACTCCAGGGACAATAGGCAGTTATTGTCTAGTTGGGCTGTCTATTTCACCCTTGGCTTATGTCCTTTAACCCTCAGAGTTTTGGGTTGTCTCATGGGGTCTCCTAGCACCGGGAGCACACAGAAAACTAGCTTCCTGCAAACATTGGTGGAGGCGTCTCACAAGAGAGGTCCTGGGTTGTGAAGCATGAGTAGGAGTTTGCCCAGCAGATGTTTCAGTCTTGTAAATGTTTAATACCCAGCTCTTGGTGGGGATCCCTGGTTTGAAGCATTGGCCAGTTTCTGTGGTGTAAATACTGCCGCCGTGGCCCAGTTCAAGCTACTAACATGATATCATTGGTGAAATATAAACAATAGGTTTCCCTGCACCAGGGTGAGCCAGACCCCACACACTACTGCTTAAACCTCAGTTATCGTAAGAACATAAATGCACTTCATGGGGACCCGGCTGGAGATGCTGCCAACTCTTGGATCATGCTTCTGCAGCCTATCCTTCCCCTCTCTCTTGATTCATTCCTCTGCCTTCTTTTCTTCTGCTGTGGAAGATTGACTTTTTCTGCTCCCCAGCCCGTGGACCAAAGAATTGCTACTGCCAACAGTTTCCAGTCGTTCATATCTCTCTTGACAAGAAAGCAGCCAGACTGAAGCTTGGCCTCTCTTGTTTCCAATTTCAGATTCCCTTGAGAAGTCCATTGGCCCAGCTCGGGTCAGGCGCCTAGCCCTGGTCCAATCAGCTGTGACAACACGATAGGATTTCGTTATACCGAGATAGCAGCCCAGCTCTCTGATGCTGTAACCACAGGGTGGTGGGGAAAGAGAAGCAGCCAGAGAAAAAAGGAAGCAGGATCTAAGCAACCAACTCTTTAGGTATCTTAACCAGCAGAAAATCAGGGAAATTACTCATAGAATAGTTCATGTTATCTTCTCTATGTGTTGAACTATCTACTGATCCACTGAGTTAGTTGCTAATTCATTCATGTATTTTTTCTTTTTTATTGAATTGACTGAGGCAACATTGGTTAACGAAATTATGTAAGTTTCAGGTGTACAATTCTATAACACATCATCTGTGTATTGTATTGTGTGTTTACTCCCCCAAGTCTTCATTTGACATTTATTGAATATGTAGCCTACATTAGACACCATGTAGGGCTGACACTGAAGGAAAAGATGAATGAGATTCAGTTACTGTCCTCGAAGGCTTTGCAGTCTGGAACTGAGACGAAGCATCCATAGTACAAAATGGAAAAAGCTTTGCGAGAAGTGTGTACAGAGCACCGATCCCCTGAGAACTGCCATGGGGACACATGGCCACAGCCTACAAGGTGGCCCCGGTGATCTTTACCTGATGGCATTCACAGCCCTGCGTAGTTGCCTGCCACAGTGCACCAAGGTTGGTTTGTGTGGATAATAGAATAAAGAAGCGATGATATGGAAGTTCTGAGATGAGAGTATGAAAAACTGAAGCTTCCATCTTGGGTATACTTGTTCTCCCCCTCTCTTTTTTTTTTCTCTTTTTAACGGTGGTGGTAGTGGTGGGGTCGTGGTGGTAAAACAGATGGCGGTGATGGTGGCGGTTTATTCTCCTGAAGCACACACTCCGGAGGAAGCCGGCTCCCATGTCGTAAGCAGCCCTGCGAAAAGGCCCACGTGGCCAAGAGCCAAAGCCTTCTGCCAACAGCCATGTGCGTGAGCCTGGAAGTGGACCCTCCGGCCGCAGTCAAGCCTTCAGATGAGAGGGACTGCAGGCCTGCCAATAGCTCAAGGGCCACTCATGAGAGACCCTGAGTCAGAGCCACCCATCGAGGCCACACTCAGATCACTGACCCTGACAAACATGGACGATAATAAATGTATGTTGTTTTAAGCTACAGAGTTTTGGGGTCATTTGTTACACAGCCAGAGATGACCAACACAGGAGGTGGTATTCAAGGTGGACCTTCAAAGATGAACTCACCAGGCAGAAACAAAGAAAGGCGGACAAAGCAGGTTGCTCTAGCAGTGTTACGTGCAAAGTGCCGGAGACAAGAAAGTGCAGGACGTGAGTGGGGAACAGCAGCTTGGTGCGGTCAGAACTTCAGTCGGCTGGGAGGAGACAGCAATGGCTGTACAGACGGGCCAGGCAGGAGGGCTGAGGACACTGTCAGTCTTGTTGAGACAGGACAGTGAGAAACTAGGAAAATTCCTTGGCGAGCGGACCAGGGGAACTGAGACAGAGCTGAACGCAGTGGCTGGGCAATTTACAGCAGATGGTCACCGAGGCAGCCCCAAAGAGCCCTGAGTGCCCAGCGGGGGGCAAAACTGGGAAAACGAGGACCTCGCCTCCAGGGTGACCCCTTCCCCCCTGGCCTTTCCTCCCCGGAGCTAACATCTAGGCCTCAGCTGTGTTTCAGCTCCAGGCCCAGAAAGGCAGCAAAACCAGGTAGGCAAAGCCAGGACCACCTGCAGTGACTCCCTGCCCTGGCGCTGACCAATCAGAGGAGACCACGACCCCCAAAGGGCACCCCGGAGAGCTGATGAATATTCTAGCAAAAACCCTCCCCCGAGATTCTCACCTGCAAGAAAGAGATAAAAGCCACAAGACAAAGGCTCCAGGGCGGGCGAGTTCTCCCTCTGGGAGCAGCCAGCGCCATGCTCCTTCCTTTCTTCTCCCCACACCCCACCCCGCGGTTTCTTCACAGGCACGAGTCTCCTAAGCTCTAAAGCAATGCGCAGCTGGCAGCGTGTCCCAGGCTAATCCCCCGAACCTGTCCCCAAGGCCCCTTTTCTCTCTCTTCCCGGTGAGCTCAGGCGGCCCAGCCCAGCTTCTGTTGCGTCTTCTACGCTAAGCCCTTCCTTGTCTCACTGTCCCAGCTTTCATAAATGCACCCTCATAGTCACCTGGCCTCATGATGTGAAATCTTTCCTACAGGAAGTCAAGAACCCACACGCCACAGTGGAACTTGGGCTGAAACCGCCCGGAAAGAGGCCTGCGGGGCCTGCTGGAGCGGCCGGGGCCGCCGGGGGCAGCTTGCCACCACTCAGGGAAAGCCTGAGTAAGAGCGAAGACAGAGTGAGGGAAGCAGAGCCTAGAGTCGGAAGGAGGAGGGGCTTCTGACATTACTGAAGCACTGCGATTCCACAAAAGCCAATACACTTCATTTTTTATGTATGCCAGGTAATTGGTAACTTAGCTGGGGTCCCCCGGAAAGCAGGGCCTGGGGCGCAGGCCTGTTTGCTACTAGTTTGTAAGGGAGTGTGATCCCCAAGAGCAGAAAGGAGAGACAGGGAAGGGGAGGAGGAGGAACCACTGTTAACTTGGGAGGTTCCACCTTGGAGGACCCTCCACTCAAAAGCCACGTTAAGTTCATGTCAGGACAGTCCATGGAGGGCAAAAGGGTAGGAAACGATCCACTTGTTACAACCTCCTCTGCTTAAAGGTTTGCCTAAGGGGGATAAACTCCCCAACTATCCCCCACCCCCAAGTTGTCCCCATGGTTTACGGAGACCTTGGGAACACGAGAATTTACAGTATTTGGGGAAGGAGACCAGAATGAAACAAATAACTGCCAGGCGGTTGAATGTTGCGAAGAAACAGGGCAGGACGTTCTGGAAGGGGATCAGGAAAGGCCGTCTGAAAGGGCGGCGAATCCAAATGAAGACCCGAAGAAGGAGCAGGAGTTAGCCAGGCCGCGGGGGTACAGAAGGGAAAGAGCCCCTGGGGAGAGAAGGCAGTAGATGAGAGTGTGTTTGGGGAACTGTAAGAAGGCCAGCATCCTGCAGCAGTTAGACTAAGGCAGATCAGTAAGCATTTATGGAGCACCAAGTATATACAAGGACACAGTCTCAATTGCATTGGTTGCCCCACCCCTTCCCCCTTTTCTCAGGGAACTGTGTCTTCTTCCTTGCAGCCTGCTCCCTGCAGTTACCATAGGAACAACCTTCATCCTACCGTTGGAGCACACCCCTCTGGCCACAGTTGATTGGACTAGAGGTGAACACCTCACCAAGGCTGGACCAATCAGAGTCTCGATCCCTGGAGACTGGGCAGATTGGCACCAAGAGCGTAATAAAGCTTTTAGCACAGGGCTGGACAGGTTGCATGTCTATCAGGAGATGCTGACGGCCAGGTTTTCAGCCTAGGGGCCAGGAAGCAGTGGAAGACACTCTGCAGGAAGGAAGTGTTGATGAGATAGACTCAAGAGATACGGAGCCTCATTTCTGTTCTTCCAAGACATGGCTGCAACCCTGCCCTGGGACTCCTTGAAACAAAGCCCCCTTTTCGCTTAAATTGCATCCAGTGGGTTTCTATCTTTTGCAAGGAAACAAGTCCTAGCCAATACCTCGTTAAGTGCTAGGGTTTTATAGACGCATATGATATGGCAGGGTCCCTTCTCTGAAGAAAGTCATAAACCAGCCGGAGAGATAGACATACACAGAAAACATTAACTACAGGGCGTAAGTGCTATAATAAAAGTTTGTTCAAGACAAGGAGATTGTGCACAGAGAAATTAAGATAACAGATGTAAAAGCATTTTGAAAAGAAAAAGATGGTATGTGTGTCCCCGAAAATCATACCTAGGAAATTGAATTGCATTGCTACTTTCATTTTAATCAAGAACACAGACGCCTACTCTCAGAATGACGCTGTTTTGCCAGGCAGGCGCTGGCCTGTTATCCGGCAATGGGTAAATTATCCCGGGTCTCAGGCTTTTAAAAGTTCCTCACCTGTGCTTGGAGATTGGGTGAAGAAATGACATTACAATTTCCCAAAGAACTGGGAAGCATTTGCCATTTCTGCCCTTTCTGCCCTGCCTACCTCAACCGCTCCTTGACTCCATGAAATGAAAAGGTTGCTGACTCAACTAACATAAAATCTCATGGGTGAATCGCTGGTTGAGGCTTTTACTGATGGGCTGTATCAACCACGGATGGTAAATTACGTCTGGAGAGAAGGTGTGACTGCTTCCACCTAAACGGTTTTCAAAATCATCCAGTCCAAAAATTGAAGTAGTTTGTGAAAGGGCAACGATCCCTCATTGAGAAGTACCTTCCCTCCCACCTCATCACAGACAGACATCCGCTTATTCCTGCCAAATTTCTGGTGGCAGGAATAACACCCCGAGCGTAGCTCAGGGGCGCCCAGGTACACTGGAGCCAAGTAGATTTTGGTGTCAAGCTGATCTAGGTTCAAATCCAGCTCCCCAGACTGACCGCTGTGGGGTCTTGGGCAAATTCCTTAACCTCTCTGAGGTTCCGTTTCCTCATCCGTTGAAGGAAGTAAGTCACTGATAAAAGATCAGCTGTGAGGGTTAAATGAGAGAAGGCAGATAAGCATAACCCAGCACAAAATGGAGCTTAAAAAACGGTTCGTTTCCTTACACGCATGACCCATGGACATGAACAAGGTGGGAGGGTTGCCTGAGGGTGTAGAGGGGGCGCTGGGTGGAGGGGGGTAAAGGGGGAAAAATCGGGACAACTAATAGCATAATTAAAATATTTTTTTTTAAAGAAACTGTTCCTTTCTGCTCTTGTGTCCTGGAACAAACTGGTTTTCTGGGACAGGCGGGGAGGGCAGGGCTGGCTTTCCGGCAGAGCTGATCTGCTAGGGGTCAGAATCTGATTGCTCACATTTGCTGAGGCTGATGGGTTTCTAGAGACTTACATCATTTAAAATCCAATAACTCAAGAATAATTTACCCATAAGAATAACGCTAAAGCGGGACGTGTGCTTCTCAGAGCACAACAGGCAACCAACGTAGCGTTGTGCTACCGTGCAGCTGTCCACTCTGCACCGTGTTCCTTATTTTGCCGAAGGCTCACACGTAACTTAATGTCACCGAAATCACAGTGACTGGCTTCCTTCTAGTGCTTTATCTCAGCTAACCTTTCCCGCAAGAGTGATTATACCGCCTTGACGGGTTTTTTTCGGCCGGGCGCTTCCAAGACCACTTGAAGTCCGAAGTCCCAATGCAGCTGGTCCCACGGGCCTGCTCGCGATATGTCTTTGTTTACCCGGGAACCTGGCGCCACCCTGTGGCAACCTCGTGAACGGTGTACATTGAGGGATTCTTGGCTAATTTTTCAATTGGGTGGGGTTCTCTATTTCAACTATGGGGCATAACATGACGCCTTATTAATATTTTTACATTACTTCAGATATCCACGATTCAAATTGACATAAAATGTAATTGCACTATCATTGATTAACTTAAATCTTTGAACTCCAGATTCAGATGTTTCTATTTGTTTTCTCAACCAGAACATTTTTAGGAGGGCTACTAAAGACTGGGATTAAAATAATGTGTGTGTGTGCACATGTGTGTGAAATGAACTTTTCTCTCTGTCGACACTGTATCTATATTACAAATAGCCTTGGCTGGGGTTGCGGGGGGCTGTGTGGGTCACCCCACGTTACAAATAGGACCTGAAGCCAATAGAAATTTAACAGTTTGCCCAACCTCCTACGGTTTAGTGTCAAAACTAAGCGTAGGTCTCCTGGTTACTAACACCAATCCTCCCACAATGTTGAAGTTTACATGTTCAGTGTTTCAGCTGTCATTTCTTAATGTTTGTGTCCTGCTGCCCCTTCCACCCCTAAGTGAGTGAGAAAAGTGCAGGCTTCAAGGCAGATCTGGGGTCCTTCATCAGCTTCACCAGGGGCGCAGCTTGAGTAAATAACACACCAGTGTGAGCCTTAGGTTTTCTACCTTTACCAATAAAACCGAGGCCTTTGCGCACACAAGTGCACGAAAACACTGGTGAAATCGGAATAAGGTTCGTACATGGTAGCCATGTCGTTTTCCTGGTTGTGATATTGTACTTCGTTATGTCCGATGTCACCATTAGGGGAAGCTGGTTAAGAGTACACGGGATGCGCTGTGCTCTGTTCGCAACTTCCTGTGAGACTGACGATTTTCAAACAAAAAGATTTTTTAAAATTTAGGTAAGATATTGATAAAGACAATCTCCAAAGTATATTTTCTTTCTTTAAACAAAGTTTTATTCTCCTAATTAAATGAGGTACTTACTCATGGAACACACATGAAAAGATAACTAGGTCATTAAAATGTGTTTGCATTTACCGTAAATTCATTATCTCTTCCTTCTTACAAGCTGATGGCGGTAGGTAAACATGGCTTGCCATGCCATGCAGCCACATCAGAATAGAACCACCATCACTCAGAACTGTTAGAAACTGAGTTGAGTGGAAGTCTGACAACTACAGGGTTAAAGAATCCATCCAGGCTGGTAGGAGGGGAGAGATGTGTAACAGGCTGGTCCCACATTAACATGTGGCGGATAAAAATTCAGGAGGGATGTCTCAGGAGCGAGGAGTCCCAACCCCACACCTGGATCCCCACCCAGGGTTCCAGTGCCAGAAAGATAAGTCCCCACAACTTCTGGCTCCAAAACCAGCAGGGATTGAGTCAGTGGAAGAAACTGATGGAGCCCCAAGCATTTCCTCTAGAAGAACAGACACACACACACACACACACACACACACACACACACACACGGAAGGAGATAGACATGCAAGTCCAGGAAGCATAGAGGGTTCTAATTATGATGGATGCAAAGAGGCCCACTCCAAGACACATCATTATTGAAAGGTCAAAGGTTAAAGATAAAGCAAGGCTCTTAAAAGAAAGAAAAAAGAAGTTAGTTACCTGAAGGTTGCCAGCTGGGAGGTGGGGTTGGGGAAAATGGGCGAAGAGGTGAGGGGATTAAGAAGTATAAATAGGTAGTGACAAAGTAGCCATGGGGATGTAAAGTCCAGTATAGGAAATGGAGAAGCCAAAGAACTTATATGTATGACCCATGGACACGAACAATGGTGGGGGATTGCCTGAGGGAGTAGGGACCATGGGTAGAGGGGGGCAAAAAGGGAAAAATAAGGACAACTGTAATAGCATAATCAATAAAATATAATCTTAAAAAAATTTTTTTAAAGAACCCACACACAGACTTACCTACTCAGACTTGCTCCCTCTGAGCTCCAGCACCGGGGTAGCAGCTTGAAAGCCACCAGTGGTATACAGGGAGAAACTGAAGTGTCTGGCATCAAGGCGAGCAGAGGTCATTGTCCCTTTTCTAAACACTCCCCCCATAGAGCCATCAAGCTGGTGCCATACCTGAGGCTCCATCAACCTAACTAGTACTGTTTGACCCAACTTGGAGATCCCCAGAGACTCCATCCCACCCAACTTACAGGCCCACTCATGCTGGTTTTCCATATGAATGGTCGGTCTTGGCTCATGCTTCACAACTCCCTAAATCCTCTCAAACAAGCAACAGCTGGCCTCAGTGAGCTCCAGGCCCAGCACTAGCAGCAGCCAGCCTAGATTCACAACTGGGCTTCACCTGGGAATCTCCAAGCCCCGCACAAGTAGCAGCCATCTCAGGTTGTTTCATAGCTCAGGCAAGGTGGCCCCAGGCAAGACACAGGTGGGGACTGACCTTGGCCTGCACCACCCAGGAAACCCCAGGGCCAACTCACCCAGTGGACAGCTACAGACCACGTAGAAGCACCACTACCCTGCCCTGTACAGCTGAACCACCACATAGGGCGGAGGTTGGAGGTCAGTGGTCACAGTAAATCCTTGCAGCTGACTGGCCTGGGTAAATCCCTCCCATTGATCTGCCCACAGCAACCAAGGCTCAACTATAAGAGGAGGGTGTACTCCACCCACATGAAGGGCGCACCTCGAGTACCCAGGTTGGGGGATAGGGGAGGCTGTGCCACAGGACCCTACAGGACACGTACTACATTAGGCCACGCTACTAAGACATGGAATCAAAACAGCTCTACCTAATACGTACAAACAAACACAGGGAGGCTGACAAAACAAAGAGATAAAGAAACATGGCTCAAATGAAAGAATGGGTCAAAACTCCAGAAAAAGAATTAAACATAATGGAGATAAGCAATCTATCATATGCAGGGTTCCAAACACTGGTTATAAGGATGCTCAAGGAACTCAGTGAGGACCTCAGCAGCATAAAAAAGGCCCAGTCAGAAACAAAGGACACACTAATTGAAATAAAGAATGATTTACAGGGAAACAATAGTAGAGTAGATGAAGCCGAGAATCAAATCAATGATTTGGAACATAAGGAAGCAAAAACAACCAATCAGAACAACAAGAAGAAAAAAGAATCCAAAAAAATGAGGATAGAATAAGCAGCCTCTGGGGCAACTTCGAGAGGTCCAACATTCACATCACAGGGGTGCCAGAATGAGAAGAGAAAGAGCAAGAAATTGGAAATCTATTTGAAAAAACAATGAAAGAAAACTTCCTTAATTTGGTGAAAGAAATAGACATGCAAGTCCAGGAAGCACAAAGAATTCCAAACAAGATGGATACAAAGAGGCCCAGCCCAAGACACATCATAATTAAAATGCCAAAGGTTAAAGACAGATACTCTTAAAAGCAGCAAGAGAAAAGAAGTTAGTTACCTACAAGGGAGTTACCTAGTTATGACAGTACATAAGACTGTCAGCTGATTTCTCAAAAGAAACTTTATAGACAAGAAGGGACTGGCAAGAAATATTCAAAGTCAGAAAAATCAGGGACCTACAGCCAGGATTGCTCTACCCAGCAAAGCTATCATTTAGAATTGAAGGGCCAATAAAGAGCTTCCTAGACAAGAAAAAACTAAAGGAGTTCATCATTACAAACCATTATTATATGAAATATTAAAGGGACTTACTTAAGAAAAAGTAGAAGACCAAAACTATGAACAATAAAATGGCAATAAATACATATCTATCAACAACTGAATCTAAAAAACAAACTAAATAAACAAGAAGAACAGAGACAGAATCATGGATGCAGAGAACATTTTGATGCTTGCTGGGTGGGACAGGAATGTGAGGGATGGATGAAGAGGTGAGGGGATTAAGAAGTACAGATAGGTGGTTACAGAATAGCCATGGGGATGTAAAGGACAGTATAGGAAATGGAGAAACCAAAGAACTTATAAGCATGACCCATGGACATGAACACTGTTGGGGGGATTGCCTGAGGGAGTGGGGGGGTGCTGAGTGGAGAGGGGCAAAGGCGGAAAAATAAGGACAACTGTAATAGCACAATCAATAAAATATAATTTAAAATATTATTTTAAAAATTAATGGTATAAAAGTTACATTATTTTTCTGCAATTTATTTTTAAAATTTTATTAAATTTACCTGGGTGACAGTGGTTAATAAGCTTATATAGGTTTCCAGTGTACAACTCTATAATATATCATCTGTATATTGCATTGGGCATTCATGACCCAAAGTCAAGCCACCTTCCGTCACCATATAATTGACCCCCTTTACCCTCTTCTACCTCCCCTCAAAATATATTTTCAAATGTTAGTGCTTACCTGGTCCTTACCGAATGATAGGAAAATGCTTATATCCTAATGTCACTTGAAGAAGAAAAAGAACTACTGAATTGCACTCCAAGTATGCTTACAACTGTATTCCATGAAAAGAAATTTATATGTCAAAGAAGTGTAGAGAAATCCAAAAGTTAATGGTGAAAGTACATGATTCTCTAACGACTATCCTGTACACCTGAAACTAATACAGAAGACTATTGAATGTAAACAGTAATTTAAAACATTAAAATAATAAAAAGATATTAAATAGTCAAAGATCTACAGAAACTAAGAATTTTGCATCATTACTCTGAAAAAGATTTGTTTTAAAGATTTTATTTTTTTTATCTTTAGAGAGAGGGGAAGGGAGAGAGGAAGAGAGGGAGAGACACATCAACGTGAGAGAGAAACATTGATTAGTTGCCTCTTGTATGTGTCCCTACCGGGGTCCGAACCCACAACTCGGGGGTGTGCCCTCACTGGGAATCAAACCTTTTGCCTTGAGGTGCGATGTTCAACCAGCCGAGCCACCTGGTCAGGGCTATTCTGTTTTATTCTATGGCATTTATCGTGACGGTGAACCAACTAATTCTAAAAATTAGAACTGAACTAATTCGAAGAAAAAAAAAGTTAATGGTGATTGTCTCTGGGTGGTGGGAATTTCTCTGGTTCCTGCCCATCCTACTGCGTTTTCTGGATTTTCTGTGATGACTCTGACAGATGATCAGGGGAGACGACACTTCGCCAAAAGAAGAACAGACTTTGGTCCTGAGCCAGAAAGTCCAAGATGTGCAGCTGCCATTCGTTCTGCACAGCATTGGCCTTAGAGAGTCGAGGTGCTCTTTATTATTTAACAGAATGAATTCTAAAATAAATTATACATGCTTTCTGTTAGCAATCCATAAAGTGTAGTAGAGTGGAAAGGAAGTTCCCTGACTGCTTCCTTCCTACTTTCCAGAGGAAAGCATGAATTGTTTTGTTTTGTTTTTAACACTGCACTCATTTTTAACCTTTTTTGAGAAGTTTGCAGCTCTGGGTTCAAGAAAACACCACGGCAAAGGGAATCTTATATTGTTAACTTTCAGGAGTCCCACTCTGGCCAGGGTTGTACCAGGCTTCCTGGAGGAGGTCACCTCTCTTGTGGACACGTAGGAAGTGTCTACACTTGGCCTTGAAAACTCACCCCTTCTTCCTTCTATCTACTGAGTCTTCCCACGCTGTTTCTGCAGGTCAGCAGTGTGCACCCCAAGGCCCCATGCATGTGGCCACTGAGCAGTCTCTTCTTTCTTTCCGATCCTCTCCCCAGGTAACTCGGTGGGGGGCGGGGGTTTCAGGTTGGGTCCGTAGGCACATTCCTGAGGGCCTGTGAGTTCTATCATAAGTTTTCAAAGCTGTGCTTTTATTTTTGGATCATCGGAATGATCACCCCAGAACCAAGTGCTGTTTCAGGATTTTAAAACCTGCTTTTCCACTTGGATTAAGGTCATGCCGATGGCAGACAAATCCCTGTGCAGTATCTGGTGAAGGCAAATGCTTCACCAGAGCTCAGACAGAGTGAAGGCAACGGAATCTTGCGGTTCTGCGAGATGATGGATTTCGCGTCTCTCACCTAATTCCCATCCAACTTGCAACAATATATATTAGCAGGAAGTGCGGTATAAATAAACAATAAAGAAGTCTCACTAAATACTATTTAAATGTTTTCTGTATTATATTTTGGGAGTGCGCGATTAAATTATTTGGCTTATTAATAAATGGATGGGTACTTAAAAAGGAGTTTATTATTCAAAGTAAAAAATCAACAATGATAATGTCAGTGACTCAAATAATGGTCCATTATTGTTGCCCCACCCCAACAAAATAAAACCCAAAAGTTGAAACTACATCTTTCTCTTGTTAAAACACACCAGTGATTCCCAGCGATTCAGTTTCAGTAAAACATCATCCATCACGTTGATTGAAGGTGGAAATTTGAAGTTCATGACTTTCTGTTTGTGGTTTTAAGTTTATTTTAGTTTCAAAGCTGAGGCAGTGTATGAGCTTTTTAAGTATGGAAATTTAACAGCTTTGTTTTTCTCCCTCTTCTTTCCCTGACTTGGAAGGATTCAGCCCAATCCAGGAAGGGAACACAGTCCCTGTGCAAATATTCCCAAATATTTCCCTTCCCTTTCCTGTAGCAGATGGGGGATGAGTCCCTGTGGACCTCGGAGCCAGAGAAGCCAGTTGTTCAATGGGTGATGATTTAGTGTCCAGTTTTATTGGCCCATAGGGTCCACTGGTAAGGAAAAAGAGTGGGGCTTTTGTGCAGAGGGACTAGGGTGGGGGGACTGCGTGTGAGACCCTGAGAGCCCTGGGCTGTGCTGAAACCTCCCCAGCTTCTGCCTGGAAACTCTAAATACAGACGCCTCTGTCCTCTGCACACAGGACGGAGTCAGGGACTCCCAGGGACTGCCCAGCAGGGATAATACTCAGCGATGCCACAAGACTTTTCTGTCCTGCTGTGACTATTCAGTGTGTAGACACCTCCCTGAACTGTTCCAGGACCCCTGAGGGCCAAAGGGCATGCCTGGCCACCCAGCAGCCAGGGTGGGAGAAGGTCTCTAACCTGTGACAGTCACTGGAGATGACCCAGTCTCCCATCAACCCACTGGGAAGACACCGCAGCTGGTCCATGTGAGAGGGCACAACAGAGCGTGTTTCGAGGTGCAGAAGGAAACTAGAGGCTGGAACTGACCGCTGTTGCCGAGTCAACATGGAGTATCAAGCAGCAGGGAAGGTGTCCCTTCCCTCTTCCTCCCTGTCTTTCGCTAGATGGGCTGGAATGTGGTTTTCAGAGTCCTGGTCCCAGAGCAGGTAGGGGGGTGGTCTGCCACCCCCCGCCCCCAACCAACTGAGCTGCCTGGCTAGGGCAGAACAGGGTCATTTTTAAGAGGTAGGTATAGAGGTATGTAGAGACAAATGCCATAATGTTTGGGATATGCTTTAAAAATGTTATAAGGGTGCCCTGGCCCATGTGGCTCAGTTGGTTGGGTATCATCCTGCAAACCAGAAGGTCGCCAGTTCGATTCCCCATCAGGGCACATGCCTGCGTTGTGGGTTCGGTTCTTGGTTGGAGTATGTGCAAGAGGGAACCGACTGATGTTTCTGTCGCACATTGATCTTTCACTCCCTCTCTTTCTCCATCCCTTCCCCTCTCTCTACAATCAATAAAAGAAAAACAATATGTCCACACATTAAAAATATATATATATATAAAATAATGGTAGACTTGAATTTTAGACTTGAATAATGCTTTTACGTAAGCAGTGCGATTTCTAGTGACCTGTCTGCTTGCTCTTAGTACGGGACTATTTTTAAAACACACATAAATGGAAGAAACAATAAAACTATTTGTAAAAATATTTAAAACCCATGGAGAGCTATTTTGTTAAACACTGTCTGTTAAACACACATGTTTATCTCTATTTCTACCTGAAACTCATCCAAAATGACAGTCAGGAACTGAAACAAATGTAAGTCTACCAGAAGGAGAAGGGGGTTGCATCAGATGACTGTCGAAGAGAAATGTGTCTTAATCTGTTTGGGCAATGCAGCAAAATACCACAGCCTGGGTGGCTTCCGACCAACAGAAAGTTATTCCTCGTTGTTCCAGAGGCTGGAGGCCCAAGGTCAGGGCATCAGTGTGATTGGGTGAGGAACCGCTTCTAGGGTAAAGACTTGTCATATCCTCACATGACAGAAAGGGCCAGGGTTCTCTCTCTGGGGTCCCTTTTACAAGGGCACTAATCCTATTCACGAGGGCTTTACCATTCTGACCTAACTGTCTCTCAAAGGTCCCACCTCCTAATACCACCAACTTTGGGGGTTAGAGTTCTACATATATACATTTTGGGTGGAGGGAGGTAGACATTCAGACCATTGCAAGATGTCAACACATTTTTGGGACGTGGAGAAGTTTTGAAGGAATGGTGCTGACCCTAGGAGAGCAGAGGAAGCTACACTGTAAGTCCCTGAAGACGGAGGCAATTGAAAGCAAATCCGCACCCCTGACAGAGCTTCCAAAAGGCGTGCAAGGCACCAGAGACAGAGCAGACATGGCCAGGACCTGCGACAGAAGGGAGAAGGTATAATAGGCTGCATAATAACCCTGAAGATGTAAGGTCCTATTCCCTGGAAGCTGTGAATGTTACCTTACTTGGCAAAAGGGGTTTTGCAGATGTGATTAAGGATCTTGAGAAGGAGAGGTTATCCTAGATTATCCAGGTGGGTCTTAAATGTAATCACATGTCCTTAGAAAAGGAAGACAGAGGGGGATTTGACTCAGACACAGAGGGAAAGGCTCTGTGAAAATGGGGAAGAGAGAGGTTTACAAATGGTGGTCTTAAAGATTGGACTGATGAGACCGCAAGCCAAGGAATGCCAGTAGCCGCCGAAGCTGAGGAGGTGAGGAATGAATTTTCCCTTAGAACCTCCAGAGGGAGAGTGACCCTGCCCACACTTTGATTTGGGACCAGTGAAGCTGGTTTTGGACTTTGGGCTCCCAGACCTGTGAGAGAATAAATTTTTATTGTTTTAAGCCACCATGGTTGTGATAATTTGCTACAGTGGCCACAGGGAACATGTAGAGAGTTTGACTGAAAGTCAAACACAAGGAGCAGTAGGACACCCCAGCCTGAGCTGCCCACCTTGGCAGGAAGCGGCAGGTTTAGAACTTGAACCAGAGATGCCCCTGACTCAGGGATGTGAGGCTCTGTGTGGGGTGCACACAGGTGAGGCTCCTGACAAGTAAGGAGAGTCTGTGTTCTTAGAGCAGCCCAGAGGCTATCTCCCATCTGGCTCCTAAAATTGCAATAGTCAGGCTCACCCCCTCGGGTAGGAGATTAAAGGGTCATTCCCTGGAGAAGATGAACCATTTGAGAAAGAAGACCTTAGCTACTGACATTTAGGGGTCTCCACCTAAAAAGCTGACCTGCCGTTCTGCCTTCCTGTGGTGAGACCTCCAGACCCACCCGTGAAAACTCGAGGACCATCAGCTATTTCATGCCCTCGTGTTAAGATGAGAACTGAGCCCTGACTGGTGTGGTTCTGTGGGTTGGGCATTGTCTCACAAACCAAATGGTCACCAGTTCGATTCCTGGTCTGGACACATGGCTGGGTCATGGGTTCAGTCCCCGGCTATGTGCACGAGAGGCTACTGATTGATGTTTCTCTCTCACATCGATGTTTCTCTCCTTCTCTCTCTCCCTCGCTTTTCCTCTCTATTTAAAAAAAAAAAAAAGATGAGAATTGATAGCTAAGGAGCCTCACACTTTTGAGAATCCACAACACATTTTCTCAGACTCATCTGAGAAAAGTTTCCAACAGGAAAGAGAGAACAAAACAAACAGGAAAAAAAAAAAAGGAAATTCGGACGTACTGCTTCCTATCAATGGGACATGAGCATCATAAGATACAGGCCTTCTGGCTTCCCTGCAGGTGAGGGGCTCAGACAGTCATCCAGTTGCCTTTCCCAAGGGACGAATTTGACAGAAGGAAACAGCAACAGGTAGGCAGGGAACAATGGAAAACTAAAACAGTAAAATCGAACAGACAAAAAACTGGAACCGATATCCTAAGGGTGGTAATAGAGGATAATGAGCCATTGAGACGGGCTGCCTTTCCCAAGTACATGTTTATCCTCATCCACGTGCTGTTCTCACAGTGGGCTGTGGTGGGACCTGTGCTCTTTCTTTCCTGAAGTCTGGGTGGGCGAGGGGTTGTGCCTGCCCAACCAGTGACCAGTGAGAGCAGCCGAAGTGATGCTATGTGACTTCTGGAGTTGGGTCATAAAAAAGCTTCTAGCTTCTGCCCAACTCTTGGCATGTTTGCCCTGGGAACCCAACCACTATGTTGCAAGGAAGTCTAGGCCACATGAAAAGGTCTGGCAGACAAAATGCTGCATTTTGGCAGACAGCACTCCCCCAGTTAGGCCCTGAGCTGACCCCAGCACGGATGGGCAAACAAGTGGGTGACTAGGCTTCAGACGGTTCTAGCCCCACTGCCTTAGAGTTTGCTAGCTGAGGTCCCAGAGAGCATGTCAGAGACAAGCCATCCCCTCTTGCCCTGGCTGAACTCCTGACCCAGAGAAACGGTGAGAGATAATAAATGATTATTGTTGTTTTAAAGCACTAAGTTGTGGGTTAATTAGTTATGCAGTAATAGTCACTAGGTAATAATAGTAATACAGCCAAGAGTGAAAAATAATAAAAATGGAACAATCACACTATACAAATGAGTGCTTGGAAAGTAAAGCTTTATAATTTAAAATTTAAAAATTCAACAGAGGGCCTGGCCAGGTAACTCAGTTGGTTAGAGCATCCTCCTGACATGCCAAGGTTGCGGGTTCGATCCCAGGTCAGGGCACATACAAGAATCAACCAATTGCATACGTAATTGCAATTAAGTAAGTATGCATAAGTAAGCTGAACAACACGTTGATTTTTCTCTCTCCTTGTCTCTAAAAAAATCGATCAATAAAAAAATAAAAATAAAATTCACCAGAAAGGCTGGAAGAGGGAGCTTAGGAATGGGGTTCATGCTTCAGCGGCTTTGAACCTGTGTCATGCCTGCCTCGCGACTCACTGATTTCTTTAGGCCTAGGTCATCAACCCATCGCAAACTATGGCTAAGCTATAGGGGAGAGAGTCCCCAAACAAGAACCGAGTGTTGCTGTAAGAAGGCAGAATGGGTGCTGGAGAGAAACACAAGTGTCTAGTCGGACATCCTGGGGGGTGTGCACTTTCTTCTCTTGCTCTGGTCTCAACCAATCGCAAACGGGATCAGTCGCTTAGGGAGCAAGCCTGTCTTTTGAGCATGCCAGGCTGGGCCATTCTCCTCGGCTAGGATGAATGCCCTCCCACTGGCTCCACTGGGGACATGTACTCTCTTTGGAGAATCTGCTCAGCCCCTGCTTTGCTTAGTGAACTATAAATTACTAAAAAAAATAAGAGATTGAGTTTGCCTCTTGGAATTTATCTCTCTTATGGCTTGTTTTATTTTTATTTAAGAATCTGTAAACATTATACCAACAGGAAGTATTCACTGGAGAAGAGCAGAAACTTCTTAAAAAAAAAAAAGGATAAAATTGCTCATAATTCTGCCACCCAAAGATAACTACTGTCAACATTTGGTGTATGTTTTTCCAGACTCTTTTCTTTACAAATATACTTATGGGCATTAGTCAACACAAAAATGAAATTGTTCCATAAATACTGTTGTACTCTGCTTTTTTAACTCAATAATAGGTTGTAAACCTTTTTAAATGCCAAAAAATATAACTTCTATTAGGTTGAGCTGATAGGGGAATTCAAGAGTTGGAAAATTTTAGTTTTAGGTAATAGCTAATAAGCTTAGTAGTTAATGCATATTAAAAAAAGCTATTGTTTCAGAACTGAACTTACAGCCCACCCTGACTCCTGGAGACCCAAGCGATTGACCTTTGTGTTCCAGAAAAGACCAGGAGCAATCAAGGTATCTGAGCCCTTGTGTTCCAGGAAAAGACAGTCTGTCACCCAGGACAGAGATAAAGAAAATCACAAGACACAGGACCCAGGACCCAGGTAGAAAATCACCAGTCAGTGGATGAAAGGATTTTAGGGAAATTGCCAGACAGCAGCTTTTATCTGATCAACCTCTTTCCTGAATTCCAAATCCCTTACCTACACTTTTTCCTCCTTATAAAAAAGGCTGGCTTGAAAGGAAATGTAAGACAGTCTGTTAGGGTAAGTGACCTGCTGTCTCCTCAGGGCGCCGGCCACCTGAAGAAAGTGCCCATCAACATTCAATTCCTGTACCTGCTCATTGGGTCTGGTAGTGACAGGCAGCACAGATGCTGACTTTTCTGGTTCCAGAACCATATGAAATTACCAAGATGCACCTAATTTGACCTACAAAAATGGCAAGTACATATTGTTTCACCCAGTACAATTTTCTTTTAATGGCTTCTAAGTCTATAGCCCTTTGGGTATGACACAATTTACTCAACCTATCACTTATTGTTAAGCATTTATAAAGTTACCATTTTTTCTACAAAAATAAAGAGTATTGCAAGAAAACCTCTTTTAGCCCATTCTTTGTGAACCTCTTTACTTAGTTTCTTAGAATACATTTCTATAAATGACATACATTATTAGATAAAAGAAAGGCACATTTAAAAAGCTTTTGTTGCATATTGAAGGTATAGCTTCTGAGAAGTCAGAGCTGGTTGGTACAAGGTAAGCCCTCTCCCCGCCCCCCAGAGGATGGGTGTGTCAGGGGCCTGCGGGTTATTGCTTCTCCTTAAAGGGCACTCAAAGGGGAGGGAGGTGAAATCAGAAGGGAACTAGAAACTGAGAAGCAGCTGGGCACTTACTGCTGGGAGCAGAGGGAGGCCGAGGAGGCGATTACGCCTAAAAAGCTGAACATATGCTGGTGCTTAATTCTATGAGGGGCCCACGGCGGCCTGTGCAATGGGCAAAACAGCCCCTATGTTTATTATTCTGATACGTGGAGGGATTTTTTTTCTTTTAACCTGGATCTAACAGAAGAATTTTACTACTTAAATATCAAGTAGAGGCAACAAAACTATAGACTTGTTGTATCTATATACAAAACAGCCGACATGGGCAGCCTCCTAGATTCTCACACCCCCAAAGAGTCTCACCTGGAATTCCCACCCTGGTGAAATCTCCCTCCCTTGGGCCGGATTTACTGGCATGCTTCTAATAAGTAGAATAGGACAGAAGTGATGGGACGTCACCTTCGAGATAAGATTATAAAGAGACTGTGGCTTCCGGAGCTAGGGTGTTCTCTCACTTTCTCTTAGATTGCTTGTTTCCAGTGGAAATTAGCTCCCTGTCATGAGGCAGCCCAGTGGAGGGGCCTCGTGGGTGAGCTTGGAAGATCTCCAAGAGATGGCCACAGCCCTGACTGACACCTCTGTCGCAGGCTGTCAGAGAGCCAGAACCTCCCAGTTAGGTTGGTCTCAGATTTTTGATTCAAAGAAACTGAGGGATAACGGCTATTCGTCTCCAGCCACTACGTGTTGGGGTGATTTGCTGTGCAGCAATAGAGATCAAATACAATAGCTGTTTGTTGAGTGCTTAGTTAGTAGGTTGCAGGTACAGTTCTCTGAACTTGACATCATTCATGCATTTGGTTTTCACAATGACCCTACAAGGAAGTGCCATTATCATCCCCATTTTCAGCTGAAGAAGCTAAAGCCCAGGAAGGGTTAATAAACTTGTGGGAAAACAGAGTTAGGAAATGGTGAGGCTGGAATCTGAACTGAGGCATTCTAGCAGCAGAACCACGCTCACATAAATAAAGATTAAGAAAAAAGAGCTGTTCACATTTCACTAGATAGAACTGCATAATTTGCCCATGCTTCAAACAAGCGATTTGGCAAAGGGTTCAGAATCACCTGAAACTAATCAAGATTTACCACCCTCACTTCCCGCAGGGACTGGGATTCCCATGAAATTCACAGTTCTGTAAAGTGGGTGAACAAATCTCGCTTCAGATACCGAGGAGGAAGAGGGCTACAGTTGCTAGGCGGGGCCTCACAGTGTGGGCAGCATAATCTGGGTTGTATTATTCGTTTTTGGAGGGAGACAGCAGGGAGTGGCGACAGATAGGATTTCAGGTTATACGGTCAGAAACTGGCTCACCAACGACGACTGTATTTACGTACTCGGACCCACCCTTGCAGTGGTTTGTTCAGAGGCTGCCTGGCACAGGTCACTGTACTGGCTCTGGAACCAGACAGCTCCTTGTTGCTTCTAGCTGCGTGAGTCCAGGCCAGCCACTCTGCCTATCCGAAGGCCTGTTACCCTGCTCAAAATTGGGAATAGTAATATACCCCCAAGATCTGTAGTTAAAATTAAATGAGGTAATGGATGTCAAGCATTTAGCAACATGCCTGACACACGGGAAGGGCTTACCTAATAAGAGTCACGATTACCATTATATATAAGGCACATCAGAGTACTACTAATTAGTTAAGAAATATTTATTACCTTTCAAGTGTAGAACGCCACGTTGGGCTTATATGGGGATATAATACACCTTGATATCAAAGGGAACAGAATCCAGTTAGGGAGTTAGAAAGCACACTCATTAAAAGAGATCTTGATAATATTTGGGAACACATGTTAAGTGAGAAAATTAGGCATGTTAAGAACTTCGAGTCCATTTTAAAATTAAGGATAGTCAAATAACAACAGATCTTTTGAGTCAGACAGTTTTAAAGCTAAAAGGGACCATAGGTTTTGTAGATAGGTAAGCTGAAGTCCAAGAGGAACAAGTGCTTTTGCTGCAGGTCACAGAGTAAGCCAGAGGCAGGTTCAGATTGTAGTTCAAGTTTGGCTCTGTCACTAACTGGCTGTGTGATCTTGAGCAAGCCACCCACCTTCTCTGAGCCTCACTTGGCTCCTCTGGAATATTCTACTAATTTAGACCGCCCTTCTGACTCCCAACTTGCCCCTCAGGGTTGTGACTAAGAAACCCTGCTTTACACTGAATTACATTATTTAATAAGATGGTCCAGTTTACACGGCAATCCACATGTGCATGAGAAAACGAACACCTCTGCCCTGGCTGGTGTGGCTCAGTGAGTCAGGCGTTATCCCGCAAACGGAAAGTTGCTGGTTCGAGTCTGGTCAGGGCACATGCCTGGGCTGTGGGTCAGGTCCCAGGTTGGGGGCATGCCAGAGGCAACAGATCGACATTTCTCTTGAACATCAATGTTTCTCTCCCTCTCTTTCTCTGCCCCTCCCCTCTCTCTAAAAATAAATAATTAAAATCTTAAAAAAAAAAAAAGAAAGAAAGAAAAGGAAACAAACACCTCAAAAAGCAGCATCAGGCTTGCTGGTAACAGAAGCAGGAGGGTGTGTGGGAAACCCATGATGGCTAAAGAGTACTTTTGACCTAAATGTCATTCTCTTTGAAATAACAGACTTTCGGAATTTAATCTCTAAAACCATCGAGATCCCAGTGTTACAAAATGCTCTGGCTGGGAACGAAGGAGAATTGCTAAGAATGTTCTCACTTGTATAGACAGATCATCCATTTGTCAAGGCCAGGCCTCTCTTGACAAGCTAATTAGCAGACTCTAGGAGTGTCACAGACCTAGAGAGGAAGTCACTGCCCTGCATTGAGCAAGTACTTAAATATTTTTCCACATAAAGTCTTAAGAAAATTTTCCAGTCTTTGTTGTGGGGGCAGGTATGACGCCACTTATATAAGAAATAATCCTTTTCCCTGCTTTGGCCTAGCGGAGGCCTGAGTGCTTACTGCCACCTAGTGGTGTTTAGATGAATAACCAGGTTAAGGAAAAAAGTGGGCCTCCAGTTGCTCACTCCGTTGTCGCTTATTTCACTGGCTGGCATCCCCGATGTATGTATGTAAGCAACTATGTGTATTTTTCAATGAATATTGTATTTTAGAATAACTTTAGACTTACAGAAAAGTTACAAAGATAGTAGAGTTGCAGACTCATCTAATTTCCCCCAAAACATCTTACATTACCATGGGTATATTTGTTACCTCCAAGAAACCGACCTTGATATATTACTATCAGCTGAAGTCCAGACTATATTCAGACGCCACTTTTTCACTAATGCCCTTTATCTGTTCCAAAACCCCTTCCAGAATACCACATCACATTTAGTTACCTTCTCTCCTTAGTCTCCGCTGGGCTCTGCTAGTTCCTCAGTCTTTTCTTGTTTTTCAAGTTCTTGACAGTTTTAAGGAGTCTTAGTCAGGTATTTGGTAGAACGTCCCTCAAGTTGGGTTTGTCTGGTGTTTTTCTCATTATTCTGGGTTATGGGTTTTGAGGAAGAATACCAAAGGTGGAGTGCCCTTGTCATCACACGGTATGAAGGATAGATGCAGTCCATATGACTGATCACTGATGTTAAATTAACCCCGATGACCTAGCTACGCTAGCCTTTGCCAGGTTTCTCCAATGAAAGTTACTACTTTTCCTTTCCATATTCTATTGCTATTCACACCAATTCTTTTTTTTTTTCCTTAGGCTGGTACAATAACACACTTTTCACTCCAGTCACAGATTAACAACTGGTGCAACCTACTTGCCTGCCCCGTGGCTCCCAGGACAGGGAACACTGTCAGGACCCCCTCCAGTCCCCAGGGTGTGCAAAAGGCCTGAGCTGGGCCCTTCTGTGCACCCTGCCAAGGCCCAGGTGCCAGAAGGTCCACAAAAGGTCAAGTGAGTGTACTGAGTGCCCTGCAGCTCTTCCTCCTTGACTTCCGGTTCCCAGCCGCCAGTGCCAAGCCCATATACTATTCCTAAATTCAGCCCACACTTAAGGGTGGAAGGGAATAAACTCTACCTTCTACAGGGGGCAGTATCCACATAAATGACTTGAATCTTACGTAAGTAAAATTTGGCTCTTCTCCCATATTTATTTACTTATTCATTTATTTTATCAGCACCGACTTGAAGATATTATTTTATATTTTGGATTATAATCCGATTTTGTTGCTCTAATTGTAGCTTTTGCCAGTGGGAGCTCTTTCCGATTGGTTCTTGTGTGCTTTTGAAATGCCAATTCCCTTTTGCTTTTTCGGCACTTTCTTCGCATATTTATTTTTAAAAACACATTAGAAAACAAACAAACAAAAACTCTAAATCATCCTTATAATCCCATCATCCCAACACAACTAGTTATAGTATTTTTGGGTTTTGTTGCTCATGTTGAAAAATAGCTTTTAAAGAACATAGATTGACTTCCAGCTAAGATGGAGGTGTAGGTAGATACACTTTGTCTCCTTACCCAACCAAAAAAGAACAAATTTAAAAACAAAAAAATAACCAGAACTGCCAGAAAATCAAATTGTATGGAAGTCCAACAATCAAGGAGTTGGAGAGGAAACATTCATTCAGAACAGTAGGAGAGGTAGAGACGGGCAGCTGGGGCAGAGAGGACGGGGCAAGATGGCAGCTGGCAGACCGTGGCAGCACAGGCAGCGGCTGGCGGACTGGGTGATCCCACATTTGTGTGCAGATACACCGGGAGGAACAACTGGGGAGTGAGAGACGTGCAACCCAGGGTTCTGGTGAAGGAAACGAAAGCCTCAAAACCTCTACCGGTAAAAACCTGTGGGGGTTGTGACAGCGGGAGAAATGGCCAGTCTCACAGGAGTGCTCCTTTGAGAGACCCACAGGGTCCTAGAATGTACACAAATCCATCCACCTGGGAATCAGCACCAGAAAGGCCCAATTTGCTTGTGGGTAGCGGGGGAAGTGGTGGAAAGCTGGCCAAGATAAAGCAAGTGTCATTGTTCCCTCTTGGACCCCTCCCCCACATACAGCACCACAAGGCAGTGACATGGGATGCCCCGTCCTGGTGAATATCTAAGGCTCTGCCCCTCACAATGTAATAGTTGCGCCAAGACAAAAAAAAATATGGCCCAAAGATAAGAACGAATCAAAGCTCCAAAAAAAGAACTAAGCAATGAAAAGATAGCCAACCTAAGAGATGCAGAGTTCAAAACACTGATAATCTGGATGCTCACAGAATTGGTGGAGTATGGTTGCAATATGGAGGAATGAGTGAAGGCTGTGCAAAGTGAAATAAAGAAAAATATACAGGGAACCAACAGTGAAGGGAAGGAAACCAGGACTCAAATCCATGATTTGGAGCAGAAAGAGGAAAGAAACATTCAACTAGAACAGAATGAAGACACAAGAATTCAAAAAAATGAGGAGAGGCTGAGGAACCTCTGGGACAACTTTAAACACTCCAATATCTGAATCATAGGGATGCCAGAAGGAGAAGAGGAAGGGTAAGACATTGAAAACTTATTTGAACAAATAATGAAAGAGAATTTCCCCAATCAGGTAAAGGAAATAGACTCCCAGGAAGCCCAGGAAGCTCAGAGAGTTCCAAAAAAGTGGGACCCAAGGAAACACACACCAAGGTACATCATCATTACATTACCCAAGATTAAGGATAAGGAGAGAATCTTAAAAGCAACAAGAGAAAAGGGGACAGTTACCTACAAAGGAGTTCCCATAAGACTATCAGCTGAGTTCTCAAAAGAAACCTTACAGCCAAGAAGGGGTTGGAAAGAAGTATTCAAAGTCATGAAAGACAAGGACCTACATCCAAGATTACTCTATCGGCAAAGCCATCATTTAGAATGGAAGGGCAGATAAAGTGCTTCCCAGACAAAGTAAAGTTAACGGAGTTCATCATCACCAAGTCCTCATTAAATGAAATATAAAGGGGACTAATCTAAGAAAAAGGAGATGGTCAAAAATATGAGCAGTAAAATGACAACAAACTCACAACTATCAACAATTGAACCTAAGGAAAAACAAACTAAACAAACTGCTAGAACAGGAACAGAATCACAAAAATGGAGATCACATGGAGGGTTATCAGTGGGGAGAGGCAGAGTGGAGAATGAAGTTAAAGGTACAGGGAATAAGAAACGTAAGTGGTAGGTACAAAATAGACAGGGGGAGGTTAAGAACAGTATAGGAAAGGGAGGAGCCAAAGAACTTATATGTACGACCCATGGACAAGAACTGAGTGGGGGAATGTTGGTGGGAGGGGGCGGTGCAGGGCAGAGGGGAATAAAGGGTGGAAAAAATGGGACAGCTATAATAGTATAATCAATAAAATATATTAAAAAGAAAAAGGACATAATTACTTCACGTGACTTCCTAAACATAACTGCCATTTTGACAATGATGTAGTGTTTATCAGATACACGTCAGAGCACCTTGAGAAAAGCTCTCGTGAGTCAGACTACTGCTCTTGCACTTGGCTCAGGCTTCCTGAGCCTCAAGCCTTTCATCTGTAAAGCAGGAGCAATGATGGTGTTTCTCACAGGTTTCTGTGAGAAGTTAACAAGGTGTCAAATAGAGATTACGAGCAAGGACTCTGGAAATAAACTGCGGAGTGTAAATCCAGGCCCTGCACTTATCAGCTGGGAAACCCTTCAAATCAATGTTCTGATGCATCAAGGTACTCACCTACCACATGCACTAATTTGTGTACTGTCCTGTTTCATTCAGTGTGCTTCAGTAGCTCCCTCCAGCAATTTCACTTAGCACCTAAGATTGTGTAAATTCAGTGCTTTTCAGATTCAAGCATTTGGAACCCTCGGTTCCAATAAAATCTCTTTTGGAAATTTGATATAAACCAAATGGATAAAAGAGGTCATTTTATCAGCATTCCTTTATTTATAAGTCCATACCTCTAATTTTACAGCGCCTAGTAAAGTGATATTCGGAACTACACGCTTTGATGACACACATCAGGAATCTGGGGTTAGAGGTGGCAGTTGCCAAGTTAAACTCAGCACTTAGCTCTGCCTCTTGTTTTGATTGCACAGAATCAGTAAAATTCTGGTTCACAAAATATCTTAACCACTGCTCGCAATCTTCATGGACTGGGAGGTAATGCATACCTAAAAACTATGATACATTATGGCATTTGACATGCTGCACTTGCACCTGTCACCACATAAACTGACATCTCCACATGGTCAGGTCAGCAGGGTACCTGACCCTTGCATTCCTCTCAGGGCACTACACATATGCAGGGACAGATCATTTGTACAATTTTGTGTGATAAAAAATCCACAGGAGAGAATTTAAATATATAAATACCAGTGCAGAACTATGGCCTTCCGAGTCAATGACACACTTAGGAGATATTAAACAGGCACGGAAATGACAATGGGTTTATGCTGAGAACTGTACAAAAATGAGTTACCTGCTAAACATCACAAGGTAGGGCCTGGTTAATGTTTGTCACTAAAGTATATGGATTGCTCTAACTCCATGCTCTGCTGATTGTCACTGTCCCTTTCTGGGGTCCTAACATTCAGGTGAAATGCCCCTCTAATCCTGCCTGGAGAAGGGCCTCCTTCTCAGCTACCTCCTCATCCCCTTATCAGTGCCCTAACTCCAATAAGCCAGGGGCCGCCGGCCCTCCGGCTGCTCCAGCAATGATTTGGTCTCGGCGGGCCTGGTTCACCAACTCTCTCCCAATTGCTCCTCGCTCTACCAGCCTTATTATGCACACAGTTTTTCATTCTTCTGGCAAGTGGTCCGATATTTGACCTGCGACTCCCTAGGATTATCAGTGACCCTCAAAAGCTGCTCAAGAGCCTGCAGGCATTCAGGGGCTGTAAATAAAGGGCTGTTTATCTGAGGACACAAATGACATCATATGCTGGGCCTCTAAGGCTCTCCGGCAATCACCTTCTTTTCTCTGCATCTGACACCTGCCCCCGTCAGCATCATTTGAGTTGTATGAAACAGCCAGGATTTAAATTCTTCAGGTTTTGGAGTACCACTGCCAGAGAATACCCTCAGTTTCCTGTATTTCAAGTACTGCAGGGCAGGCTGAAGAGCCTCATCTAATGCCTGTGCCAACACGTGGGCCCTTATTTCTGGGGTCATGTCCTGGTCTAGATCAAACGGGTCGTTTCCATATCCAAAAGCTCAGGACAACTCAATCGATGTCGCGCCCTCTCCTTCTAAAAATTCAGAAGGGTCGGGGGCTTAAAGATCACTATCCAGACATCTCCTTTTCCAGGTATCTCCTTACGGAACAGAGCAAGGCTAGTCTCCTCCGTAAACCCTATGAAGGCCACATTCCTGTTCCTGTCCCTCCCGGACCTCCTCGCCTGAGGGAGCTAAGCCGGCCCTTAGAGCCTCTTGGATTTCTGCCACATTACGGGTCTGGGGGATGTGGGCAATCGACAGCGCTTTCCGAGGGTTCACATCCATCCCCCTACACCAGGCTTCTTCTAAGGGCCTGAGCGTCACGGTGCCCAAAACAATATATTTAAATTCCAGTTTGCTGGGGGCATCCACCGCAATTCACAGTATTCCTTCGAAGTACCCCGCATAAATCCCGTCAACGTCCCCAAGTTCCAGGTCCTGGGCGGACAAGGCAGTCAGGTCCATTGAAGGTGTCGAGGACCCAGGGTTCGGGAAGCTCCGCGCACCCTAACTGGCGGGGGACGCCAGGGTGTCCCCCCAAGGCGGCAAGCAGCCATCTTAACACCCTCCTCGGCCTCGGGCGCCCCGCCGTTATCTCGTTGCTCAAGTCTGTCTCTACCGCCAGCTGCTGAGGCGCCAGGGCCAGCTCCCGTCGCTTCCCAGGCCAGGCCTGAGGAGCAGGGTGGGGCGGCCACTCTTCCACGAGGCCGGGAACGGGAGAGGGCTACCGGGGCTGCAGTGGCGCCAGGAGAACTGGCGGACCGCCTCGTCGCCGCAGTTCTCTCCGCGGCGAGGAGCGACGGGGTGGTCAGAGTCGCGAGCGAGGCACCGGGAGCAAGGCCGAGGAGCCCGCCTGACCGGACACGCCACTCCCAGAGCCGCCGCAGCCACACCCCGCGTCCCACCTGGAGCTGTTGAGGGAGGGCTCAAGGAGGCTGTGCCGCCGGGGCTGCACGAGGGGGCGGACCTTTAGGGGCGGGGCGAGCGTGCTTCCGGGCCAAGCCGGAAGCCTCGACTGTGGCAGCATCCGGGACGGCGAGCGGGCGGGCCAACCCGGACAGGAAGGTGAGATCCCCGGCCTGCCCAGCTTTGCAGGCTCGGCCGGTGGCCGCTGCCTGGCACTGGGATCCCGGTGCTGCAAGGCGGAGAGGCCCGGGCCTGGCGCCGCCCGAGCAGCCCTGGTCGTGGCCCGCGGGTGCTGCAGCGTGACAGGGGGCGGGGTCGGCTAGGGAACCTCCCGGCTGGGCCGGGTGACAGAGGCTGGGGGCTCCGGGAACAGCGACTGGGGCCGATCCGCCTTGTGACCCGCCGCAGTCACGCCGTGCTTAATCACAATTAGCTTGTGCTCCAGGCTGGTCGCGTTCACCGTTCTCCCAGCCGGTGACCCTGGGGATTTCTTTTATGGTGGCTTTCTCTGACATGCCAAAGCTACCCGATTATTCAGAACTGAGTGACTCTTTAACGCTTGCCGTGGGAACAGGAAGATTCTCGGGACCATTGTAAGTGTTTAAGAGTTACTGTCTTGACTTGGGGGCCCCGACATTGGTTTGACTTGCAGAACCAAGTGTTCACGTCTGAAGCAATACTATTAAGTCAGAAAGTATTTGAACTGTAAAAGTGAAATGTTCCGTAGGAAACCACTTTAATTCCAGTCTCTTAATGGAAGGCGTACTGGACCTATTTAAACCAGATTATAGTGATTTATTCTGTGGGATTCACATAAAAGCAGAGTCAATATGTACTGAAACTTTTTATACTTCCTCCTGTTACATAAAACAACCTGTACGTTGTTTACGTGTCTTAATAAATGTTATTTTATCTTCGACTGTAGATGCGTCAGTAGGGTACTTTACAGCTCATTAGAAATAAAGGAAGTACATTTGGAATAGCTGCCGTTGCAGCATTACTAGACTAACTGCATTTTCTAATTTTTTAACTTTGAAGGCACAGAGCATGGAGAATGATGAATTTCCGTCAGCGGATGGGATGGATTGGAGTGGGATTGTATCTGTTAGCAAGTGCAGCAGCATTTTACTACGTTTTTGAAATCAATGAGACTTACAACAGACTGGCCTTGGAACACATTCAACAGCACCCAGATGAGCCCCGCGAAGGAACCACGTGGACACACTCCTTGAAAGCTCGGTTACTCTCCCTGCCATTTTGGTTTTGGACAGTTATTTTTCTGATACCTTACTTACAGATGTTTTTGTTCCTATATTCTTGTACAAGAGCCGACCCCAAAACGGTGGGCTACTGTATTATCCCCATATGCTTGGCAGTTATTTGCAATCGCCACCAGGCATTTGTCAAGGCTTCTAATCAGATCAGCAGACTACAACTGATTGACACATGAAATCAGTCACCATTTTTTCCTTTTGATTACAAAATTGCCAGTACTATATGGAACCTGATCACAAGACTGCAGTTTTTTCACAGATCTCAGGAAGTTGTGGTGGGGCAGAGGCTTTTTAAAAAATGTGACTAGGGGGCTATCTTTATCTGAATAATAATGAATTTTTAGGTAAAGCCTGAGATACAATACTACAAAATCATGTTGATGACTTCAGATTTTGGAAGTAAAATCGTGTCTGTTATTTTTATTCTACTGTGAAACATAGTGATGGTTCAGAAATTTTTTCTTTTGGGGGAAAAATGAATATGAACATTTCCATTTTGTTTAACACGTAAGAAGGTCCAAACATGGTCATAAAATTTAAATTTTATACAATTACTTGGCTTGCTTTAAAAATCAGTTCATCCTTTGTGAGTAAGCCAGCTATTTATGCTTGTGAGAAATTGATATAAAATTATTGAGGTGATTGCTCTCTTGATATGCAGAATTTGTTCCTCCTTTTGGTAATGCTCCTGGCATTATTAATTAACTACCATTATTAATGGTACTTATTTAAAAAAGAAATACTTGGGAAGAGACTAAATGTTTGAATGTTGAGAAATCTAACTTACGCATAGAATATGGAAACGAGGTGTTCAATGAAAATATTTGGTCCAGTGCCTGTCAGATGTGTGATAGCTCTCTAAAAGATGCTATCAAGTCATTATCCTGATATTCTTTTATAGCCTAAAGGCTGGTCTTCAGGTGATAGGTTATTTGCATGAAGATGTGATCCTTGTACTTCCTCCTGTGCATTTGTACTTACTACCTCATGTCTGGTACCAATACAAATAACTAAAATATGGAAATATTAGATTTTAGGACTTTTTTCTTTTTTCTGGCTGAGATCAAGATATATTTTTATACAGTTCTGTCATTAATACCAGGGAAATGTTTCACACTGATAGATTTTAATAATCAACATTTTTTGGTGCTTGCTCTGTTGGGCCCTGTTCTAAGAACTTTATGTGAATTAAGTCACTTAATGCAACAACCCTATAAGGTAACAGTTATCTGGGTTTTACAGATGAGAACACTGAAATGGAGAAGTTATTTGCCAAGATTACACAGCTGGTAGGTGGCACAGCTGGAGGTATAACCAGGCATCTGATGCCTTTGTTTCTACCGACAAGTGCTTCTCACAAATGACAGCTGTTTCAACACTGGGTACTATCTGCCTAGCCATGCTAAAGAATCGAAATGGCATTTTTGAGAATGGTTTTTTAAAAATTTATATTTAAAAGAGATTTTATTTATTTTTAGAGAGAGGGGAACGGAGGGAGAGAGGGAGACAAATATCAGTTGGTGACCTCTCCTACACACCTCCGACCCTGATGGAACCGAAACCCAGACACATGCCCTGCCTGGGAATCAAGAGGCGACCTTTTGCTTTGTGGGACAATGCCCAACCAACTGGGCCACATGGGTCAGGACTGAGAAAGGTTTTCCTCAATTTTTATGAGCTACTGAAAATCTAAAAGTTTCTAGCAATCTCCATCTTTAAGTTAAGTCTGATTTGACTACGATGGAAGGCTGCAAGTTCCACAGCAATCTTTTATTTGAAAGATAAAGCAAGTACGGTTGCAACTCAAAAGCAGCAAGATCAGATTCTTCTCTTTTCTTTCTTTGACTACTTCCATAGGTCTAGTTCCTGAAATGACTTACCCTCTGCTACAGTACACGGAATCTTCCAAATAAGTGGCAGTTTGAAATACCCTTTTCTCTGAGGGTCAGATAACCCAATCACTCTCATCTTTTGAGTACTAATTACAGATGGTCCCCGACTTACCATGGTTCAACAGGATTTTTCCCCTTTATGATGGTGTCAAAGCAATATGATCAGTAGAAATTGTAATTTGAATCTTTACCTCTTCCTGGGCTAGCGTTATGCAGTACAATTCTTGTGATGCTGGGCAGCATGCAGAGATGATTTTGCCCAAATGTAGGCTGATGTGTGCGGAGCACGTTTAAGGCAGGCTAGGCTAAGCTCTGAGGTTCCGTAGGTTAGGAGTGTTAAATGCATTTTTTACTTATATTTTCTGTTCTTTTAAGACTCTATTTATTTTTAGAGAGGGGAAGGGAGAGAGCGAGTGAAACATCAATGCAAGAACATCGTCAGTTGCCTCTCCCGCGCCCCCAACTGGGGACCAGGCCCGCAACCCAAGGATGTGCCCTGACTGGGAACCGAACCGTGACCCACCGACCTTTTGTTCGCAGGCGGGCAGGCAATCTACTGAGCCACACCAGCCAGAGCTCGACTTTTATTTTATTTTATTCTTTTTAAAGATTTCATGTATTTATTTTTAGAGAGGGGGAGGGAAAGGGAGAGAACGACAATGTGGTTGCCTCTGCTGCCCCCTAATGGGGTCCTAGCCCCCAACCCAGGCATGTGCCCTGATCGGGAATCGAACCAGGGTACCGTTTGGCTTGCAGGCTGGCACTCAATCCACTAAGCCACACCAGCCAGGGCTCGACTTACAATTTCAGCTCATGGTGGGTAACCATTGGAAGTCAAGGAGCATTGTAGTATGCATGCTGCAGGCAATGCTTTAAGTGATTTACATTCATTCCTCCCAATAGCCCTATGAGGCAGGTATGTATTAGTACTAGAGCCATTTTACAGAAGAGGAAAACAAGGAAATCTGAGCACAAAGGAATGAAAAACTTGCCCATGGCCACACAGCAAGTGAAAGAGCCAGAACTTGAACCCAGGGTGTCTGGCTTCAGAGCTCTAGCTCTATCATTCCACAACACTGCTTCTCAAAAAAAGGGTAATTTGAGGAAGATCATTGAGCAGCTTCTTGTTTTATTTGGTTGGTCTTGAAGCAGTGATAGTTTGGAAATGATTTAAGAAAATTATTTCCTTTTGTTTTACAAATGTTTGATGTAATGCAAGGTTTGTGAGTTTGTCACTTGTCTTATAAAGTAGTAATTTTTATTGAAGTAGACTATCTCTTATCCTTCAAAGTCTAGTATTTTGAGATTTGGTAAATAAGTGCTCAGTTCATCCCTCTTTCAAGATATTATTGCCTTGGTAGAAGTACAGTAGGAGTAATGCAGTATTTCTAAAGGTAATGATTGCAGAGTTAATCTGTTTTTTGATTATTTAGGAATTAATTGTCCAAGTTGGATTATTACTATTTTGCCTATGACTATTTAGTAGTTCAAAGGACTGTTTCGGTAAAGAGGCAAAGGTGAAATTCCTCTCCTAGCGCTATTAGACTGAGGTGTCTATATTTTGATTCCAGTTCCTCTTTTCCAGTTTATCCTGAATATGATTTTATCAGGTTTTTGCCACTGCACACACCCCAACCCCAAACTCTTGTCAAGTGGTTGCTGGTAACTTACACATAACTAAATCCATTGGTCAAGTCTCAGTACTCAAATTACTTATTAACAATTTTTGACATATTCCCTCTCCTTGAGATACTTTCTTCTGTTGGCTTCTGGATCAGTACTGCCCAAGAGAACTTTAGTGAAGGTGGAAATGTTCTACATCTGTGCTGCCCAAATCAGTGACCACTAGTCACATGAAATGAGCCCTTGAGATGTGGCTCACGTGACTGAGCAACTGGATTTAAAATTTCAATTATAACTTAAATAGCCACAAGTGGCTGGTAGCTAGTATGCATTAACCCAATTCTAGGTACTTCCTGGTTTTCCTCTTTCTTACCAGCTTCTCCTGTCTCCTTCGCTGGTTCTTCCTTGTGGATCTGCCACAGTTCCCTTTTCTCTACTTACCCTCTTGATCATCTCATCCAAGCTCATGGCTTTGAATGCCCACATATCACTACCTTGTATCTCCTGAGCTCCAGACTTGAATATGTAACTGCCTACTTCATAGTTACTACGATGTCTAACCAAGCTGTAGATCTCTCCGACCACCAAAATCTGCTCCTCAAGTCCACTACAAGACTACCACCAAACGACTGGCAAGGGATCCTTTAAAAATGTTACTCTTCTCGAAAATCCTCAGAATAAAAGCCAAAGCCCTTACCATGGCATACAGGCATAAGTGGCCCTTGGCCTTTAGTTCATTTTCTAACACTCTTTCAGGACCTGACTCCACTTCAGCCACACTGGTTATTTTGTTGATTCTAGAACACACCAGAAAAACCTGTTCCAGGGCCTCTGCACGGAGGTTCTTTTGGCCTGGGTGCTTGGCCCTGGCCTGATCCATCACCTTCTTCAGCTTTACTTGACTGTCAGCTTAGTGAGGCTGCCTCCGACCGCCCTATTGAAAATGCAGCATTCCCCCTTCCCCGTTTTTCTCCACAGTGCTCATCATATGACTAATCACAAGACATGTTTTGTCAGAGTCTAAACTCCACGAGGGGGGGTATTTTGTGTGTTTGTTCACTGATACATGCCCATGCCTTGAACAGTGCCTAGAACATAGTAGGTTCAAGTTGACATTTACCACTAAGTGCAGAGAGCGTAAACTGTCACATGTGCTAAGTCTGGTTATTAAGCTCTTTAAGGTTTCAGCATGTATTGAAATATTCAAGGCCAAGATTTAAAATGAGTCTCCCAATGTATTTTTGCCAACAATTCTTATAATGTTGATTGTCTTGAGATTTCCCTTACTGATGCAGAGAAAAACATACCACATTCACAAACAAGTGGTGTATTTTAAGTGGTGGTCAGAGCCTTGAGAAACTCATTATAATCATGATGATGGTTTCCTAAACCACCCAACATATGCACCAAGTCTCACGATGATCAGAGCTACAACACGCTTGTTTCAGTATTCTGGTGTTCAAGGCAATACCTTGGCCCCATAAAGCATTCATTTAAACTAGTAATGTTTTTCTAGAAGTTGCTTCTATCTCCAGCAGAATTTTTGGGACCAGAGTAAATTTCCATTTAAAATTGTACCCCTATGGCTCCAACGTGAACTGCTACTTTTAAAAGATTTCAATAGATGCTTATTGTCTACCATTCACTATTTTCCAGGCCATGTCTTTAAACAGAGCAATTCTGACCCCTGAGTTGACCTGAGAATGGAACAGTTGCAGCAACATTGAAATTCGTTTCATAGTTCGAGAATAATGCACTGGCTAGAGGACAATTTTTTCAAGGTTAACACTAGGCACATCAGTTTTAGAAACACCTCCCACCTTTCTTCTCTGGTATCCTACCTCATACTTAGTCCGGTTTTCCTCACCTCTTTTGAAGTCACACTCTGTTCTCTATTCTGGCATAGTAGTAGTCAGATGGGAAATGTGAATTTATTCCTTAAGTCTGAATTGGTTCATTTTTGCCTTGAATTACTTAGTGATGCTTTAAACTGTTAATATGGCTTTTCTGTCTTTATTTAAAGTATGGCTTTTGGGCCTGGCCAGGTGGCTCAGTTGATTAGCGCATTATCACCCCATATACCAAAATGTGGGTTCAATTCCTGGTCAGGGCACACACGTAGGTTGTGCATTTGATCCCTGATTGGGGAGCATATGGGAGGCAACTGATTGATGTTTCTGTCTTGCATCGATGTCCCTCTTTCTCTAAAATCAATGAAAATATTTTCGGGTACAGAGTAATAAATAAATAAATAAAGCATGACTTTTGAAAAATAAAAATTGTTTGAAAGTTTCAGCCGTGGCTGTGTGGCTCAGTGGATTGAGAACCAAAGGGTTGCTGGTTCAATTCCCAGTCAGGGCTCATGCCTGGGTTGCGGGCCAGGTCCCCAGTAGGGGTGTGAGAGAGGCAACCACACACTGATGTTTCTCTCCCTTTTTCTCCCCCCTTCCCCTCTAAAAATAAATAAAATCTTAAAGTTTCACAAAAACTTTTCTTTTATATGCTGCTTAATTTGTGTAAGGATATACTGAAACATTAAATGATAATAGCTAACGACGAAATACAGGAATGAGGCACTGGCTTCTCTAACCACTCCTATGAAAATGTTAATAATATGCATTGTCATTACATGTTCACTTCAGGATTGCCTCATTCCACTGTTATGTAACAGTGTAGCTGGAATACAGTAAGCAGGTGATCCTGCCTCTCAGGTAAGCACCACATGGAAATCTGCCTGTGAGGATGGCGACCTCCTGCTCCCCGAGAGGTGCAGCTCAGCTCTTGAGGAACAGTCCTAGCAATCAAAAGAGAAGGGACACTGGAGGGCCTCTTTAACACAGGGACAAAGAGCAGACAACTGCTATGTTACAAGGAAGTCAACTTGCCACATTCCCTTCGTGACAGTCCTGGCACCCGCTCAGCTGCCCCTCCAGGGTTTTATGGTTACTTCTGTGGAATGATTTCAAAACTGTAACATGTGAGGGGCCTAAAATATTTCCATGCAAGTCTCCAAACCTATAAACTATGCCGCTATTAATTAACACAAAAATATTAGCTTAAAAAAAAGACAGTTGGGTTAGTTTTGTTAAGTTTCCAGAGGTATTCACTGGGACAGTGTTTCTCCGAAACAAGCTTGCTCCCTCAGATCTGTTTACATTTCCCAAATGGCCTGCACGTTCCACCACTGAAAGTTAGGAACATTCAGAAAACATGGCACATGGGGAACTCGAAACATTAGTATGGGCAAAAGGTCGGCTTAGAATCACAGCTAAGGCTGTGGCCGGTGTGGTTCAGTTGGCTGGCTGTGGTCCTGCAAAGTGAAGGTCACTCAGGGCACATGCCTGGGTTATGGGTTTCGTCCCTGGTTGGGACATGTATGAAAGGCAACCGATCAATGTTTCTCTCTCACATCAGTGCTTCTCTCCCTTTTTGTCTCCCTCCCTTCTCCTCTCTCTAAAAAAAAATAAAATATTAGAATCACAGCTAAGTTCAAATGTTTTCTGGAAATTTGTATTAGTGAATCAAAAGCACAAAAGAACAAAAGGAAGGTTTTGATGAGGAAGTTAAACCATGCATTTTGGTTATTTCTCTTTCTACTCACAGAACAGGGTGAGCAGTGAGTTGGAGCAGCCGCTGCAACTGTTGTGTATCGTGTGAAGACATGGTGGCCCACCTGAGCCAGGAAGGGCATCTCAGTGGGGGCTTTATCTGTAAGGCTTCTTGCTTACATCACTAAGCAACTAAATGGTTAGCGCTTTTCTGCTCTAGGATAAACATGCAGAGGAGTCAATCTATCTAAGTGTATGTTTTATAACTGCAGCCATCACAAAGTTAACTTTGCTGTGGAGTTGCTTTTTGCTATATTCTAATATGATTGATCACCATGTGCCCTTATTTGAGTGATACTGTAAAATGGGAGAAAAGACAGAAGGAACAACTCCGAAGACGCCAAAGGCTGCTGTTTCCCTATGGATGGCGCGGGGCAGAGGGTGAAGACACAAGGAACAAGACTCGACTCCATTTTATAGGACAGGAGCCCCTGTCACTTTACAGCTTTTTTGGCACAGTCAGGGCAATATACTTGCTCCTGATAGAAAACAAAGCGCTTGTTGGCCAGGTTCATGGAGCAATTTTTGCAATGGAAGCAGTAGTCATGCCAGGATTGTCCTTCATAGGCCACCACACTGGAGCCTTTGCCAAATCCAGTGATGGGGTTCTTGCATCCAGCACACTTCTTGGCCACAAAGTTCTTATAGCAATCCACGCAGTAGTACTGGTCCTCCACAGCAATGAAACGCTGCCCAGCCAGTTTCTTAGAGCAGGTAACACACACAAAGCACTCGGCATGCCAGGGCTGATCTTGGTACATTATTCCTCCCGATGTAATGGCTTTGTTGCACTTCACACAATGCTTGGCAAATTTGGCCTCATGGCAAGTCACACAGTAGAATTCTTCCCCTTTAGGGAAGAAGCTTCCAGTCCCGATGACTTGCTTGCAGTTGCTGCAGGTGAAGCAGTCTTCGTGCCAGACACTCCCCTTATATTCCACATTCTGATCTCCTGCCACAATGGGCTTTGAACAGCCCTTGCACTTGGGGGAGTCCTCCTGCATGGCGCACTTGTTGCACAGGATCTCGTCATCTTTGGCCACGAAGGTCTCATTGGCTAAGGGATGCAGGCACTTGTCACAGTGGAAGCAGCTGCTGTGCCAGTAGTGGTTCTTATAGCACACCTCCTTGGTGTTCGCACCAATGGGCTTGTGGCATTTTGCACAGGTGTTGGCGCAGAACTTGTCAAAGCAGTTCAGGCAGCAGTGGTGGCCATCCTTCTCCATGTACTTCTTCCCCTGCAGGGGATCCTTGCAGTGGTCGCAGTAAAACTTCTCAGCCATGGTGCCCGCTCTGTACTTGCGGAGTTCTTACACTAGATGTGTGGAGAATGAGATGTATTTGGTGAGGGCTAGATAACGTGGTCACCAACTTCCAGTGTGCCACCTAGGAATGCCCAGGAGTGCAGCTGTCCTGGAAGGCCGCGGCAGCTGTGGTGGTGGTGACAGGTTCCACAATAACTTTTTCTGTATCTGTGTATAAAAACATGTAACATGATTTTTTTTAATGCAAAGAGAACAAAAAGAGTATATGATGGAAAATCTCCCTTTCACTCCCAACCCCTACTCTCTCTAGAAGCAGTTTGACTATCCTTTCAGAGAAATTATAAGCATTATCCAGCCAACAGTCTCCAATGGTAGCATTCTACACAGTTTCAGTAGTTCACTAGTTTTCATTTAACATCATATCCTAGAGACTGATCCTTAACAACACGTAGAGCTATACCCTGGTCATTTCAATACCTGCACAAATGTTCTAATATAACAAATACACTATTTCTATTTAACTAGGATCTTCTGATGGATATTTAGGTCACGTACCACCTTTTGTTATTAAGAAAAAGGCTGCAGTAAATAGTTTTGTAAACAGATCTGTGCACATGTTGCTATTATTTATAGAATAAATTTCTATAAGTGAAATGGCTGAATCAAAGAGCACATATATTTAACATTTGAACAGAATTGTCAACTTAACTTTCAAAGAACTTCTATCAATTTACACTCACCATCAATATTTTGATGGTTTCCAGCTCAATATTGCCTGAAAACTTTTGATCTTTCAGTCTGAAAAGTGAAAAATGGTATTGCATTGCGGTTTTAATTTTCACTTCTTGGAAGTAACACGTTGTTTTGTTTAAAAGCCATATGTATTTCTTGTGATCTTGCTATTCCTTTCCTTTGCCCATTTCTACTCTTTCTGACTGGTACATGTGAGATGAGTAAAAGGAATTAATTCTTAGTCATTTGTGCCAAAAATATGAAATAACGTTTTCCCTCTGTCTTTTAACCACACGCACAGAATGTTCAGAAACCTTATTATGTAATCACATTTACTAATCTTTTTCATTGTGGCTTTTGGATTTTCAAACACCCGGTTTAGGAAACCTTTCGCTCTCTGGAATTATAAAAACTATTATTTCATTTTCTTTTAGTACTTTTATGGTTTGTTCTTTACACTAAAATTCTTGGATCTACCTGAAATTTATTGGGTTGGCCAAAAAGTCTGTTATGTTTTTCTGAAAGGTGGCTCTAGTAGCCCTTGGTTGTCTTGAACTTCACGCGAAACAATTTGTTAGGTTGTATTGTGACTGCTGTCATTTCAGCGTGAATTTAAAAAAACTTATCAAAATTGGTGAATTTTTGTGTAGCTATTTTAATATTGAAGGTGGAAGAAGATATGAAATATTCT
The DNA here is from genome assembly GCA_004026545.1 of Mormoops blainvillei. NCBI lineage: Eukaryota > Metazoa > Chordata > Mammalia > Chiroptera > Mormoopidae > Mormoops > Mormoops blainvillei. The sequence goes on from PVJD01000448.1 coordinate 82,642, forward strand.
TGGTGTATTATGCTTTATTATTTCAAGAAAGGTACAAAGGCAACTGAAACACAAAAGATTTGTGCAGTGTATGAAGAAGGTGCTGTGACTGATCAAACATGTCAAAAGTGGTTTGCGAAGTTTCTCGATACTATTGACATTTTGGCCAAATAATTCTTTGCTGTGGGGCTGTCTTATGCATTGGAAGATGTTTAGCAGCACCCCTGGCCTCTACCCACTAGAAGCCAACAGTGGGAGATAGCGAACATACTCAAAATATTCAAATCAATAAAGTTATTGGTGCAAATGAAAAAACATAATGGACTTTTTGGTCAACCCCATCTTATGTTCTAAGCAGTGAGAAAAGAGCCCAACTTCATCACAAAAAACAATTTGTTTCTCATTTGTTAAAATAAAATGGAGCATTATTTTACAAATACAGGAGTGGACAAAGTAGGTTTACAGTTATATAAATAATACAGTAATAAACAAATAATACAAGAACAAACTCTGCATTTCATATGCTCAACTGTAAACCTACTTCTTTTTAAAAAAAGATTTTTCGGGGGCCAAGATGGAGGCATAGGTAGATATACTTTGCCTCCTCGCACAACCAAAACAAGGACGACAACAAATTTAAAAACAAAAAACAACCAGAACTGCCAGAAAATTGAAGTGTATGGAAGTCCAACAACCAAGGAGTTAAAGAAGAAACATTCATCCATACTGGTAGGAGGGGTGGAGTCAGAGATGGTAAGTGGGAGCTGGAGGACTGGGTGGGCGAGGCAGCAGCTGGTGATTACACATTTGCAATGTTGATAAACTGGGAGGAACAAGAGGGGAATGAGACAGCACCACCCAGGGTTCCAGCGCAGGAAAAGAAAGTCTCAAAACCTCTGGCTGTAAAAACCTGTGGGGGTCGCGGCAGCGGGAGAAACTCCCATCCTCACAGTAGAGCTTGCTGGAGGGACCCACGGGGTCCTAGAACATATGCAAACCCACCCACCAAGGAACCAGCACCAAAAGGGCCTAATTTTCTTGTGGGTAGCAAGGGACCAAGCAGCATTGTTCCCTCTCGGTCCCCTCCCCCACATATAGGGCCACAACGCAGCCATGGTAAGTTGCCCTGCCCTGGTGAATACCTAAGGCTCCACCCCTTACAATGTTAACAGACATGCCAGAGACAGGGAAATATGGTTCAAATGAAAGAACAGATCAAAGCTCCAAAAATTGAACTAAGCGATAAAGAGAAAGCCAACCTATGAGATGCAGAGTTCAAAAGACTGGTTATCTGGGTGCTCACATAATTGGTTGAGTATGGTCAAAAAATAGAGGAAAAAGTAAAGGCTATGTCAAGTGAAATAAAGAAAAATACACAGGCAACCAACAGTGAAGGGAAGAAAACTGGGACTCAAATTGATGATTTGGAGCAGAAGGAAGAAATAAGAGTTCAGAAAAATGAGGAGAGGCTTAGGAACCTCTGGGACAACTTTCAAGGCTCCAATATACGAATCATAGGAGTACCAGAAAAAGCAGAGGGAGACCAAGAAATTGTAAACTTATTTGAACAAATAATGAAGAACTTCTCCAATCGGGCAAAGGAAATAGACTCCCAGGAAGTCCAGGAAGCTCAGAGAGTCCTAAACAAGTTGGACCCAAGGAGGTACGCACCAAGGTACATCATCATTACATTACCCAAGATGAAAGACAAGGAGATAATCTTAAAAGTAACAAGAGAAAGGGAGACAGTTACCTACAAAGGAGTTCCCATTAGACTATCAGCTGATTTCTCAAAAGAAAGCTTACAGGCAAGAAGGGGCTAGAAAGAAGTATTTAAAGCCATGAAAGACAAGGACCTACATCCAAGATTACTCTATCCAGGAAAGCTATCATTTAGAATGGAAGGGCAAATAAAGTGCTTCCCAGACAAAGTAAAGTTAGAGGAGTTCATCATCACCAGCTCTTATTATATGAAATGTTAAAGGGGCTTATCTAAGAAAAAGAAGATCAAAATTATGAATAGTAAAATGACAAACTCCCAACTATCAACCGAACTTAAAAACTAAGCAAACAACTAGAGGAGGAACAGAATCACAGAAATAGAGATCACGTGGAGGGTTATTAGCAGGGACAGGGAGGGTGGAGAATGGGGGAAAAGGTACAGGGAATAAGAAGCATAAATAGTAGGTACAAAATAGACAGGGAGAGGTTAAGAATAGTATAGGAAAGGGACAAGGCAAAGAACTTATATGTACGACCCATGGACATGAACTAAGGGGGGAGGGGATATTGGTGGGTAGGGGGAGTGCAGGGTGGAGGAGAATAAAGGGGAGAAAAAATGGGACAGTCATAATAGCAAAATCAATAAAATATACTTTTTAAAAAAGATTTATTTTTAGAGAGAGGGGAAGAGAGGTAAAAAGGAGAGAATCGATTGGTTGCCTCTCCCATATCCCCAACATGCCCTCAACCAGGGGTCTGTTCTGCAATCCAGGCATGTGGCCTGACTAAGAATCAAACCAGTGAACTTTTGGTCTGTGGGTGATGCCAAAACCACTGAGCTACACAAGTCAGGGTTCAACTATAAACCTACTTTTGTGTACCCCTGTATTCTTCAATTTTGATACGAATTTTACACTCTGCCCTGGCTGGTGTGGCTCAGTGGGTCGAGCGCCAGCCGCAAACCAAAGGGTCGCCAGTGGGATTCTCAGTCAGGGCACATGCCTGGGTTGTGGGGCAGGTACCCTTAGGGGGCGTGTAAGAGGCAACCACGCATTGATGTTTCTCTCCCTTCCCCTCTGCCTGCAAATAATAAAATCTTTTTTATTTTTAAATATGGAAAGTTTCACGAATTTGCATGTTATCCTTGTGCAGGGGCTATGCTAATCTCCAATTTTAGTATTGGAGTATTTAGCATTCCAATTTTAGTACATGCGTTGCTGAAGCGAGCATTAAATAAAATCTTAAAAAAAAATAAAAAAGGGGACCTGGCTGGTGTGGCTCAGTGGATTGAGGACCAGATTGCAAACCAAAAGGTCACTGGTTCAATTCCCAGTCTAGGGCACATGCCTGGGTGGCAGGTCAGGTCCCCAGTAGGGGGCGTGCGAGAGGCAACCACACACTGATGTTTCCCTCTCCCTCCCTTCCCCTCTCTTAATAAATAAATAAAATCATTAAAAAAAATTTTACACTCTGTGTACTATATACTTAGATATCCAAAAAATATCAGGACGATTGCAGTATAATTTAATTAACATGTTTTTTTAATTTGAAACTATTACTACCTGCTTTTATGGTAATACAGCTTTAAACTTTGCAGTGCTCAACAACAATCAATTCAAACAGGAATTTTTTTTTTAAAGACTTTATTTCTTTTTAGAGATGGGAAGGGAGAAAAAGAGGGAGAGAAACACTGATGTAGAGTGATACATCAACTGATTACCTCTCCCACACCCTCAACCAGGAACCTGGCCTACAACCCAGGCATGTGCCCTGACTGGGAATTGAACCAGCAACCCTTTGGTTCACAGGCAGGCACTCAATCCACTGAGTCACACCAGCCATGGCAAACAGGAATTTCTTGTAAACATTTTATTATCACATGGTGGCTGACAATTCAGTTAAAAAGCCTAGGTTTTAGGATGCCTTAGGTATGACTCTTATTGCCATGTAAGAAATGATATTCTGGGACATTCAGGATCGTGTTTCCCAGCATGTCATCAGTTTGGCTCAAATAAACCCTCATAAAAATTTAGCCAATTTGAGTGTTCAGTTGTTTAGGCTATCATCTCCATACACCAAGGTTGCAGGTTTGATACTTGGTCAGAGCACCTACAAAAATCAACTAATGAATGCATAAATAAGTGGAACAAATCGATGTTTTCTCTCTCTCTCAAATCAATAAAAATAAATAAATAGTCTATACTTGTACAGATTGAACAATTCCACTGATAAGTGTATCTTTAATAGGCTAAATAGGAGTTAGATAAATGCGACATAATAAACTGAGGGCCACAGATGTCTCTTAATTGATCTCCTCATTTGGAAGAAACCATAAACTTTATTTCCTTTAAAAGTCCAGGCCTTCTTAATAAAAGTTAAAAAAAAATTCTGAGTAGCTGAAGCAATAATGCTTACATAGCACATTTCATATTATTCAGGGGAAGTACAGGGTGCTAGGTGCACAGACCCACACAGCATGAGGACCTTGCATTGTCTAGAAAGCCAGGAAATACCTACTGGAGGGAATGTTTATATTGAAACCTAAAAGATGAGAAGAGCTAGACAGGCAAAGAGGTCACTTGGCTCAGGATTTGAAAGGTAACTAGACTCAGCTCCACCTGCTTGTGGCTAACGTTGTTACCCTTACAAGATGGTAGATTAGAAAACCAGGCAAGGCATTTCTTCTATACTGGTCTTTCAAACTGATGTTTTTTTGCCACACATATGGCTTACTTATGAAGAAGACAGTATTAAAATTAATATCAGTATTAGAGGGAAAGATCAATAAAACCTATAACCCAGGCCACAAAACACTGAACCACAAGCGCAAATATCTTGAAATTTCTCCTTTATACACATATTTACTAAAAAAAATAAACAAAATATTCAGGAGCAAAGTTTGGCTATTAATTAAAAAATACAAACTATTTTAACTATATAGGTATGCTGTCTTTACGGATTATACAAAGATAAAAGATCATTTTAAGTCACTGAGTTGAGGTCCCAATATTAGAGACCTAACAAACTAAACAAGATAATTTCTGATAATTTACAGACAGTCCCTGATTTATAATGATTCAACTTACAATCTTTTGACTTTATGATTGTGGGAAAGAAATATGCTTTCGGTAGAAACCCTACTTCAAATTTTGAATTCTGATCTTTTCCCAGGCTAGCAATATGTGGTGTGTTACTCTTTTGTGCTGGGCAATGGAAGTGAGATAATTTTGCCCAACTATAGGCTAACCTAAGTGTTCTGAGCATGTTTAAGGTAGGTCAGGATAAGCTACAATGTTTGGTAAGTTAAGTGTATTAAATGCATTTTCAACTTATATTTTCAAATTATAATGAGTTTATCAGGATGCAAAACCCATTGTAAGTCAAAGAGCATCTTTATAAAACTTTTTCTAGTTGGTAATGTTTTGATTACATAAGAATACTTAGTGGAAGGTTGATGTTCCAAGTAAAACAATTATCTTAAAAATATGAAAAGCTACGTAAATCTATTTCCTTAATAGTATGTACTTTGTAAGTTATAGATTTCAGAATGTGTGATTGGGATAGTACTACAGGAATCTTTTTAAGGCTATGTATATAACTCAGTTCTGCCAGTAGTTCTGTAACTCTGCAAAAACATATACTAAGATTCAATTTATCTCTGAAATAAATCATATAATACTTATATAAGGTTACTTCCAACTCTAAAAATCAATGAGTATTTGTATTTCATTAGGTACATGCTACTTGATTTCTCTGCATTTCAGTTATCTAAATGAATCAGGAAACATGCACAGTAAATAAAAAATGTCGTAGACCCGCTGACAAGGGATACATGCACACGTACGTGCACACACACACTTCAAGGATTTAAAACAGTCCTTTGTTAAGCAAAATCCATATGGCTACAGGCCAACAGGAAATATTTAAGTTACAGTCAACATAGATTTACCTAAATGTTATATTTGTGTTTACATATATATTTAATACATCGCGGTATAAAAGAATACCCCATTTAGCTCTCTTAAGGTACAAGTTAAACATACAGTGTGAGGTAAAAGTAGGTTTAGTGCTGTACGTATGGAAAATATAATTAATAAATAATACAAGAATAAACTCAGTTTTGTGTACTCACCACTGTAAACATACTTTTCCACTCTGCATATTTACTGAGTGGTATCATCTTGGGATGTCTATATATTAGGTGTGAGCATGGATTCAAGGTTTCCTCGGGTTTCTTTCAAGGGTTCTTCTTCATCTTCATTCAGTTCCCTCTATTCCAGTTTTCTTTCTACTTAAACAGACTGCCATTCTTTTTATTTTTTTAATTACGTTTATTAAGATGACATTGGTTAATAAAATTATATAGGTTTCAAGAGTACAATTCTAAGATACACATTGCCATTCTTATACTCTCTACCCAATTTCATCACTTGCTCATGTCAGTTCTTTGAAATATTTTTGACCACGAACCATACCATTAATTTTTGAAACAGAAGCTGAACTTAAAAATGCAGACATTACAAAAATAAATTCAATGGTTATTTTAAAAGTAGAAAATAATACAAATTCAGTTGCCAACTTAAGAGGATTTTATACATTATAAAGTATTCTCTATTATTTCCATGGTCTGAAATTTCTTATTCAAGAAAATAGATTCATTTCTAAACATTTATTATATCTCTCTTGGCTGGAAACAGAATAAAGTTTGTTTTTCTTTGACAAAACTGTCCCAGGGAAACAAAACAAATTAGAGTAGAAGTCTTCTTAAATGTCAGTGTGGGGTGACTAAGATATGCTTGCAGTCTTTTTTTTTGGAACGCTTCATGAATTTGTGTGCGCAGGGGCCGTACTAATCTTCTCTGTATCGTTCCAATTTTAGTATATGTACTGCCAAAGCAAGCATGGCAGCACTCTTTTAAATTTTATAAAAGCTATTGTTAAGACGGTGGTTTTGGCCGTTTTGCAGATGGTTCATCTGAGTTAGTTCTCTTATCAATGTTATTTTCATCTTCTGCATCATCTTCATTATCACCTTTTAAAATAAACATTTGCTGTATGACAATAAGTTCAGTGGTTGAAAGAAATGTAATTAAAACAGCTGACAATGAGACGATTTCACTTTAGAATTAATAAAACCATGCATATTCCAGATTTGAAGTATGTATAATTAAAAAGATTTCAATAATTTTGGAGTTTAAAACCTTTCCTGTTATTTTTTTTGAAAATATAATTCATGTAACCATAAAATTCACTTTTAAAGTACACAGGTTATCCTTAGTATATTCACAAAGTTGTGCAATCACCAGCACTATCTAATGCTGGAGCACTTTCCTCATCCCAGAGAGAAATCCCAAGCCCATTAGCAGTCACCTCCTATTCCCCTCAGTCCCTTGGCAACCACTAATCTACTTTCTATCTCTATAGATTTGTCCTTTCTGGACATTTCACATAAATGGAATCATACAATCTGTGGCCTTTTGAATCTGGTTTCTTTCACTTAGCATGTTTTCAAGGTTCACTTATGTTGTAACATGTATTGGCACTTCATTCCTTTTTATTGCTGAACAATATTCCCCTATATGGATATACCACAGTTTGTTTATCCGCTCATCAGTCAATAAGCATTTGTGTTGTTTCCATGCTTAGCTATTATGAACAATGCTGTTATGGACATTACTGTATAAGTTTTTCTGTGAACATGTTTCCAATTCTCTTGGTTGAACTAGGAGTAGAATTGCCGGGTCAGATGGTAGCTGTATGTTTAACTTTTTGAGGAACTGTCAAGTTCTCTTCTGAAGAAATAAGCCATTTTACATTTTCACCAGCAATGTACGAGGGTTCCAATTTCTTCGTTTCCTAGCCAACACTTGTTATCGTTTTTTGATTATAGCCATTCTAGTAGGCATGTTGTGGTATCTCACTGTGGTTTTGATTTGCATTTCCCTGTTGGCCAATGATGTTGAACATCTTTTCATGGGCTTATTGGCCTCAAATATTGGAAGAACTGTCTACTCAAATCCTTTGTATATTTGGTAATTGGGTTATTTGTACTTTTAGTGCTAAGTTCTATCACTTTTCTTTAGTACTTATAATTTTTTATTTTGTACATTACTTGTTCAGATGTAATTCATATAACATAAAATTCACCATTTTATCTTTATCACTTTATTTAACAAAGGTAATTCAAACCTAAGCTTTATGGGGATTTCATTTAGGAAGTAATAGAAAAACATGTCCACCTATACAAAGACATCACTGACCCACCATTAACAGGTGGCAGTTATTTTTCCAATAGCAATGACAGATTTAAAAAATGACTCTAGCTATACTCTTATCCTTATGCCAATGATGACATTTTCAACAGATTAGAGGGGTACTTCTGGAGCCTCACAACAGGACTTCATTCCAGATATATGTGACTCGGAAACAGTCTATTATCTGAACTCAGTGTAATGTTCCAAACTGTCTCCTTCACATTATCTGTAACTACCAAGAAGTAATCAAGATGGAAAAGAAAGTACACAGTTTATGCTATTCTACAGAGGAGTTAAGCCCTGACTTCAATATTTAGTTCTTAGGTTCTTCAGTTTGGGGCAGTCAAAATGTACCTATTTCTGCATTCAAGATAAGATTTTAAAAATATGAAAGCTGCTGAATTTCACGTTCCTACTTTCAAACCGCTCCTACAAAACTGGGATACGGGAAAGCAGGGCCTGGGAGTCTTAAGACTTGTTAATTAAGTTGAAATCTGTCCAAGCCTTCGGAACCTGTTCCTATTCTTTGATAGGTGGCTATCGTCCTCACACGTTTGTAATTTCACACCTTGTAAAACTCCCTTTCATGCTTCAACACCCAGCTCAAGTCATGCCCTTCTCTGAGGCCTGCCTGGGTTCTCTCGATTCGCAGTTACAGGTGGTCCCGGGGTCATACTTCCACTCTTTATTGTCTGTTTAACCCCGCACCACGCAGGTCCATAAGCAGAGTAACTGAATCGCATGCACCTCATTCTCTCTCCAGAACTCAGCCCGGTGCCCGGCACAAAGTAGGCAGGTCAGCACTTGTGTGTGTGTGAGATAAATGAAAAGAAACAGAGTCGTGAAAACGTTTAGGTATAAGTAGCCCAGATAAATCAGCCAGATTCTGCCCAGATGGGGCGGAAGGCGTCAACAATTTTTAGGTGGAATTCTTCTTCCCCCGAGGCTCACTTTCTTCAAGTCCGCTACTCTACACGGTCTCCCGGAACAGATTTTTCCCAAACCCCTCTTCCCTGCCCTCCATCCTCTCAGAGCTCACCGTCCAAGGCCTCGTCTGGAGCCGCCGCCACTCTGTCCTGCGCTTCCCGCTGTACCTGGGGGCCCAAGAGCTCGGCCACCAGCTCTCTCATTTGGGCCACGCCCGACAATAGGCCCTTGAACGGGTCGGCGTCGCCCGCCGCCTCACAGGGCACCCGTAGCTGCTGCCGCTGCCCGTCCACCCCAACGTATTCACCCAACACCTCCATGGCAACCACTGAGGTTCCAGAACGCGCCACAAACGAGTACCACAGGAAGCGGAAACCAGCCCGTAGCGGGCGTGGGCGGGAGAAAGGAGAGGAGCGACTTCCGTTTGTCGGAAGTCGCTCCTCCCCTTTCCTTAGCTTTCTTTCTTTGTGATTGGTTCCTGGCACTCAGGGCCCGCCTCCTCCGGCCACGCCTCCCGTGGTCGCTTTTCCCGCCTCCGCCGGGGCCAAGCTGTGGTCCTGTGACAGTTGAGGATGGCCGGAGCTGAAGGTCCGGGTGGGCGGCAGTCTGAACTGGAGCCCGTAGTATCGCTGGTCGACGTCCTTGAGGAGGACGAGGAGTTGGAGAATGAGGCGTGCGCCGTGCTGGGAGGCAGCGACTCCGAGAAGTGCTCCTATTCGCAGGTGGGCGCGCGGCAGGGGCCTCGCCTCCCTCGGGCTCCCGCGGAACCTTCTGTTCCCGGCGGGGCTTGTCCTATTCCCGCCCGCCGCGGCCGTCTTCCCCGTGGTGGATCGGGGCCGCCGTTCGTCGTAGGCTTCCGCATCCCAGGCCCAGCTGCCCCTTTACCTTCAGCCTGTGTCCAAGATGGACCCCCTCCGCCCTCGGTCCTCCTCTGGTTGCTCGGGGTTCTCCAGGCTTTGGCCCTGGAGCCGCTGCTCCTGTCTTCCTGTCTCTTCTCGGTGCCCGCGGGGCTGCTTTTCACGCAGCCATTCCCGTGACCTCTCATAGCTTCATCCCTGCTTTTCTCGTCCTAGAGTATTTATTAGGAACCGAATGGGAGAGTCAGAGTAGGGTTAAAGGAGAGAGCCTTGGATTTGAAAATCTCCCCGTGTGGGCTGCGCTCCTTGCAGGCCGGTTCCTTTGCAATTTAATTTAGCTGGTCGTTTTTTGGCGAGATGAAACAAGTCCCGTGTCGTTCTGCAGTGTACGCCCCATGGGGACAGGAACCAGAAGAGCAGATGGCCCTGGCAAAGGGGGTGGGAGGGGAGAGAAGGATCTGCTTGAAGAGGAAATTTGGCGTTCGGAGGACGTTGTGAACAGGGATTTGAGGGGGTTTGATGTAATGTTGCGTGACTCATCCTGTATTTCTAGGTGCAAAAATGGATTGAGGTGGGTAGAAGAAAACTAACAGAGGATGAGAATTGGGAGGATGAAGAAATTGTCTTCCAGGCAGTAGAAGGGAACACTGGGGAGTGAGGAAAGAGCCTTGGGGTCTTTCCGTGGTGTGGACCGAGATCATAATACCAGTTGTTGTCGTTGACCAGTTGAGTTTACACTGCAAAGTGGTTCGACGGTGAAACACGACTGGTATCCGGAGATCGTCCCAGATTTGGCTGGTAGTTTAAAACCTCTGGTCACCACTGGAACAACTTCTCCTCCCTTTTCCTTTTTTTGTAAAAAAAAAGTCTGTACATCAACTATGAAATGTAGTTAACTTTATAAAACGGACTTACTTAAACTTTGCTTTTTATTGTAGTAAAATATGTGGAAAATTTCACACATTATGTGTAGGACTTGAAAACAAACACACACATGCAGGTGCCTACCACCCTGATCAAGAAGTGGAATGTTGCTGGCACACCCTGTGTCACCCTCCTTCCTACAGGAGGGCGATCATCAAGATTTCTAAAAGTTTTGCCTGTTGTTCTCTCTTCAGCTTTTTATTTTGAAACATTTAAAATCTAAAGTTGAAAGGATAATATGAATACTTCGGTTTCTCTTACACATACTCATTTTTTAACATTTTACATTTACCTTTCTCCTCTTTATAGTATACATTCTTTTTTGTTTTGTGATGAACCATTTGAAAATAAGTTGCAGATGTCACCACACCGCACCTCTAAATGTTTCAGCATGCATCTCCCAAAGAAAAAGGCACTTTTTTTTAATGCATTGATTTTCTCTTCGGTGGAATCGCAAGCATTTTCCAGAGTTAAAAGTGTGATATTATGCAAACCACACATTCTCCTATGTTTTCACGTGTTAAAATGATTAAGCAGGCCAGCTTATTCACAGCTGATTGGAAATATTAAACTTTCTGTCATTTTAAAAATTAATTTATTTAATTTATTAATTTTTAGAGAGAGGGAGAAAGAGAGGGAAACATCGATGTGGAAGAGAAACATCACTGGGACCTGACCTGCAACCCAGGCATGTGCCCTAACAGGGAATCAAACGAGCAACCTTTCGGTTCTCAGGCTGGCACTCAATCCACCGAGCCACGGCCACCAGGGCAAAACTTTCTATCATTTTAAGAAAGATTGGATGAAAACAAGCACTCGTAAGGTCCTGGCCAGGTAGCTCAGCTGCTTTAGAGTGTTGTCCCCATATACTGTGGTTGCGGTTGGACCCTGGTCAGGGCACACACAAGAATCAGCCAATGAATACATAAGTTAGAGGAGTAACAAATCAATGTTTCTCTCTCCCCACCCCCAATCCTCCCTCCCTGCCTTCCTCGCTTTGCAAAGTCAATACATAAAAAAGAGAAAGGAAGAAAATATATTAATGATATGAAACATTCAACAGTGTTTTGGCACTCTCTTATGTAAGCTTTTTTATTAGTCTTAGTGGTTTTTTCAGGAAGATCTTGACCGCAGATAATCTGACTTCAGTTATTTCTCAGATCACGGTATGGATATTAGGTAACTACGCCACATCTTATGAATACTCTTTTCCAATTTTGGGGCTGTCTTTTAGGGCTTCGTAAAGAGACAAGCACTGTATGCCTGCAGTACCTGCACCCCAGAGGGCGAAGAACCAGCAGGCATTTGCCTGGCTTGCAGCTACGAATGTCACGGAAGTCATAAGCTCTTTGAGCTATACACAAAAAGGTAAAGACAGTCAGGTTGGGGCTGAACGCTTTTTACATGTTTGGATTCTTTCCCAGCTATACATTTTTCTTAATCTTGCTCTTCCATTCAGTGTAGCTGTGCACTGATAAAATTTATTATAGTTGTTTTTATATAATATAATTTGAGACATAGTTTTTCTTAGAGGGCCTTTTAAAATATAATTTTGGTAGAAACTCAAACTACTCATCTTTCTCTGCCATTAATGTACCTGTGTCTCTGGGTGTTATGTAGATATTTGTCTCTTCATGTTAATTTCCAGAATTATTAAATCTTTTATTTTTATGTGCTTGGAGAAATTCTGAATTGGACACATGACCAGCAACCAAGGCCACTTTTTAGATCCTAGAAATGATTTGAAAGGGAGGAGGCTATGATATTAACTTTAAAAAATCATTCGATTTAAAAGAAAAATTAAAATGGACTCTCTTTTGTTTCAGAAATTTTCGTTGTGATTGTGGAAACAGCAAGTTTAAAAATTTGGAATGCAAATTATTTCCTGTAAGTAAGCACTATAACTGTAAATGCACTGAAAATAGGTGAACTTGATATTTGACAGAGTGGATAAAAAAAAAATTTTGTTTTCCAAAAAGGAAGTTCTCATGCCTATTCGTTGCAAATGGGCAAATCAATATTAGACTCAATTTTTTATCCTATTGGAAAACTAAATAACCTGCTCAGAGCCTACAGTATAGGTTGTGATTAATATGAAAGATTTTGGGAAAATGCCCTTCGCAGTGATTCAGGTTTAATTATGTTGGTTGTGCTCATGCTCTGTGGCTTTTAAAGCAAAGGCTGTGACTCTAAAAACTGGATAAATAGAACTTGGTAATGATGAGTGTGGGCCAGATGCACATGAGGTTTTCACTGCTTTTTGGCTGATATAAACTATACAATAACTTAGTGAAATAACAGAAATGAAAGACAGTAAGGAATTTTATATTGATCAGTCATGATCGCTAAAACTAATACGCTTTTCTCCTTTGCAGGTTATTTTTAGGCAATTTTCTTGTCTGCTTTTAATTTTTACCTCCTAGTAACCTGGGGGTTTTAGCTATTATAGCTGGTTGTTAAGAAGTAGTTTGAAATTCTAGGCCAGTGTCAGCTTACATAGGTTGATAATTAATACTTATGATGAATTTTCATTACTATTGTATTAAATGAGTATATTTATTTTCCCTTTTTTTGCTACAAAGAAGGTACAAAAAATGAATTTTCTTTTTGCCCCGTGTTCTGGAAAAAGATCCCTTTAATAGGAATGAATTGTTTTTCTTTACATATTGAGTGCAAAAATTTGTTGAATGCAGGAATGTCACAATGTATGAAATTACAGTTAATATTACAACATATTATATTGAAATTAATATCTTTCAGGACAAAGCAAAGATAAATTCTGGTAATAAGTACAATGACAACTTTTTTGGATTGTATTGCATTTGCAAGAGACCTTATCCTGATCCTGAAGATGAGGTAAGAGAATTGGGGTTAACACCTGGGACTACATCATCTCAGCCTTCGCTCCTCGGCCTCTTACCATGTCCGGGCCTCTGTAGCTGTTCAGGGGAAATTTGGGGATTGTGAAGGATTCTAGATTTATCCCTTTTGATGAATCTGGGCTGGATTCATAACTGGTACAGGTCTCAGCTATTCTCATTCTTACATCATGAGAATGAAATAGTGAGTAGGACTTTCCCAAAGCCAGGACGTCACTCCTCCCTGTCCCTGTTTCCCTGCCTGCCTGCTCTGCTCCCCCAGACACTTTCCAAGAAATGACCTTTAATTTCTTACCTCTCCGGAAGGAAAGAAATAGCATATTTAAATGATCCTTTAACATTTTTCAATTAGAAATATACACAGAGTTTTCCCCGGTTTGGTCCTCAGTCATGGCATGTGCAAGCAGCGACCAAGGAATGCGTAAATAAGTGGAACAACAAATTGATATTTCTCTCTCTCTCCCCCCCTTCCTTTCTCTCTCTGTAATCAAAAAAATTTTAAAAAGAAATATACATAGAATTTGAAAAGAGTTCTTCTTCCTTACTCCTGTATCTCCTTTCTGTCAGACATAACCACTGTTAACACTTTTTCGATGCACATATTGTAGACATTTTATCTGTGCTTATATAAGTGAGTGAATGTGTGTTTACAGTTTTAACGAAAGTGAAAATTCTGTGCATTCACTTCTGCAACTTGCTTTTCGCACTTATCAGCATATCTTTAACAAGCCAGGAGTTAGTTACCTAAGTATTCTTTTTTATTTTAAAGATTTTTATTTATTTATTTTAGACAGAGGGGAAGGGAGGGAGAAAGAGAGGGAGAGAACATCAATGTGTGGCTGCCTCTTGCATGCCCTCTCCTGGGGACCTGGCCCGCAGCCCAGGCATGTGTCCTGACTGGGAATTGAACCAGAGACCCTTTGGTTCACAGGCTGGTGCTCAATCCACTGAACCACACCAGCCAGGAAGTTACCTAAGTATCCTATAGCAGAAAAGCATTTTCTGTTTTTTCAGTATTATAAAGAAAGCTGTAGGGAACAGTTATACAGTAATACAGCTGAGCGAACTTCTGCAGAATTTAAGTAGAATGGATACCCACAGGTAGAACTGATGGGTCAAAGGATATTTGCATTTAAAATTGTGATCATGTCTGTGAAAAGGGTTTAAACACCAACAGTCTGTGATACTGTTTTTTCCCCAACAATCTTGTCATCCTTACATATAACCAGTCTTTTAAAATTTTGCCATTCTAATAGATGAAGAACATTATCTTACAAATTTTCCTTTCCTTGATCATGAGTGAGATTATGCATCTTTTCATGAGTTTAATTGAAATTTGTAATAACCTATCTGAATTGTTCTTTCATATCTTTGGTTTTTAATTGTTATTGGGTTGGATTTTGTTTATGTATTTACTGATTTGAAAGAAGTCTTTTTTATTTAGAGAAATTTGTTTTCTGCTGTCTTCCTTTTGTCTTGGAATTTTAATTACTGAACCAAATTATTTAGAGGAAAAAATTAAAGATCCGTCAGTGAACAAAGATAAAAACCTTAAAATTGAATATTTTAAGGTATGTGTTAAAGTGTTATAACACTTTTTTTTTTAGTCAAAAAAACAAAATAATAAACTGATGAATAAATTGGTCAGGTCAGTGAAAGACAAATACCTCATGATCTCACTTATATGTGGAATCTAATGAGCAAAATAAACTGACAGACAAAATAGAAACAGAGGCATGGATACGTGGAACAGACTGACAGTAGTCAGAGGGGAGGGAGGAGGAAGGAACTAGATGAAAGAAGGTGAAGGGATTAGCCAAAGAACATATTTGCATGACCCATAGACACGGAAGATAGTGTGGTGATGGCCTGAGGGAAGTGGAGGCAAGGGCTAGGTGGAGGTAGGCAAAGGAGGGGCAGAATGGGGGCATCTGTAATAGTGTAAACTATAATAATAAAGAGAACCCTGGTAGCATGGCTCGGTTGGAGCATTATCTCATACACCAAAAGGTTGCAGGTTTGATTCCCAGTTAGGGCGCATACTTAGGCTTCGGGTTCAATCCCTGGTTGGGGCGTGTACGAGAGGCGACCTATTGATGTTTCCCTCTCGCATCAATGCCTGCCTGCCTGCCTGTCTCTCTGTCTCTCTGTCTCTCTGTCTCTCATCAATAAACATATCCTCAGGTGAGACTTTAAAAAAGAGATAAAAATAAATTGATTAAGGCAGAAGAAAGAATAAAGCTGTTTTTTAAAATATGTATGTGTGTATATGTATATATATGTGTATATATATGTGTATACATATGTATGTACACATATGTATTTTTTTTCCTATAAGATACCATAACAGAGGAAGGACAGAGTAACAGTGGAATGTTAATCAATAGCTATGAAAGCCTGGGAATAAAAGGAAAATCATTCTAAAAATATTTGATGCTCATAGTATATAATTTTCTTAGGCCAGAATTTAATTATTTAATTTATTTAGATTAGAGAAGTTGTTGCTGTCCGTATTATCAAGAGATTCCAACATTTATTTTTCAGTTACTTGGCAGCATGATATGGTAAAAAGTCCTGGTTGTCACGTTCCATATCGGTTCATTCATATTATCCCCCTGGGCCTGGGTTTATATATAAGATGAGAATACATTACTTATTTATTAAGTTTTGTGAGAATCAGATATTAAGTAACTCATGAAAGAGCTTTGACATTTGTTTGCAAATTGCTTAATTACACTGTAACCCTCCTGTAGTACCAGTTCATATAGAATGAACTTCTCTTTGATCCCTCGATCCGCTGTCTTTCCCTGTCTCCTTGGATATCCTCATGGGTAGTGGTCTCACAGATTTGGTAGAGAATTAGTTAATGCCTAATTCTGCTGTCTGCCAGATTTACTTCCATGTCCCAGAATTCACTGTAATTAACATAAAAACTGCTTTTCCGTGTTAGGTTCCAGATGAGATGATCCAGTGTGTTGTCTGTGAAGACTGGTTCCATGGAAGGGTAAGGAAAGCTTTTACCTCTTAAAGCCATTGTCTTCACAAAAGCAGAAAAGGTGTTTTCTTTTTGAATTGTGTTATATTTTACATTATAGTTACTCTTCTAAAAACGTACGATAAAGATGTGATCTGTGTACTTTTGCAATATCTGCTTATAAAATAACGAGCATTTTGGAGAACTGGGAGGTCACAAGGGAAATAACTCAGCTTCCTGAATTCACAGCATCTTGGCGCCATCCCGCCTGAGAGTGGGGATTTCCAGGAGATGGTGTGCCAGGCCTGTATGAAACGCTGCTCTTTCTTGTGGGCTTACGCTGCGCAATTAGCAGGTCGGTGTCTCTGTGGAGTTGGTGCGCCACAAACTTGTTCTTGTGAAATTTGTACGTTCAGTCCAGAGTTTTCATTTTTTTTAAGATTTATTTTTTTTAGAGAGACAGAAAGGGCGGGAGAGAAACATTGATGTGCGAGAGATCTATTGATCGGTTGCCCCTTGCACACCCCAACCTGGGCACCTGGCCCACAACACAGGCATGTGCCCTGACTGGGAATCAAACCGGCAACCTTTTGGTTTGCAGGCTGGCACTCAATTCACTGAGCCACACCAACCAGGGCTCATTGGGTTTTTTTAATTGATTCCCCACACCACCTCATTTCCTTTCTTGTCAGCAGTTGGTTTCATCTATTAAATTGAAATGCTACCATGTACCTTGAGCTCTTTCACAGTATTTCTGCCTCCAAACCTATCCTTTTTTTGTTTCTTCCTCATAAGGAAAAACTGGTTGGTCCCTGGCCACATAGCTCAGTTGGCTAGAGCATCGTCCAGATATGCCAAGGTTGCAGATTTGATCCTCCGTCAGGACACATACAAGAATCAACCAAGGAATGTATAAATAAGTGGAACAACAAGTCAGTGTTTCTCCCTGACTCTCAAATAAATAAGTAAAAAAAAAAAAAGAAAAGAAAAGCTTGTTTTTTTCAAAACTACCCTATTACCTGTGTTTGCAGTTAAATTCTTCCTACTACCCCTTGCTTCTTAGGGTATCCTACCTCTCTTTTAACACCTGTGATATTTTTCTTTCTCCTTTACATATAAAGTGCTTAAGTAGTGATTATATTTTTAAATAAACTGTTCAATTATTTGAACTCTTTGGATTGGCAAGTGTAACCTAAAAAAATATTGATGTTTTTCTTTTTCATTATTCCAGAGATTAAGATTGACTCTCCTTTTCTAGATTTTGAGATTTTTTTAAAAAAAGATTTTATTATTTTTTAGAGAGAGGGGAAGGGAGGGAGAAACAGAGGGAGACATCTTGTGAGAGATACGTAATGCCTCAAACTGGGGACCTGGCCCGCAATCCAGGCACATGCCCTGACTTGGAATCAAACTGGTGACCCTTCGGTCTGCGGGCTGGTGCTCAATCCACTGAGCCACACCAGCCAGGGTTGAAATATTTTTTAACCAAGTGAAGTGATTTCATTGCTTAATAGGCCTGTGGGTGTGTGTGTGTGTTTTCCACTGAACCTACAGTGACCAAACTGTCTGCTGAGGATGATGGGTTGGCTCTGAATGTCGATGGAATAGGTGACCAGGAAGTTATCAAACCTGAAAATGGAGGTCATCAAGATAGCATTCCTAAAGAGGATGTGCCAGAACATGCAAAGGATGCTGTCAAGGAAGTTAAAACAGAGCATCTGAATGAACCATGTACCAGCTCTAGTTCTGAGTTTGATCTCCAGGTAATGAAGTAGGAGCCATAAAAGAAATAAAACTTAAGCAAAATTAATTCTTTAAGCTGCCTAGCTTTGGATTTCAATTATATACTTTGCCTAAAGAAATCCTCTTACAAATGTAAACTGTGAAAACTACGATAGGTTAAAAAACACACTTTAAAACTTAATTTTATTTCAGACAGTGTTTAAGAATCAGTGTCTCAACACAGAACTACAGTCTGCCTGCAAACTTCAGGAGCTTAAAGCTAAGCATTTTATAAAGAAAGATACTGCTACCTACTGGCCCCTGAACTGGCGCAGCAAGTTATGTACCTGCAAAGACTGTATGGTAAGTTACCTGATCAGATTCATGTTAGTATGTTTTGTGGACTGATGCCTAAAATAAGAATATCTGAAAAGTGTGTTTATGGAATTGATGTTAGGAGTGTAGAGAAGTTTAAAATTTTTTTATTAGGCAAATTTATGAAATAGTTATTTGCAGTCTAAATGCTTGTGGAAGAAATGAAGAATTATGCAATATTTTTATTTACTTATTTTCATTTTAGTGGAAAAATAGCAATTCTTAGCTTTTCTATATTGTAGAATTGCTTGAAAACAAATTGCTTGAGAGTTAAAGTACGTCATTAGTTTTTAAATAAATTGCTTTGACTATACAGTATCTACTGGAAGTTGGGAGATGTCTAAAAGAGATTTGGGCAAAAGTAAGTCACTCAAGCAGTTCTGATAACAGACTCAAGTTTTTCTGCAGTTAATCTGAAAAAGCTAAACTTTTAGTGATTGTCATGAGGTTGACTTTCTGAGATAACATGCTGTTCTAATGGGAAACTGGTTTTATTTTTTTAAAGAAATTGTATGGCGATCTCGATGTCCTGTTCCTGACAGATGAGTGTGACACAGTTCTGGCTTATGAAAACAAGGGCAAGGTTGACCAGGCAGCCGACAGGACAGACCCTTTGATGGACACACTCAACAGCATGAACAGAGTCCAACAAGTGGAACTCATTTGTGGTAACTACTGTTTGAGTGTGAGGATTCATGAAGTTCAGAAGCTGCCTTTGCTATTGAAAAATGTATATATAAGGAGGACATCTGATAACTATTGTTTTAATTTAATGCAAAGAAAGTTTAGATTTGGAATTATATAGGAGACCTCAGCTATACTTGCTTAAGGGCAATGATGCTGGGTGTTTAGTTGCTATTACCACTGAGTTAGTTATTTGCCGGAATAATTCCTGCTTGAGAAGCCACAGCATGTGCTATTTTTGATTAAGGGTAGGTATGTGAATAAAGAGTATTAGAGAATGAATTTTTTCATCCAATGAAAAACAGTTTTCATTGAGTATTACATGTCTTTTTGACAGTTCTTGAGGTTGCTTCAGTGGTTCACAGCAAACCACTAGAGGGAAGAGTATCTCCACATTCTTAAGTGCGTGCTTTTACATTTTTCCCCCAACACGCCCAACTTATTTTAGTGACATCTGTCCCAGGCAGTTTCTACAAGGATGCCACCCTTTGTGCCCCTTTTATGGCATTGATCGTTTCTATCTTTTATTTGTAACTATTTGCTTAATTTCCTTTTGCCTTTATTAGATTAAAAGCTTTTTGAGGATGGAGGCTGCATATAAATGATTTTTGTAGCTCTTAAGGTGCTTCATAAATAATACAAACAGTTGAGTGATTGAACAAGTTTTGAAACTTAATATTTGGCAAATCTGAGGTGATTTCAAATATTAGGATTTCAGAGAGATAGGAAACCCTTTTAAAAATCCTTAGCTAATCTTTTTTGGAGTGAGGCTTTCTCTGGTTTTTGAATTTTTTTTTAACAAGAAAAGTTTCATTTTTGATATCAAAATGAAGGAATTTGGGAGAAACTGGTAAAAAGATTCCTTCGCAGGTTTCATTTAAAGAAAAATTAAAACTACTAACTAAAAAAATTAAACTATTAACTAAAATTTAAACTATATGCCTAAAAGTCAGTGGTAAAGAAATACTTTGTTTCTAAAAGCAAATGACTTAATCTATTTTGCTGTTTTGATTTAGAATATAATGACTTGAAAACTGAACTGAAAGACTATCTGAAGAGATTTGCTGATGAAGGAACAGTAAGTTGAGTTAAAGAATTTTAATCATGGCCTTGTATGTTTTGAATAAACTTTATTTTCTTTGTTAAAAAAACGTGCATCTTAAACTGGATGCTTGAGAGTTTAATGCAGGCAGGGCTAATGGAAATCAGTAAGAGGTGGTGAGACACCCACAGACTGGCCACATTCGGTGTCCTTCCCAACGCGAGGCCAGAAGGAATGAGGGACGGAGCAGTCACACAGGATCTGGAGACAGTGGCTGTGCCTTAGGGGGAGGCTGCTGGGTCAGCCACACAGATTCTGCTGACCTGACCTTCCTTCAAGTAAGGATCCTTGGCAGAGGAAGGGAAACTGACCAGGCAGGACAAATTTAAAACCAGGCCCCATTTTGGTGATTCTGGGTTCTATGAAGTAAAAGAACTTTACGATTACGGGCTAAGACATTTCTCTTGCCAGCAAGAAAATCTATATACTCATAATGGGGACACTGACTGCCATGTGAAATGTTTTAAATAGCTTTCCAGGTGAATTTACAAATACTTCCTAGCCCTTTACTATTCATGTGTTTGTGATGAATTTTCCCTGAAATACTTTTCTGTCTTCCTCAGGCAGATATAAAACAAAATGTAACTTCTTCTCATTGCCTAAGGTTTATCCTCATGGACAGTGAATGTTTTACTCTGTTACAGCCAGACGTGCAAATCCAGTCAGACGTGGGTCTGATGGGTACTCTTGGGAGAAGCCTCTGCTAGCCTACTTTAGGTCATTTTCTCCTTTTTCACAAATGTGAGAAAGACTTGTAGCTGCCTAGATTTCTGGACAGGGTCACAGTGCTGCCTTTCTGCAAAATGAATAGTAAACTTAGAAGTTAAAAGAGCCTTCTCTTAAAGAGTTTTCTCATTTTTCAAAGTATGTTCTTCACTGTGCTAAAAGCGTCTTACTGCTTCCCAGCAGTTCTTACACTGGAGTCATTCTTTTTTTTTTCCCCCCTTGTCAGTTTCATTTATTACATTTTCAGACATTGAATTTCAGTAACAACTATTCATGTTGATCTTACAATATATAAACCTGGAAAGAATTGGAGAACCAACTTTGCATGCAGCATTAAAAATGGTGTTCTGTGTCATAATTGAATTTTACAGTTATTTTTACTTCTGTGGCAAACACTACCCTCTGGTTAATGTAGACCCATGCTGTTCTCACTAGAACTAAGAGTAAGAACATTCAACTGTTTTAAACTCTGCACGGTTAGTGGACACTGGAAGTCCTTCAGATGTGTCCAGCCACGGGCTCTTGACTCAGCGGTGAGCCTCTGCTCTCATGCAGTTTGTGGTCACAGTGCTCTTTCTTAATTTTATTTTACATGTACACACTTAAAATCACATAAAAGAAAAAAAGATCTGTTGCCTTTTTTCCATTCGTATCTGAATCAGTTTTATTCAGTCTTCACGTGTATCCTTACCGTACAGACCTTTGTTGTCACTAGAGTCGCTCCTCACGAGTCTTCCTGAGAGAACTTTAAAATCTGATGTGATGATTTAAATAAAAGAACAGAAAATATTTTTATATTATCCCATGACATTACTAACTGGATCTTTAGCAAACAAACAAGCAAAATCCTTAAGTTGACATAAGAGTTACCTACTTTGTTTTTATTTGTCCACGGAAGATGATGCTAAATAACTTCTAGACTGTCTCGGTTTAGTGTTTGTGTCTATCTTTGGAAACCACAAATTTTCTTAGACAAATTAGTCAATTGATTTATTATTGAACTCAAGAATTTTTCCTTTTAACATTTCTACTCTGCGTGTTAGCTGTGACCATTTGAGGACATTTAGAAACTAAAAATTGCACACTAATTTGTGTGCTTTTAGGTCTCCTCCCGCAATACCCTTGCAGGGGAAATGTTTTCCTTCTGTTCCCTTTCAGTGTTGACTGTTGGCCATCCAAGGTGAGGGTCAGGCCCTCCTATGGGAGCTCCCAGGCGTCCTGTTTACTAGCCTTTTAAGTGTAAATTTCCAAGCCATTCAGCCAAGTGCTTTAGAGCTTAGGCCTCAGTTATTTCAGAATGTGTTAGCCCTCCAGACACTGAACCTGTGAGGGGTTTTAATTCCTCACTGGTTGACCAGGAAGTTTTACTCTTAGTGTTCGTGAAACTGGCATATCAGCTACTGGTCTGTGGTAGAGTACTGGCAAAACGTTAGGTTCTTTTGTTTAGAGAATTAGTAAGTGTCTTATCTTACTCCAAGAAAGTTCTTCAAGTTAGCATGCTATTTGCATATGTTAGCAGCACTTAACCCTGGGAGCGAGAGAGGGAGAATTCCATTTTATTCTCAAGTATTTGTCCTTACCTTGCTCCCTCTTGCTCACAAGCATTCACCGCTTCCTCTCTCTTCCCCGCCACCTTAATTTCTTCATAACAGTAAGCATGTATTATCTTTATAATTAAAAAGTAATGAACAAACCTGTCTCTTGTGATGGCTGTTAGACAACTTTAGATGGATCACTGGCAAGGCTGTCTCTTGGGGTGAGCCAGGGACTCCTGGGCTGTCCCAGTGTACTTTTCATCCATATTTTCCCATTGTCTTACTTTCTTTTATTATTTTATTTTGCTTATATCGTAAACACCTTTGTATCATGCTTCAATCCTTTTCCCAATGAAATAGAAGATAAATTTCCCAGTGAAATAGAAGATAAATTTTTATCGCATAAAATGGATATCCATTTACTGAGTAGTGCTTCTATAGTTTTTGCCAATTGTTATTATTTTCTTTGTTTATATACAAGCATCTTTAATTTTGGACTCTTGAAGAGGGAAAAGTTTTATGGTTTTGTTTTTTTTTTTTTCAGTAAGAAAGCACAGATCTCAAAACAAGTTGTTTTTTTGCTTGCTTGCTTGCTTGCTTGCTTGCTTGTTTGTTTGTTTGGGCGAGTGCTCATGTGGAGCTGAAGGACATTCCCGAAAGACAGGTGTAGAATGAGAGCGAGCAGTGGTCCGGGGACCTTCCGGGTTCTCAGTTTTTGTGCTGGCTCTGACACTTTTAAAAAGAAGATTTTTTAAAATTTATTTTTAGAGGGGGGGAAGGGAGGGAGAAACAGAGGGAGAGAAACATCAGTGTGTGGTTGCTTCTTGTGCACCCCCAGCTGGAACCTGGCCCATAACCCAGGCATGTGCCCCAACTGGGAGACCTTTCTGGTTCGTGGGATGACACCCAGCCCACTGAGCCACACCGGCCAGGGTTCTCTTCTTCTTGCTAACGTTTATTGAGAACTTACTATGATGCAGGGAGTGTTCCACCGGCATTATTATATCTCATCTACTCTTCAAATGACCCTGTCACGTAGGTGCTGCTTTTATCGTGTTTGGATGAGGAAACCGAGCCAGGTGGTGGAACCTCGGCTTGGCACCGTGTGCGCTTCTGCGCGGCTGTGGGACTCCAAGCAGGTCCACCTCTCCGAGCCTGGATGAACTCTATAAAATGGAGATAGTATAATTAATCACCCGTTAAAATAATTCTTATCAGCAATATTGTTTGACTTGTTTGTGAATGTTAAGACTGGTTATTGCTATTTTGTGATGTAGTTCCCTTTCCTAATTTTTGCTTTTCACCAACAGGTTGTAAAGAGAGAGGACATCCAGCAGTTCTTTGAAGAATTTCAGTCAAAAAAGAGAAGAAGAGTGGACGGGATGCAGTACTACTGCAGCTAGAGTGGAGTGCGGCACCTTCCCATCCAGGCCGGCGAACACGTCACGCACTGTCCCAGGAATGCGAGGCCTGTCTCACACTTGCTCCTCCTCCCGGCCTCTCTTTGGGGAGGCTTTCTCCTCTGACCTTAAGCCTCCCTCACTCTCCTCAACTGCAGCAGCCGCAGTGTTTATGCTGATTTCAAAACCAGCATT
The DNA here is from genome assembly GCA_004026545.1 of Mormoops blainvillei. Classification (NCBI taxonomy): domain Eukaryota; kingdom Metazoa; phylum Chordata; class Mammalia; order Chiroptera; family Mormoopidae; genus Mormoops; species Mormoops blainvillei. The sequence goes on from PVJD01000448.1 coordinate 106,897, forward strand.
CTTCTTTCTGACTCAGCTAAAAGCAACTCATTCCACAGACTTCAGCCCCCACCACGCCCCCAGTCTACCCAGGGTTATTTGCTTATAAATTTTAAGAAGTTTGATTTGGTTTTAAGAAAGTAAACTAGTTTCTTTTCTGATTTTTTGGTGTTTAACTCCCAAATGTGTCTACTCTGCCACAGAGCTGTCGTCTTCCAGGACCTGCTTTGGGGGCATCTTCTTGTCAGCAAGAACCTCTCCAGGTCCCCTAACCCCTACGCTCGTGGTGCCTTGGGTCAAAGCTTCCTCAAGCCTGAGCTCCTCACACGCCTCCTTTCTGAGGTGTGGTCACGGCTTAGAAGGGATCTCGAAACTTGTTTCCTCTGGGCCCAACCTCTGGAGTAGCCAGGACTGATGGTTTTGTGGCCCGGATGTCTGTTACAGGCAAGGAGACTGGCTGATGGCAGGATTGAGGAAGCCGACCTTTGATACGAATTTTACTAATGAATTTAAAGTGACCGTTTCATTCGCAGTTCTACCAGGCACTAGCATATTCGAATTCAGTGCTGTAGTGCTCACAGGGCTTCCTGAGAAAACGTGCCCGCATAGCTTCCCTCTTCTCTGCCTAGAAACCAGACCGGCACTACCCTGTGAAACCTTGGTGGTTTACAAAGTCCTCTGGATTTCTTTATATTATCAGGGATATTCATAAGCATATATTAAAAACAAACCTATTTTGATATTGTTCTGTTATGAAAATGCTTTTAGAACCCCAATAAATTATTTTTCCCTTTAAATTGTGCTGAAGAAAAAGATACTGGCTTTAGCTTACTTATAGTGACCAGGGCAGTGCGTGCCCTGTTTTAGAAGAGGCAGGGTGTGTGGAAGATTCCAAACGAGACCCTAGGCTGCACGAATGATGAGCTTTATGTATATAAGTGTTAATGCCCATAGCTGGTGCCCTAATGACTATGAGAGCTTTTGAAGAACCTCATGCAATGTTATGTAAAACCCCATATTTGACGGGAAGCCCTTTCAGTTGGTTTGAAATCTCTTCAAAGCCCCTCAGTCTATGTGGAAAACACCTTTTGACAAACAGTTGCTCTCTCCCTCTGGAGGGATGAGGTCTTTCCTGGCAATAGATGACATACTTTGAGGTATGTGACTACATGTATTGAGGCTCTGGGACCACAAGTGTTTATTAATACCTGCTTTGTGTGTTCAGCAGCCACTTAGACGAGTACCCACAGATCCTTGAGCGAGATGAATGAGAACTACAGAAAGTCAAGGCCTCAGAGAAATGGCCCATCCCATCTTTTCCGCATCACACCTCTGACTCGCAGACCCTCTCCCGAAGAGCAGTGTGGGGCTGGAAGGTGTTATGGCAGCAGGAGGTGCTTGTGGGCCCTGAGCTGACCTTGTAGAGAAAGGGTCAACAGGCCAGGTTGGGAGGGTCAGGGCTTCTTTGACGCCCTTGACAGTCCCAGCTTGGGAGCTCTTCCCAGTCGGGATTTCTGCACCCCCTCTGCAAGGCTGCACAGGTAGTGGATCACTGTGGCCTGAAAGTTCGCATCTTCTCAAATGTTTTAACTACCAGAAAGTCCCTTCTTATGACAGGTCAGGACCAGGTCTCAGAGGTGACGCATTACTGTGCAACACAACAGTGCAAATCACCCAGTGCTGAAGGGCTCGTTTTATGAAAGGTACTGTTCCTTCACATTAACCAGAAAACCTCTTTTTTTACCTTTTGTTCACAACTAGTTTTCTTATTGACTGTATTGGACCGTCTCTTCTTGTAGAGACTGATTTTGGCCAACATGTGGCAGTTGATGCATGTTTTATGCAAAAGAATATGACATTAGTTGCTTTTAAGGAATTCTGGCATCGTATGTCCATTTTTGTAGAATTGTTACTGGACTTATAATTACTAAACTCCAATCAGGTTTCTGTAAAATTAAATAAAACCAATTCAAAGTAGTGGCTTTCCAGATTATTTGTAGTCATTCAAATGCACATAGGCCTCCCATTGCTGGCTCTCCGAACGTGAGTATGAGTACACCCCAGCCGATCGGGTAGGGGCACTGGTTCATTTCTCCTGCTGTTTCCTAAGATGTGTCCTGACCTGAGCTGCTTGGGTTTACACCACCTGGGAGGGAGGTTCTGTAATCCTTTTAGGACCTAAGTGAACAGTAGAACAAAGAAGTGGGCTTGGGTTGTGGGCGATCTCAGCTCGTTCAGGTGCAAAAGAGAGCTGGCTAGGAGCCCCCAGTCTAAGGAAAAGATGCAGTCCACCTACATGGTAGCTGTTATTTCAAAAGTAAATGTGAAAACAAATGGAAAAGTCAATGCAGGGGCCCATCCTTGGCCTTTCCCCCAGCTCTTGCTTCCCTGGACACTTCAGACTTGTCATCACCTGTGAGTTAATGCTTAGGTGAATGAAGGGCTCACATATCTGAAAACACAGGCTTATGTAATCATCGGTGCCAGGAAAAGTGCATCCTTCCAGCTCCCCCAAAGGTCCTGTGTGCAACATATGAAAATTGAAAGCAATCCAAGTGACTGTTGGACCTTGGCTGTGGCCTGGTTCAGCTCCCTGTGGAAGATGTGTTCCAGGGAATGTGGGATATGCAGGAAACCAACCCAGCAGAGCTCCCAGAAACCAGTGGGGCTGCTTCCCCGTCAAGTCACCTCAAAGCAGCTGCCAGACACAAGCCTTAGTGTGGGAGGGCATCCAGCATTTGACACTAGGCCAAAGCCATACTGGTACCTCATTTGTCCCCCTGAACCACTGGGCATTACTTCTGCTTACTCAATGTCTTTTCCTCCCTGGCACCCTAAAATTGTTACGGGTGGGACTGTGACTGTCTTGTTTATTAGTCACCTCTGGACGTAGCTGTGTCTGGCAGGCAGAAGTTGCTTACTTGATGAATGAATGTTTGCTGAGCAAACGAACACGATTGCGCCTCCCTCCACCCTGCACGCTGTGTTCCCGCTGCCTGGGCTACCACACTGTCAGGGTTTGAGCCCAGGCTCGGCCAACTTACTAGCTGCATGACCTTGGACAGGCTACTCTGCATCTCCATGTGTCAGTTTCCTCATTTGTAAAATGGCACTAAAAGTAGTATGTCATCAGTGAAGGATTAAAGCAAATAGTACTGAAAGCGGCATATTTATCCTCACACTCACTCCTGGGCCATGTCAAGCCAGCCTGCCCCTTCAGCCACGGGCCTCCTACTGCTGTGGACTATTCTGATTGTTTCCAGGACAAAAGTCATTTCCAGCTACACTTTAAAGTTTCTGAGAAAAGGAATCCTGCCTGCTTTTTATCTCTGGGAAGAGCAGACTCAAATATTCCCTGGTGCACTGAGGAGAAATCAGGCCTAGGGTGGCAGGGGAAGCCAGCCTGAACTCTTTCCAGAGCGATCCTCACGTAAAGACAGGAAAGTGGACTTAAATTTTCTTTTTAGATTTTCAATATGCTCACTCACAAAAACCTTAGACTTTATATTATCTTGATACAGTTAAACCTAAGATGGTTACAGAATATAAAGAATTGCTTTAGTGAGGCATGAAGGATGGTACTCAGTAAAATGATTAAAAATAAATGTAAATAGCTATTTTATAGCAATTAAAAAATGGAAATTAGAGAACCTCCTATTTTGCATGTTTCTTTTTTCAGAAACAGACTCTAGATCACAACTCGATTTCAAACTGAAAAATACTAGTGAGCCAGAGCTTGAAAAATAAAGCAAGCTCAGAATCTAAGCCAGGTCTCTGACACCTGGAGGCCGGTGGCCTTGGGGTTCGCCCGCGTCTCTGACCACAGTGCCTGCCGTTCCAGGTGCTGGGTCCACATGGGTGCGATGCTGAGCTTCCTCTGGAGACCCCTGTGCAAGTAACTTTTTGCTCAAATTTAGCAAATAAAACCTCTCAGAAATGCCCTGATGAAAAAGGAGAACATAAAATGACCTTGATTCAGATGAAAATGTATTTCCAAGAAAACCACAATTAAAAAAAGTCTCAGAAAATGGAAACCCTAGAAACCGAGGGGAAGTTCACGTAGAAACCACAATTCTACCCTAGAAGGGTACAATCGCTTTTGGAATTGAGGACTGCAGGCTACACTGCTATAACAGACTGTATCCAACTCAGCAGGTTCTATACAAGCCATTTATTTAAAATGCCAACTATATGTAGGATAAAGTCAGTGTTACATGCTTATCAGTAACAGTAGAAAAATAGAACCAGTGAAAACCTTTGTACAACTGTAATGATACTCAAAAGAGAAATGTATCGTTTTACAATGCTTCACACAGACAAATTCAAGTTTGGAGATACCTAAATAAAAATACTATATTTCCTTAAAAAACACTATGTACATTGAAGCGTAAACAAGTTTTACAAAGTACTGGTTATGCAGGTTGTAGAAAACACTTGCATAGGACATGAAATCAGTTTAAGAAAAATTTCTGAGCCTTTAGCATCGAAGGCACTTGACTTTATACTGGTAACAGCACAACCACAAGAAACGCAGTGTTGGAGAAGTGCCACCTCTGCAAAGCACAGAGGTGGCACAAACAGCAAGCAGGCTCAGGAATCTTCACCTTTCAGCCGCCCCATCTAAGAGCAGGATTCCCGCCTGCCTGCCCATGGAACACAGTCACATGCGGGTACGTGACAAAGCTTCCAGAGCTCATCTCATCTCTCAGAACCCACATAAACACACAGACACAAGAGGTTATTGTCAACACACACCTGCAAGTAACCTTTCTATAGAAACGGCCACAGCATTATAATATTCAGAATATGGAAGATTGACACGGTCTGAGTTTCTAAAGGAAAAACAATCAAAAGACTCGCCAGTACAATTACATAACAGTGATTGCAATTTATCACACACAAAAGACAACTGAATATTCATAAAATGTTGATACGACAGTGTTAATGGAAAAGTGAAGTAAAATACCTTTTAGTGTGTCATGGTAACTCTTTCAGTAAGGATCTGTAATGAGGTTTGAAAGTAAATTACTTAGTAGACGAAGTAAACCACGGCAGAATCGGGAATAGCACCCATCACTGCTGCTTTAATCGGAACTTTCAATAGAAAGTTGAAAGTCAATCAATTTTTTTAAAGTCCAATAAACATTTCCCTTTGAGTTCAGGCCTAAGATAAAAACAAGAATGCCTTATGATTGGTAAACCAGTATCTTACAAGTGTTTCATGAAACACATTTTCCCCTAAAAGTGGATTGAACATTACGAAAATATGTATTTTGCTGAGTCACTGAGAAACATCGACTCTTCTCTGGAGACTGGCACGTGCAGGCCTCGCTGCCGCACCTGCCGTTCCCTTCACGCTCCGTGTCATCACCGTGATTCAAAGGGACAAGTACCTCCCGTTGCTAGAACTTGAACAAAAGGAAACCTAATAAAGGACGGCAATTGTAATAAAAACGAAGATTTAGAGGAAGCAAAAACAGGAATTAGGTCAAGTGTCAGAGGATTCTACAAAAAGACTAAAATAAAAGGACCTTGTTAAAAATCCTTAAAATCGAACTGGTTATCAAGCTGTCAGGCGACCTTATGAGGTCTAGGGACACGCACCTGGAAGGGGAGGACAGGGCACAGGAGAAAGGGTGTCGTGTGTGGAAACTGCGTACATTTTTCAGGAATAGTTTTTGCCTTTCACGCTTTTTTCCCTTAGGAGTCACAGGTGACTTTGAACTTACGATTATTCATCAAAATCATAAAACTAAAAGAAACATATAAGAAGACCAACAGCATCTTGAAGAAACGTCGATCTCTTTGTGATCCAGGATCTAAATGGTAGTTCCCTAAACTCAACAAGTGGGCACCCAAGGTGGCGATTGTCTGACGGCCTGATTGTCCAGGGCCTTGAGAAGATGCAATTCTCATGAAATGTCTACGTCGAGCAAAATGCCAGGTCCTGTGGTCGAATTTTATTATATGTATTTTTTTTCTCAGAGCAATCCTACTCAGACTTCACATTTACCTTAGTACGGCATTAAAAGATTTTAATGCTTAGTAGGTATTAAAAAAGATTGAATAGATGGGTTCAAAAACCAGCGGCACAGAGCTATCGAACCTACCCTTTAACCACACTCCACCAGACACACTGAAAGTCCACTGCCGCCTACCCGAACACACACAGCCACCACATCTGTTTACCTTCTACAAGTCACATCAGTCCACAATCCTTTAGGTTAAAGCAAGTTTCTCTTTATACACACAGTTTAGCTGGGTAAGCTACTGAATTATTAAGAGCAAACTTCGTAAATTGAACAAAATTATGAACAGTGGCCACTTATTTTTATAATTACTCTGGAGATATGAAAGAATATTTAATAAATTTTCAGAAAAATGAATGTGGCATCGATAGCTCGTCTAATATATTTTTTAAAAGGTCTAAAATAAGAAAGTTTTTTTCCACCCTAATTTGCAGTACCAGCACAGTACAGTCTGAATCAGAACAGACATTTAAAACTACATTAAAATAATTCATGTCAGCACAGGTATTATAAACACACATTACAGAATATAATGGAGTTAACAATTTCTGTTTCTGAGGGAGAGACACACTGAGATTGGCCTCAAAAGACAACATCACGTAAGGGTCAAACCTCCTAAGACTGAGAACAGAGTTCTATGTTTTTCTATCTTTAAAAAAGGGAGCCTCAAAGGCGATGCGCAGCCGACCTCACAGTAGGTTAGTGTTAACCCCGGCTGCTCGGTATGCAGCATCGCCAACGGGACGGACACACCGGCAGCAGCCGACGTGCTGGGTAGCAGAGCGCGAGGCAGCAGCGTGCCGGTGTGCAGGTACATGGATGTGTTTCCTGTCTTTGAGACGATCTACTGTTAGGACTTTTTTTAAATGTCAGATTATTCCTGAGTGTATATCCACAGGGTAAAGTATGAAAAGACCGTAAGAGAATCTACAGTTTTGGGAGAAATCAGAGTTGTTGATACCCAAGAGAAACTTACTGACTTAAAAGTGCATGTAATTAATTTATATGGTAGCTTGTAAAGGCTCCCTAGCCCTGCATAGTTTTAGAGTGTCAGTGATTCATAGTTTTAAAAATATATATACATGTATATATATATGTACGTGTGTACAAACACGTATATATGCACATATATATGTGTATACACACACACCCACATACATACATATACACATACACACACACACACAGAAAAAAGGCTCCCAAGCACCCTTCACATGAGGGAATGTGCAGTCTCTTTTCTTCTAAGTGCTATGGCTGTGTGTGTATGTGTCTGTAAAAATACAAAGTGAAAGCTCAAATAATGCTGAAGGGATTTAAAAATTCAAATGCTAATATATTTACATTGGAGAGTAAGAAAAAAGTCCTTAGTTCACACATTGCCCTTCCAAGGGAGAGGACCTTAAAAGATCCCATGTGCTCAGTGGTTGAGAAAAATCCCAAACCAGCGTCCCGAGTGGAGTTCAAGTAGGACATGTAGTGTTTCACTGGAAAAAAAAAAAGGGTTTTCTCTTTTGGTGACAAAGCATTATGCATTATACAACTTTTTATAGGACACCAAAATTCAGACACACTTTAAAAAACATTTATAAGAAAACATATGCTTACAAACACCAAATGACATCCGTAAGACTGAAGCCCTTTTGTTTGTGTTTTTGTCCCCCCCCCACAGAGAGCAAGACAACTGAAGGCAGCAAGCAGGCACTTCCCCGGCCTCAGCTGGAGAGCTGACCACGCTCAGAGCCAGAAATCCTGTGGTGCAAGCCAGAAGCCACTGTCTATCTCCACGCCTTCTGATTCTGACCATAAAGAAAAACCCGATCTCTTTAACTTCCCTCTAGTGATTCTCTAATCCACACTGCCAGAGCCTGTGGCCAGTCTGACAGTGTCCACACTGGGAACACAGCGACGGCTTTCCAGCCTGGGTACAAAAGGCTTTTCTCCTTCCTGTTCTCTACGGAACCAGAAAACTCCAGGATCTGGATTGGACTCCAACTGGAAGAAGGAAGACCAGCTCCCAACACTTACTAAAAAAGAATAACAATATTATGTAGAGACTGAGCAGGAAGATTTCTGAACCAAAACAATTATTGAAAAGAGAGGAGCATTTTGATGTGCTGTTCTTTGGAGTTTCTATAATTAAAAAATAAACAGAACTATTTCTTAAGAAAATACATCTTAGTGTGCAATCCGATGCACGTGGAAATTGGTAGATGAACGGTAAAATGCAAAAAGTATGAAAATACAGTCCTTTAAATGTGGCAATAAAGTTAACATACTGATATAAAATTAATACAGATAAAATAAATGTACAAGTGCAAAAAAATTCCATCATTTGTAAAGAGGAAAAAAAAGTGCCAGCTTGCTTGCTCTTAAAAATGCTTCCCTACACAATTATTCAAACACAAAATAGACAAATGCAGCATTCAAAACAACCCTCTTAGCATGCCATGTCTAATAAACATGTATGTACAACACCCAGAATAAAATAATGTGAAACTGAGTTATCAGCTGGCATCAATAAACCGGTCTCTTAAGTTATTGGGTTACATCATAAAATGGGATGTTTCACATCTCAGGCACAGACGACTTGGAGGTTGCGCTCAGAGGGCAGACTTTTTGTAGAGGAAGTCTGGTTTGCTGGGTGACCTCCTTCCTCTGTTCACTGAATCCTCCCTTTCCAAATCTGGATTTCGTTGGGCCCCATGGCCCAGGGACTCGCTGTCTGCTAGTCTTCTACTGGATCTCTCTTCTGGAGCCTCAGAGTTACATGCAGAATGTGAAGGTCTGCTAGGAGTCAGCCCAAAAGTCAAGTCAGTTTCTACTGCTGTCCGCCCCCTGCCGTGCACTGGACCAGTGCCAGCATGCTCCGGGGCCACAAGGGGCAAGTCTGACCGCTGGGGAGGGGGCTCTACAACATCGAGGTGGATCGGCTCGTTCTTCTGCTTGTGTAGATGCCCGTCAGGGGAAAGTGGATGTTCTCTCCTCACTTCTTCCTGCTTCTTAGGCGAGGTCTGGCCAGGCAGGTAGGCTGACTTTAAGCCGCTTGGTGATGCCTTATTGTGGCTATACAAATCAGGACCAAAATATCCACCTTGCGAGGGGGAGGGGGTGCGTCTGCCAGGAGCGGGAGTAGAAGGTCTGCAAGCAGCGTTTGAGAAGTCATAGAAATCCGGATATTCCTGCTGATTTTCTCGAGCATCTGTTTTTTGCTCTAGTGTGTGTTTCTTTCGAGACGTGTGTGTATGCCTCTGTGGGATACATGACAGGTGCTGGGGAGGTCCTGGTCCTACTTCAGAAACTGACTGGCTTAATTCTGTGTCTACGGTAAGTTCTGGAAGCCTCCTGTCCTTGAGCGATAGTGTGGACACACCCATGGCGATGTCTGGCATTAGGTCATTTAGCACAGGCTGAGTGCACTGCAAACAGAAGGAGGGGGGAGGGTTAAAGGAGAATGACCCAGGACTCCTTTGTACAAATGATGTTCATGGGTTTTGTTTTCTTTTTAAAAAATACATGCTTATATTTAAGAAAGACAAAAGCAGAAAACTAAAGGCCAAAAAAAAAAAAAAATCCTAACCTTCTCTGAGATACCGTACTTTGCTATGTATAATGTGCTCTTTTTTGCCCAAATTTTTGAGGGAAAAATAAGGATGCGCATCATACATGGGCATAATGATCACATACTGTGGGTATAATAATCCCATGTATAACGAGCACAAAAATGTGGGTGAGCATTATACATGACAAAATATGGTAACAATTTGTTAGCATTTTGAGGTGTTTCTCTCACCTTTTTTTCACTGCATATATCACAAAATGTAGTGTATATATAAATTCTGTCACCAAATTTTCTCTGAGATTACTATTTAAATTACTGTGTAATATTCCAATGTGTCAATGACTGACTTAACCATTCTCCCACTGGTTGTTTCCAATTCTTTTTTTTTACCGGATTTAAAAAAAAGATTTTATTTATTTATTTTTAGAGAAGGGGAAGGGGGAGAAAAAGAGAGGGAGAAAAGCATCAGTGTATGGTTGCCTCTCACGCACCCCCTACTGGAGACCTGGCCCACAACCCAGGCATGTGCCCTGACTAGGAATCGAACTGCTAACCCTTTGGTTTGCAGGCTGGTGCTCAATCCACTGAGCTACACCAGCCAGGGCTTTTTTTTTTTTAAGTCCTCACTGGAGGATATGCTTTATTTATTTGGGGTTGAGGGTGGGGGAAGAGGGGGGATGAGAAAGAGACAGAGGCAGAGGAGAGAGAGAGAGAAACATTGATTGGCTGGTTACCTCCCACACATATCCTGACTGGGGATCAAACCTGCAACCTAGCTATGTGCCCTGACCAGGAATCGAACCCACAACCTTTTGGTTTACAGGACGCCGCTCCAACCGAGTAACCCAGAAAGGGCCAATTCTTAATCATTAAAAGTAAAACTGTCAGAACATACAATAAGTTACCTTTAAGGGGAGTTTTATTTAATAAAGTAGTGGCTGTAAGTGAACAACAATTTAAAAGAAAATAACAGTAAAATATAAAGTAGAACTTTTGTAATCATAGAACTAAGGACCAGGCCAGGCCAAAGGGATGGGGATTTGGTTTATAAACACTACTGACCTTTGTTGTTTCTTCTTTTTTTGGGAAGGGGGTTGGGAAGCACAGTAGGGGAAGTGGGTAGAAGGGTTATAAGGTGAGGAAGGGTCACATTTTGGCCCAAGGTGTACACTGGCCCTCAGAGTCCAAAAAGTCCCATCTTATTGAAGATTCTCTGAACTAATACATGTGGTTTTTGTTTGTCTCTATATTAAATGCTACTGATAGTATGTGACTGAGCAGGAAGACTTCAAAAGCATTACTGTTTTTTAAAAAACGTATTATATAAAACAAATTCAACCTCTAAAGCAGTGTAAAGTCAAAGGATTCTCGCTTAACTGACTAGCTGCTATGGCTCCCAAATGAGGCCCTGATGAATGGCTTGCCAGAGGCAGAGACGGGCAGGAGGACAACTTTCTCAGTGGGAAGTCTTCTGCCGCACGGTTCCTGATGGGCTGCTTCCTGCCCCATCAAAGCATTTGGTAGAATACTGATTCTACAGAGTAGAAAATGTCAGCAGCAAAATCTAGACACGGCTTGAACAGAGCACTATATAACTGGTGACAGCCATTTGTGTTGCCCAGTAACCCCACACCTTCCCAAAGGAAAAGAAACAAGGCAGGCACTTGACTATGCCCGCCATATATACCCCTCCAGTTTCTCTCTCTCTCAGTTTCTCTCTCTCTCTATCTCTCTCTCCCTCCCCCCCACCCCCATACCACTCAAGCCTATGTTTTCAGCTTGTCAGTAATAGTTCTAGGCATTGCTGAGCTCCAGTAGGGTTCTTGGGGCCAGAGGAATTGCTTCTAATATTCCACAAACTTTTTATTTTAGGTAAGTTCCTGAAGCGCTAACTTACCGCCTGTTTCTCAGATGCTGTCGTTGTTGAGGTGGTGGTGGCGGTGGCGGCAGCTACCGTCTGTCTCCCCAGTCCTGCGGTGTTGGTACAATCAGGTGCAGCTGCTTTAACCCCTGGCAGGTAGACTGGAGGGGGGCCAGCTTTAGAAGCTGTTCTTGAGTGAAACAGTGAATGATTACAGGGGTAAGAAAACGAACGTGAAGGATGCTGACTGGGAGGTCTCTGCTTCCAGCCTGCTTTCAGTTGGTTATGAATGGGGGTAGCTGGGGGCTGGTATGGAGGTGGTGGAGGGGGTAAGGGTGGATGGAAGGCCACAAAAGAGTCCAGATCTGTAAACATGGTTTCTGCAGTGGGGGTACTGTTAACGCGACATCTCCCAGACTGTCTCATTGTCAAGAGCGGACTTTCATCCCCAAAACGTTCATCAGGAAAGAACTTGTGAGGATTCTAAGAAAGATTAAAAAGAAAAAAAGAGATTAGTAGATTTCATAGATGGAAACTCACCGGCTGAGAAAGTTAAGTGAAGACCTAAGAAAATCACATTCAGCAAGAATAAAAGGCGTAAATACTTTTCTAGGCCAGAAGCTTCCAAGAAAAAATTACCTTAATAGTACAAACGGAGAGAGGGTAGCCTCTGTAGCCTACACACAGCTATCAAAAAGAGCTGCTTAACTGATTATTCCAGCAAGCAGGTCAGTAATCACTTGTAAGATTACATGATAATGAAAAAAACTACAAAATAATACCTAATGTCTTTGGAGCCCTGGCCAGGTAGCTCAGTTGGGTAAGGCATCATTCCAATATGCCAAGATTGTGGGTTCGATCACTGGTCAGGGCACATACAAGAAGCGAACAATGAATGCACAGCCCTGGGTGATGTGGCTCAGTTGGCTGGAGCACTGTCCCGTAACCAAAGGGTTGCCGGTTCAGTTCCTGGTCAGGGCACATACCTAGGTTGCGTGTCCTATCCTTGGTCTGGGTTCCTACGATCCCAGGTCCGGGTGTGTATGGGAGGCAACTAATAGATTCTCCTCTCTCACATCGATGTTTCTCTCTCCCTCTCTCTCTAAAAGCAATGCAAAACAAAAATGTCCTCGGGTGAGGATAAAAAATAAAAAAAAACCCAAAAAACAACGAATGTGTAAATAAGTGAAACAACAAATTGATGTTTGTATCTCTAAAAGAAATCAATAAATTTAAAAAAAAATTTAAAATGTCTTCTGTAAGAAAATAAAATCACTGCCCTGGGCAGGTAGTTCAGTTGGTTGGAGCATCATCCCATACACCAAAAGGTTGCAGGTTTGATTCTTGGTCAGGGCACACGCCTAGTTTGCAGATTCAATCCCCAGTTGGGGTGCATGTGGGAGGCAACAAACCGATGTTTGTCTCTCATATTGATGTTTCTCCTCTCTCTCAAATCAATAAACATTCTTGGGTGAGGATTAAAAAGAAAAGACGAAGAGAAGAGAAGAGAAGAGAAGAGAAGAGAAGAGAAGAGAAGAGAAATCACCAATAAACACTGAAAAAAGAAAAGGCACAAGTAAGGATCCTGCTAGAACTTTCTGACAGCTGCATTCTCAGTCTGAAATAATAACTACAAAATGCTACTCCTTTTGTTACATAGGAATAAGCTGGATTAATATTTTGATAAAGATTATAAGGGAATGCTTAATAAAACTTCTAATAGAATTTAAGGCACAGAATTAACATACAATTTAGAATGGCAAAGGAAAGAGAAATAAATTAAAACAAGATTCCTGTAGGGATGGAAACCACAGCAAATGAAAATCTGGAACCTGCAAATGGCCCACTGTCTTGCCTAGGAACACCATACTACGTTCCCCTTTGAAGACTCAGGCTAAAGGGGTTTGGGGTCTGTGGCAACAAAACAATTCAATCACTCGATCAAATGAAATTAGGTTTTATTTTAGGTTCTGATTTAGTGGTCGTGAGCAAACTACAGTAGTGTCTCCTTGTCAGAGGTTTCGTTTTCTGTGGTTTCAATTACCCACGATCAACCAAGGTCCAAAAATACGTGGAAAATTCCAGAAATAAATAAATTATAAGTTTTAAATTGTGAGCCATACTAAATAGAATGATGAAATCTCACATCATCCTACCCTGTCCCACCTGGGACATGAATCATCCCTTTCTCCAGAGTCTCTATGCTGTACATACAGTACAAGAAGATATTTTGAGAGACACATTCACATAACTTGTATTACAATACTGCATACTGCTATACTTGTTCTATTTTATTATTATTGTTTTAATCTCTTTCTGTGCCTAATTTTTAAATTAAACTATCATAGCGCCGTATGCATAGAAAAAACATAGAATATAAAGGGCTCGTTTCGTACTATCTGTAATTTCACGCTTCCACTGAGGGCCCTGCAATGTGTCTGCTGTGGAAGGGAAAGTGAACTACTATACTTTACAAATTCTATTTTCATTGCAGAACCAATGCCATTGCTTTTGTATCTAATAATCATTAGAACTGAGGTTTTCCTGCTAGTTTAAAAAAATCTTTTCTTGGTTCCAGAGCTTTTCTGGTTTGAACCATCATGCAAAAACATTTCCTGTAATAAGGGGGAGGAGGAGGGGAGAAAGGGGGGCATCTGGAAGAAGTGTAAGTATGAGAGTGGACAAGCCCTGAACTTTAGTGACCACACCAGGGAGTAAGAATAAGGAGGGCCAGCCTTTTCTACTTCGTCTTTCGGCTCTGTTGGGCATACACACCATGAACTGTTAGCAGTCACTATTTCTGTGTTTATTACATATAAGAGATGTAGTTGCTTCATAATACCACATCTCTTACCTTCACAACAATCCGTGACACATAAGGAAACTGATACTCTGAGTGGTTAAGTAACTGCTCCAGTTAACTGGTTGGTAAGCAGGAGAGCCAGGATATAAATTCTGCTCCCACTCCAGAGCCTGGGTTATGCCCCCTTCTCCCACGCTGCCTCCCAAGGTCAGCCAAGACAACAGAGGCAGTGAAAAAGCAAGGAATAAGAAACAGACATGTGCTGTGAGAGCTCCTGCGGCGTCTACAACACTGCCAGAGTGTCAATCCAGGCTCCTCATTTTAAACAGTTTAATGCAGTGCCCCACCTGCAAGAGCTCGGCAGCAGCATCGGCAAGACCAAACTCCCTCAGTACTCGAATCTGGATTTCGTAGCTGACTGTGGCGCCTTCCCCGCAGTTCAGCGCGTAGGCTCTCTGTACTTGCTCAGTATGTCGGAGCTCTTGCAGACGTCTGACCATGTCTTTCAAAATGAGGAGACGAGGAACTGAAAGGAAGGAAAACTGTTGGTAGGCAAATACCTGAGCTACACAAAAGACCACTCACTGAGCACAAGAAAACAAAGCATATGTTTTACATCAGAATCTTCTTATAGATTTTTGATAATATTTTAATTTCCTGGCAATTTAGTACTGTACATACTTCTAATTATTTTTTAAGGTTTTAAAATTTCACTGTCCCCAGAAGGCTCTTGATAATGCCACACAGCTCCTGAGCTGTATTATTAGTTCCCAGACTAAATAAAATTTTACTTGCATACATTCTCTTCTGAATCTCAGGATATTTCCTAAGCTTTTAAAATGTAGTCATTCTATGTACCAGGGATTGGACTCAAGTATTAGGGTAAACAGAATAAAGACATAATCCCTGTCCTCAAAGGACTCTGGTTTTCGTGAAGGAGATCAAATAATCCAGTAGTACAGGGCCAGAGACAGTCATGGAGAGAAACATGCAAAGGATATGGAGGGGATCTGGAGGAAGGGGCCCCTGGCCTGGACTGGAGGAAGGCAGGAGAGGCTGGCTGGGCGAGGCGAACCCTGACGCAATCTTGAAGAATGGGAGAAAACCAGGCAGGCAAAGAATGTGAGCACAAGGACCAGGTGCGTAGAACATGCAAGTGAGAGTGTGGCACAAGGACCTGGCATGGTCAGAACTTAGGGTTCCAAAGCGTAAGTAAGGAGAGCATTAAGATCCCCCAATAAGATCATTTAAGTGTGCGTTAAGCAACTACAGAATACTAAATAGTTTGGCCAAAAACAAATCAAAACCAAAACCAAAACCAACAAGAAAAAAAAAAAGAGCATTAAGAGAGAAGGCTACAAGGATGGGTGGGGCAGATCATGAGTGACCTTGTATGTCACAATAAGGGAACTGAATTGTATCTTGAGTACAACAGGTAGTCGGAACGGCAGGGCCACAGCTGTGATGTGGTTAATTGCACTCAGAGCAGTGCCAATCAATGGCTGGTGAACTATGGCCTGTAGGCTACATCAGGCCTGTTGCTTGTTTCTGTAAATACACAGCCACACCCATCTCCTTAGGTATCTTCTATGGCTGCTTTTTGCCTACAACAGCGGTTGAACAAAGCTGAGTAGCTGTGACAGAAACTGCATAACCCACAAGCCTAAAATGTTTACGATCCAGCACATCACAGAAAAACTATGCCAAGCCCTGGTGTAAGGTCCTTAAGGGGAGTGGGTGAGGTTGAGGCAGGAACATGGGTTAAGAACCTAGGGCTGCAGCAGGGGGCTGGGGAAGAAGGGACGAAGTCTATAAAGATTATGAGCCAAATGACTATTACTTTGGGGGGAAAGGGAGCTATTATCGAGCACTGCTTTGTGCCAGGCAAGCTCCTAAGGGCAGCACTCGTGGTGCTTCCTTATGTCTTCACAACAGCCCTAGAAATGAGAAGTCCCCATTCTGCAGACAAGGAAATTAATGTGCAGGGAAGTAGATAGCTTTTCCAAAGTCACACAAATGAAGTGGCAGAGCCAGGACAAGAGCCTACAAGTCTTCTCCAATAAGCTACAGAGCCTTTCATTAGAGGATGGCGAACAAGTTAGAATTAGGATGACACCAGAACTGGGTTAAACAACAGAAGTAGTTAAATAACAGAAAGACGAGCCTTATTCTTCTAAGCATACTTCTGAGCATACTTAATTGTGAACGTTTGGGCTTTTGACATTCTGTTCTAAAATTAAATTATGTTTTGCTATTCAAGTATTAACTCAAGATGATAAAAACAATGCTAATTACAAAAGCTTCAGTATCTGCACAAATCAGCTACAGAAATATCTTTCTTCATACTGTCATCCAATGTTACTTTAAATAACATGTAGCAGACAACTCTGATAAGGCAACAACTGATCAGATATCAGTTGCAGAAAAAAATGTGTGCGTTCAATTAAAAGTTGTCATTATGTAGCCCTGGGTGGTGTGGCTCAGTGGATTGAGAATCCACTGATTCTCACTGGTTCAATTCCCAGTCAGGGCACGTGCCTGGGTTGTAGGCCGGGTCCCCGGTGGGGGGCATGTGAGAGGCAACCACACATTGCTGTTTCTCTCCCTCCCTTTCTCTAAAAATAAATAAATAACATTAAAAAGAAAGTTGTAATTATCTCTTTTATTAACCTTATCTGAAACAGACATTTATAAGCAGAAAATGAATGGTGCCATTTTCAATAACGCTATCGTTTGCTAAATTTAAAAAAATTTCTGACCTCATTTACACTGTTGATTTCCCTTAGAAAATGACATTAGAGCCTTTTGGTTGAAGTAAACATTAACCGTTGTTTGGAAGTTTTTGGACACTGACGGCTATACCTCTGCCTGTGGCCACCTTCCTGAGTCATAAGACTGAGAGTGCGCTACGACAAAATCCACAGGCCAGATCTTGGGAAGTTGGGTCTCCAATGAGTTTCTCCAATGAGAAAACCAATGGTGATCACATTTTGAGGGGGCATATGTACACTCAAAGATATAAATTTATAACTCTTCCCAACAGGTCTTATGAGAAATATCCTATGTGATAAAATATCTGAATTCCTCTAAACCAATGGTTCTCAACAGGTGGCCATTTTGCCCTGCCATGTGCATCTGGCAACATCTAGAAACATAAAAATGTCTCCAAAGGGTTACAGATGGGAGTGTGTGCACTTATGCTACTGGCATCTAGTGAGTTCAGGCCAGGAATGTTGCTGAACACCCTACAATGTACAGGACAGTCTCCGCAACAAATAATTACCCAGCCCTAACTGTCAAAAGGGCCAAGGTTGGGAAACCCTGGGAAAAACTGAACTCTGTATATACCTGTTACTATAAAATAAATTCAAAACAAAAAACTTAGCTTATAAGTATTTATTCTTTGAGGACGACAAGGCATACTGGGTACTGGAACAGGGAGATAATTAGCATATAAATGGATTACAAAAATATCAATTATTTATTTAAATATAAATGCCTGAAACAAAGTTACTGCCTTACCTGGAATTTCATTGGCTACCACCGAAGGGGGGCTTGACTGGTTACTGCTGATCTGCTGGTGGCTGATCATGTGACAGCACTGTGGCACAGCATTACTGACCATGTAAAGTGTGTCTGGCACATTGGACATTCTAACCATTCGCAAACGCACAAGATCTGTTTGTTCCACCATCATCTCGTCTAGCACTGACTGAAATAACAATTCAGTGTTAACAGAGTAAGTCTATCTTCCATTTCTGTTAAATCACATTTGGAGAAAAATTATTACTATCATTATATAAAAAGGGAATTACTTTATTGTTTTCAGTGTATGAAGTTTACAATTAATGGTGAAAGGAAGACATACCCCTACCTCTTTAATTTTTAAACGATCTTTTGGAGTATCTTTGGAAAAAAATAATCATCTTCTGAAAAGTTTCCTTTTAATTGAAGTATTTGAAATTAGAAGGGAAGATATAAAAAATTAACCAGAAGTAAATTACACATAAAGTTACTATAAAGAAAATATATACATGCATGAAATATCAGTGGTCCAAAAAGAAATGCTCAAAAGACAAAATATTACCAACTGATATGAAATTCAACAGACCTATAAATAAATCCAACTGTTAATACTATTTTCAGATGAATCTATTTCACTAACTGCTGAATGGTCAAAAATGACATAATGCACGAACATTTTCTAAATTTACGGGGACAATTCTCTACTCATGTGCAGGTACAGTCATTTGAGAAACAGGGAGAACTAGAGATGAGCTTACTTTTTGAGACAGAGTAGAATGGGAGGCGGGCCCAGTTTACTCCAGACCTTTTATGACCAGGCTCAGCCTTTTGTAAAGGCCTCGGCTACTTCAGTGAGTTTAAGTACTGAATTTATTTCAGACCAGGTACAACCATTCTGCTTTTCCCCTCTGTTTTAGAACCATTTAAGATTTCAACCAGTCAATAAGAGGTAGATTATCATCCTAGTCAACAAAATAAACTTCTCACAAATCCTTTCATGTATCTTAAGTTAGAAACTCTTAATAAAAGCAAGAAAAAATTTAAGACAAATCAATTCTATATCCAAACACACATTATTTTGCCTGTTAAAATTTATTTCTAAAAGCTTAATGGTGATTTCTGACTTTCAAAGACTGTCCGTTCTTCAAAGGGCCAACCCAAAGTTCTTACGGCTGAAATACATCTGATAAAAATTACAGTATTTCATTTTTACCTTACCATATTTTCCAGAAGCATTGTTATAATATACATAATACCAACTATTTACTTAACAGACCTGAAATTTTTTCTTAGTGTGTACTTATTCAAAGACTAAACATAATTTCCAACAGCTAGCCATCACAGAAATATGTTACAAGAAATTATGGCATTTCTTTAGTTTATGAAGGAAGACAAAATGTGTGCAATCTTCTTTCAAGACATTTTTCCCATCCTGAAGATCAGGAAATACTGACAACCATTTCAAAAAAATAAAACTTTCTTTTCAAGTTAACATTTTTCAAGACAACCAAGATGAAAAAAATGTAAAATGGAATTTAACATGACCTCAGTTATAAAATCATGCTTGATAATGAAACATTTCAGAAAAGTATTCGGCTGAGTAGTTAAATTAGAATCTACATTCACTTTCCTGATTATTGAACATTTAGGCCATTTCCAAATGTTTATATAATGCCACAATAAATATATTTGCGCTTACAGTTTGTAATGAAGTGTTCTAAGATCTGAAAATGTTTCTCATTTACCTTTGCTTCCTCAACATAGGGTGAGAACAGTCGAGGACGAACATATATTCCAGCATTTTTCTGCCGTAACCAGGCATTTGACTTTCCACCTTCCGATGCAGGAAGCATATCTGACGGAGGAGTACTAATCAAGCCTCTTTTCATCTTGGAAAGAAAAAAAAATTATTTTACATAAAGATTTGTTTAGTGCTACAAGACAAAAATAATTATACCTATAAATCAAAATGTTCGAACTTTATCATTTGTTTAAAAATTTAGGAATACATGTGAAATTTAAGAATACTTCAAAATGTTTAATAATATTTAAAGAGCTCAGCAATAAAAACTCGTATAATTTCCCATTTTTCTCTACACAGAGGAATGATGTTTTAAAAACGATCTCTTAATTAAAAATGTAACAAATTGGACTTTCGGAATTCTTAATGAAAACCAACTTTTATTTTTTTTCCTTACTCATCTTGGAACTGATTCCATCTCCACCCCAACCCCCTCCCTCCCATGAAAAAAACAAGAGCTAGAGGGCCTTGTATCTACAGTACAAGGACATAGGCAGTGCACACGATGCTTTCAGGCAGGGACCTTGGGGGAGGCGGGCTTGGCTCAAGCCTTAACTCCCCTGAAACAGCTCTGTGACTGTGGACATCTCCTTTCACCTGGGCCTCACTTTAAGGGCTCCTATCCGGCCCTGGAGCTGCGCCACCACAGAACTAAGTAAATGTGGTGGCCTGCTGCTTCCTCATCTATGCTAGGAGAATATAAATCAAGTACCCACAGATCATAAGGTGGCTGTGAAGATTAAATGAAGTTCGGAACAGTGCTTCGCACCTCCGGTTAACAGACATTACTAGCAAACTTTTACTGGGGACTTATTGTGTGGTAGCTATGGAATTAAAAGCAATGATATATTTTTTCTAAGTCTACTAAACCAAAGTTCTAAAATATTTTTCTAAACCAAATTCAGGGTTCAACTTGGTTTGAATCCTAGATTTTCAACAAAACCAAACATTGTTTCTCCAATATTATTCTTGTTAAACACGATAAATGTCTAATTGCTGCATTAGCTAAAATTTTTTTAAATGTAGCATTAGTTTACAAAAGAGAAAACTCACAACTCTAATCTATTACAACTGTAATAATGTTGTTATATTTCCTTCCTTTTTTCAAATGAATTTAAACATTAACTGCATTCTACAATACATAAAATACACACTTTATGTCCTCCTTTCTAAAATTATATTCCATTATCAGCATTTTCCATGTTGTTATATTAGTAATTATAACCACTGTTCAGGGAAGCAAAATATTCTGTCGAGTAGTTGCAGTATAATTTACTTATTTTCCCTGTTCTTAGATATTTAGGCTATTTCTAAATATTTAATGACAATGATACCAATGTACCAGCTATACTTCTCGAATGGAACAGTAACATTATTTCAAAAATCACTGACTTAATAGGTGAAAAAATGATAACATTGTTTTATTTTGCTTTCTTTGAGGTATGTGATTACTAGTAAGACTGAACATTTTTCTAATCAGATTCCATAAATATTTAATTGTTTTCTTCTAGTTTTCTATGTTTTAACATTTAATTTTTCAATCTAACAGGGATTAATTTTGTGTGCAAATGAAATGAGGATTTAACTTTAAACACATTTCCTCTCTTCCCCATTCATCAGTTAGTCTAGCACCACACTAATCTGTGATAGCTCATTATGCTTACTTCTTTTATTAATTAGGATCTTTTCCTAGACTAGTTTGTCTTGCCTGCTATGCTAGCACTAGATATTAAATATTGCATTAGCGTTTTAACATATTTTATATTTGGGAAGAGTTATCACTATGTTCTTTTTAGAGAACTTTTAAAAACTATTATGTTTACAGCATTACATTAAAGTTATAAATCGATGCATGAGGAACTAATATTTGTATTATTTATTATCCTATTCATTCTGAATTGTTCAATCTGAACAATTCTATTCCCTTAAAAATTATACAATTAACATGATCAGCTCCATTAATTTTTAACTGAAAGATCACTGTAAGATTTATTCATCCTCTTCACATTGAGCCACTCTCCTTTCCTCCTGTTTGCTAATTTACTGCTGTTCTTGAAGAGTCTCCAAAGGTAATTTCTACCCTTTCCTTTTTCAGTGCCAGACATGGGGGATACAATATAGTACAAAACAGACATCTGTTTCTCATGGAATTTACACTTTCACAATACTCTACTGGGAACAGTAGAGTATTGTGAAATTATACTGTAAATAAGAAATTATTTACAATGATAAACCAAGATAAGCCTGTACATTTTCGTGCATTTTCTTTTCATGAAAGAGATGAATGAAGACAGACTTACTGCATCACTTAGGACTTCACTGTTTAAAGGTAAGATGTGTTCAATTCGCACAAAAGGTAAGAGAGGAGAAAGGATCTCTCGAAGCTCTTCGACGTCCAGGTCTCGTCTTTTCACACCTCTTTTGTTCACACTATGAGCAGTGCCGCTCAGTAAGTTTGGCTCTATGAGACAGAAAATGAAAAGTCTCCAACCAAATCCAAATTTTCAGAGAAAGGCTTTCTTCTCTTTCTTCTTTTGAATAGTACACTTTCAGTACCATTCTTTGTACTTAAGTACATCTGCTTTAAAAAGGGTTATAAATTATGTTTGTGTTTTATGAAGTTTAGTTAATAGAGATATTCCTGGACAGAGAAAAAGCTTGGTGTCAAAAGTGCAATATTCTTTTATGACTGTTCTGCACTAAAGAATAAAGGACTCTTTTCCATAAACTAACTCAAAGGAAAAAAAGAAGACTATCTATTAAAATCTGGTTTGACCCAGGGCGTTTTCTTAAGCTTTCCCACTTTTTTGACCAGTGTTTAGGACACTGCAGGGCAAGTGCTATTTCTGGTCACTGCAGGTTACGGGTATGCTCATTAGGCTACCGTTTGTTTAACGGCAACTTAACAAGATATTAATCTCGTGGTATTTAAAGCAGCAAAATAAAGGGCATTCTAAGATTTTTATGATTGTCTCCTAAATTTCTGTAATATGGCAATGTTAGTGCATGCAAGGTCTGTCTGGACGAAGTCCAGCCATTCTTAATATGATGAGAATGATTTATGTGACACTGGTGTAACCTGGCAGCCAAGGAGAGTGACTGGAATGCACATGGGGAACAACGACAACTTCACTGTACTAGTCAGTGGGAGCGGCAGAAGCCATTGAGTGAGCATGTGCACTGTGTGACTGTCACATTCAAGTTGTTTGAAATAAAGTTGTTGCAAGTATGTGAATAACGGTTTTTGTCTTCAACTTGCTTATGATTTGCTTCATACTTATACAAGGCACTGTTTTTCAAAAATTTTTTTCCTTACTAGTGGAGTCCTGTTTTCAAGTGAAATCTTACATTAAACTCCCAAATATGTAACCAGTAAGAGCAGAACCCTTATCTACGAAGGTGACTGAAACAAATGTGTAGCTTCGTTCGCTTAGCTTCCTTCTCATCCCTGTGAAAGAGCCTGACATTCTAACCCAGGGAAATTTTATCAAGGATGCTCATTATCTGCCCAAAATAAATATGACATTACCAACCTTATGTCAATGAAAAGAACCTATGGCCTATGATGATTATGTAACATTACATACACCCAATTCTTGCTATTTGGGGTAGTTTTGTTCTACAAAGTCACCAAGAACAACTAATTTGCCAATACTGAACCACTGCTCCTAAGGGAAGCACAGGGGTAGATTCCTGTGAGCCTCTGATCACATTTTTGACAACTGGTCAAGACATAACTTTGTTTTACGTGTGTTGCTCTCTAAAGGCATCTTATTAATATGTATGTTGATATATTAGCACTGAACTCATGGCCAACGGCACTGTAACTCATATCTGAACAAGGCTTATCTAACACACATTTTCTCTGTGAGACACATCGCAGCCTTCTTTTGCTTAGGAAAACTAGGCAGCACTAAGTATGATGCTCGGAGGTCATTTTAAACAATGAGATCACCCCCTAAACCCTATAAGAATGTGAAAAACATAGCACTACATATACTGTGAAAGGACACATTTACAATATGAGAGTGGACACAAGAAGGCAGAGTATCACCTTAAGCTGGGAACATGCGCATCAAGGGAACAGATTTTTTTGTCATTCCACACATGTCTGCGAATGCCCATGAAAGTGCCAAGAGTACTGATTTGGGGACTGCAAATAAATTTTAGCAAGTAGGTGAATTTGCCAATGCGCAGTCTGGCGGTGAGGAGGACAGACTGTAGACTGACTGCCATTTGAAAAATGTCCAAAATTAACAGTGGTTATTATATTTAAAAATTCAAACCTGAGAACTGCTAAAGGCTTCTCCGGTTTGAATTTGTTTCTGCTAAAGGTAGGCCACAGAGAAATAAATTGGGAGAAATCAAATAGGAAGACTGCTTTTGTTCCCTAGTACTTGGGTAGTAGTGTATTAATGGGATATATAAAAAGGTTTAAAGGCAATTTAGCTTGATATTTTAATATATTTAAAAACATGGCAACCCTATAAACTTACTACTAAAAACTGTCTTGAACACTTGAAAGAGTCAGACTGTGTGGCCTGTAAGTTGTATCAAAAGCTGGTGAGCTGCTCTGCCTGTGGAGTAGTCACTCTCTGTATCACTGCTTCATTAATGAACTCTTTCACTTTAAACTCTAAAAAATTAAAAATAAATCAATAAAGCTGTTGAAAAATGACAGGGAAGGAAAATCTGCATTTAATTTTTCTAATTAAAGTCTGATTTTGTTTTGGGTCCATTATACAGGAATACAATATTCCATGAAGGAAGGACCACAGATGGGTGGACTAGCCCTAGTTACGAATAAAAGAATCGCAACCCTCTGAAGTTGAAAGCCCGCACTCTGCATATGAGGCTTTCTCCTTTTCTAGAATATCCCCAGCTGGAAGTCACTCAGAATTAGTTCTCCTTTACTTTCACAAAATTTAAAAATAAACAGCAATTTGCATTTTGGGGGTAGTCATTTTTTTTTTAATTTAGGTAAAATTCACATAATATAAAACTCACCATTTTAAAGTATAGAAGAATTTGGTGGCTTTTAATACATTTACAACATTGTGCAACCGTCGTCACCATTAATTCCAGAACATTTTTATCAACAACATGCATTGTAATACTTTAATCATTAACTGAAAAATTTCATTCTACTACTTCTGTAAATCAGTCAGCATTTAATATTAAGCACATAGAAAGATAACATTAAAAGTATCCTTTTAAAATTGTAAAATATAATTTTTTTGGCATATTTATTTCCAACAAAGCATATCCTCTCCACCTACAAAAATTTTTATTTTCACCAGGCCACAGTAGCTATTGTCAAGACTGACATGTAGTTTCATGTCAGTGAGTTTTTGGGAAAAACAGTATAAGCTAATTTTCTGAGCTTACCTCTGTCTGCTATTCTTTTCATCAGCTGGTGCTCACCCCATTTAATCAGATATTTAAGGATATCTTGTTCACTTGCCTATAATAAAAAAATGTTTTATACTTATTTTGGTGAAATTAGGTAAATGGTTAATTTCATTAATGACTTCCTTCTAGGGTCCTAAAGTAAACATAGGGTACAACTTACCTACTACATTTCACTCTTTACACTGGCTATCTGAATTGTTCAAGTTAAAACTTGTAGTCCATCAACAGCAAACACACGAGACTGTACTACATGGGTTTTGTCCAATAACTTCACTCTTGGCTTCAACTAAAATTTTTATTCTTATTTCCATCTTTATTTTTTCTTTATCTTGTTCTCTTCACCTATTTTAACTTTTATTTTATTTTACTATATGGTCTTTATACAGCTGCCTTGAATTCTTTTTGGGACAAGATGGAGATAAATAAGTAAATTTCAAAGTATATGGATATAGAGTGGCCACTACCTCCTGCAAGAACAATCACCACAAGGTATTCTACTAACTGGTGAAAGACCTGTTGAACACAATCTATGAAATGGCAACGTGTGCCTTATTTCTTTGTATTTTATCTAAAATTTTAAAGCAAATCTAGGCTGCTCTCCAAGGTTTTTACTTTCTAAGAAGAAACACAAAGCTTCTAAAGACAATAATCTGAGAAAACTGACAAATCCTAACTCCCATAATGCGTGCAGTCTAGATCAGGACAGTAAAATGAGGTTAATAAACACAGATCCTAAGTAAATCAAATCTAAGATGACAACATTTGTACTACAATCAAAGCACAAATGCTAAGTGGATTATTTAACACTTTTTTTTTTTTAAAGATTTCATTTGTCTATTTTTAGAGAGAGGGGAAGGGAGGGAGAAAGAGAGGGAGAAAAACATCCGTATGTGGTTGCCTCTTGTGCGCCCCCCAAGTGGGGACCTGGCCCCCAATCCAGGCATGTGCTCTAGCCTGGGAATTGAACCGGTGGCCCTTTGGTTCACAGGCCTGCGCTGAATCCACTGAGCCACAGCAGCCTGGGCTTAACTCTTTACTGTATTTCTGACTGAGATGGAAGCATTTTATAACTTCTCTAGTACAACTATAAAAAAATAAGAAAAGGATTACTGGGTTTTTGTGTCTTCATAACACTAAAACTGTTGTACAATTTTCAGCATAAAATCCATACAACTGATGGCAAAGAAAATTCAGCTTAAACATACCTTACCTGAAAATTTTTGTAATATTTTAAGTCTGTTAGTTTTAATTAATTACCAAATTAGATGGATATATAAGAACACAGAATTTGCTAAAAACTGCTTCTGATTAAAAATAAGTAGTTGAAAACATTATTTTACTTTAGCAGTACATATATACAGTTTTAATAAGCATTTGCATAGATTAGAAATTATTATTCTTACTTTGTGGTGCTTAAGCTACTATCTACAGTGTAAGTATCTAACACTCCACCAAAAATAAAAAACTGGTATAGTGAAATTACTATTAGTGTAAGTTCCAACTATCACCGCTGGGTTGTGCTTCCGGCCCTGCCTACTCTCTCGCCCGTCTGGCGCCGTTGACCAGGACACGGGATGGTTCACAATGTTGAGTCACAGTAGCAGAGTGCACAAAGGGCCAGAGAGCTAGAAGTCTTTGTTGTACAAATGGGAAGAGGGCACTCCTAGGTGGGTTGACCTCGCTAGATGTGAGAATAATAGAGTGTAGATGGGCTTCCTGGTGCACATATGAATGACAATGAATCTGAGAGGCATATAAATGATTACCTGCAGGTAGTCAGACTGGATAGCAGTAAGCAGATGGTCTTTGCTGAGTTCATAAAAAACATCCGAAGTCATGACCTGGGAAAATTCCTCACAGAGGAAATGTAAAGCTTGTCGGTGCACCCATTTAGAGCCATATGGATGAGAGCTCCACTTGAGGATGGCAATTAAGGTATCTAATGAGATGCTCTCAGCAATGATATCCTCACAGCCTAAAAGAGAAGGCAAATACTTTGTGAGGTTAATCATAAATTTACTTATTGAACATTAGTGTGTTAGACACTATACTTAAAAGTAGCAATAGTAAAAAAGAACAAGGAGATAAATAAAATCTCATGGAAATCACCAAGACTTGGTGGGATGGGTAATAAGTAACAATGGACTATGGCCTCTCTAGGAAATCTGCTGTTCCACAGGGACAGAGCCATAGAAAAAGGCAGAAAACCCTTATAATTGTTTAAGGAAATACATATCTGTGCGAAAGTCCCACAATCTGAATAAGACACTATAGTGGAGGATACTGGACCAAAGGGGAAAGAGTGGGCAGAAATGATACAATGGTGGGAAGTGGTTAGAGGGAGGATATGGACGGCACCTGCCTGATGATGAGAACCCGCATTTGCGAAGAAGACAGGTGGGCTATCTTCTACAAGCTATGAGGACATCTGCTCTTTGTATCATTCTAATAAAAAAGAACTTGCACTTCAATAGCTTAATCCCTTGGAATAAAGATAAAATTTTGCAGTTTTAAGCTCATCTGCGATTAATTCTGGTGAATTAAAAAGAAATAAGTAGTTTAAGTGGAAAGGACCAGGATCCTGGAGAGGGTGACTATGGCACTTTAAGAACTCAAAAGGAAAAAAAAAATCTGAGGCTACTCAGTTATTCTCCTTAGGAAAGATCATTTCAAACTAAAAAGATAAAATATAAAATCTGAGCGACGAAGATTGTGGAAAGGAAAATGACTAAAATAGAACAGAAATTCTTCATAACTAAGTTTACTAAAAAATAAAAATGGACCCAGATAATGTGGGGAGGAAAAATGAGATGTTTATACAACCAACAACAAAAATGTGGCTAAACGGGCTGCTCTCTAATGAACTTAGGGCTTTGAAAGATATGGCCAAACTCCAAAGACTTCCAAAGCTCAAAACTATTGTGGAACCATGAAAGGCGAAAAGAGAAAGGTAATGGTTTCCATTTTCAGGTGATAGATCATTAGTAACCAATGTAAAGTCTGGAGAAACTAATGATTCATTATTCCCTTTTCTGATATGGTACCAAATAAAGAGAATATCATAGAGAACTGTGTAACCCAATTTCTGCAGAACATTTAGCAAAATACTTTCTGCTCTCTCTAGATTATTGGCTCCACAAAACAGGAACTGTTACCTTTACTGCTTCCTTGGCACCTCTTTGCACACGGTAGGTACCAAATAAAAATTTGAATGTACAACTGAGATCTTTGTAGATATGATGAAGAGATGTAGATGGATGACTGAAAAATGGTTAAGAGAACCATTTGTAAGTAGCCCTGTTTAATTTGGGGGATGAACTGGAGAGTCTGTTTTTGCAATGTTTGTTAAGAACTTGAAAGAAGATGTGAAAAGTATGCTTCAAAATTTCCAGATGCCCTAAAATTGGGAAACACAGTTAACAACCCACTGGATAACATGATCACGTTATCACTGGATAACCTGGCTAAAATGATGGGTCAAAATGAAGATGAAATATAACTAGGAAAGTTAGAAAGTTCTACATTTAAAGAAAATCACTGCACACTAGATGATAGGTGAGAGCTAGCATAACTACCACCTATGTAAAAATAGTATCTGGGTATTTTAAGGGAATGAATGTAAAATGTAGCATGGCTGCTATAAAGCTGAAGCAGCCTCAGGTCTCTAAGATGCGAGCACAGAGCCCCAGTCAGAGAGCATCGCAGTACTCCGCTGTGGGCTGCTGTGTGCCAGGCCCTGTGTTTTAAGATGGGGCACCAACAAAACTCCAGAATCCTCAGGAGAAAATTTAAGACCTGTCATAGCAGAAAAGGTCCAAGAAAATAAGATTATTTGGCTTATGTCTCTAAGGAGAAACTAAGAGCTATATTGAAATGTCTGTGAAACTTCAGGGGGCAAAGGAGAAAGGGTCAATTTCTCTGTTGTTCCAAGGGTAGGTCCTGGAAAACAAACATGTTAAAAGGAGGATTTTGACTCAATATTAAGAATATTTCTAATTTCAAGCTTCTAGTAATTAGAATTGTTCTCTCCTCCTCTCAAAAAAGGATCCTTCTAGAAAAGTATAGAAGCAAAGGCTGGCTCATCACATTAGAAATAGGGGACAAAAAAACCCCACACTGGATATGGAACTAAGTAAGGTTAGATGACACTTAAGCTGCTTTCACCACAGGAGAATCATTTTAAGAAAAATGATAACAGGGTAAACGTAAGAGTTATTTAATCTAAAGATTAAGTTTTAATTTAAACTTTAAAATAAAATCCTTACAAAGAATACGGAGATCACCACAATGAAATCTAAATGTAAACAGCATCCGTATACATGAATAAGTGCTGATGAGAACTGGGAAATACACAAACATTCTGAACAGTTCTTATGATTTTACGGCGAGCCTTGAATGCCAAGCCGAGGACAGGCCTCTCTTGGTAGCCAGTGGAAGACTTCTGTCAGGTCTGTAGTTTTAAAGCAGGCATCGCACTAGAGGTGAGTACCATGAGCCAACGTCACAGAAAAGGCAATTTGGTAGACGTGTTTGGGAATGGAGCGGTGGAAATTAGAGAAAAAGTGGTTATTTAAAAGGACATGTCACTATCTTACTAAACCAGAATACTGGCAGAGGTAAAGAAAGAAAATTAATGATAACATCATATTATTTAAACTTGAGGTTTACAAAGAAGACATGGTAAGAAAAAAATTGGGCTTTGAAATCATACAGATTGGACTTGAAATTCCACTTTGACCACTTAGCAGCAGAGACACTTTAGGTAAATCATGTAACTACTCTGAGCTTGAACGTTCTTTGTAAAACTGGGATTAAACTCCTAACTCAGGGTGGTTAGGAAGTTGAATGAGACTGCGCCCTCGAAAGCCTTCATTTGTCCCAACATTCTGCCACTTGCCAAGTGCTGTGAATACACAGCTCCTTCTACTGCACCCTTTCCTGAATGACGTCGTCCACTTGCATGCTCTTAACTCTCATTGCGTCCTTATGACTTTCACGCTCACAGTTCCCGCCCAGAGCTCTCTCCTGGCTCCCGGACTCTCTTCTTAACCTTCCCACTGGAGAGTTCTACATGGACATCTGCAGACATCTTATAAGTCATTCGTTTCCTCTGAGAAATCCATTACCCCATT
The DNA here is from genome assembly GCA_004026545.1 of Mormoops blainvillei. NCBI lineage: Eukaryota > Metazoa > Chordata > Mammalia > Chiroptera > Mormoopidae > Mormoops > Mormoops blainvillei. The sequence continues at coordinate 136,998 of PVJD01000448.1, forward strand.
TTTAAATCTGTTTTAAAGAAGAATATCTCATCTCCTCAGTCACCGAAGCCAGAGACCTGAGTATTACTATTGATTCCTTCTTCCAAAGCCCATATCAAAGATATCAACAACTGCTGATCACTCTATTCTTATTTTAAATCTACCCCCATCACTGAAATTGGACTGCTATCTTAAATCACTCAAAAATGAACTCAAAATGGAGTAAGAACTTAAGTGCAAGACCCAAAACTGTAAAACTCTTAGAAGAAAACTTCAGAAAAAAGCTTTTCACATTGGCCTTGGCAATGACTTTTTGGATATGACACTAAAAGCAAAAATGAACCAGTGGGACCACATCAAACTAGAACAGCTTCTGTTCAGAAAAAGAAACAATCAGCAAAATGAAAGGCAACTTACAGGATGGGTGAAAATACTTGCAAATCCTGTATCTGATAAAGGGTTAATAAAAAAAAAAAGAAACTGACAAAATTCAATAGCAAACAATCTGATTAAAACATGGACAAAGGACCTGAAAGGACATTTTTCCAAAGGCATACGAATGGCCAACACATATATGAAAAGGTGCTCAACGTCACTAGTCATTAGGGGAATGTATATCAAAACCACAATGAGCTGTAATCTCACCTGTTAGAATGGCTATTATCAAAAAGGCAAGAGACAGTGTTGGCGAAGATGTGGAGAAAAGGGAACCCTGGTGCACTGTGAAAATATAAACTGATACAGCAAGTACAGAAAACAGTACGGAGGTTCCTCAAAAAATTAAAAACAACTACCATGTGATCCAGCAATCCCTCTCCTAGGTATTTATATCTGAAGATGATAAAATCACGATCTCAAAGAGATACCTGCATTCCCATATCCATCGCGACCTTATTCACAGTAGCCAACACATGGAAACAACGCAAGTGTCCATCCACAGATGAATGGATATAGAGAATGTGGTATACAAGGTGGAGCAAAACTAGGTCTACGTCTGTACGTGAAACATGGTTTACTCTTATATTCTTATTTATTAATTATTGTATTTTCTATATGAACTGTAAACCTACTTTTGCCCCAACTTGTATATATAAAATGGAGTATTACTCAGTCATAAAAAGAAATTCCTGACATTTGTGACAACATGAATGAAACCTGACTGCATTATTTTAAGTAAATAAGTCAGAGCAAGACACATACTGCATGATCTCACATATATGGGAAATCTAAAAACATCAAACTCAGAAACAGAGATGGGCGGTTTATAGGGGTTGAGAGGTGGGGGAAAAGGGAGACATTGTTCAAAGGCTACAAACTTTCAGTTCCAAGCTGGATAAAGCCCAGGGACCTAATGTACAGCACGATGATTAAAGTGAACAATGCTGTACTGTATACTTGAGAGTTGCTATGAGCACACAGCTTTAATGTCTCACTGTAACAACCAAATGTTTGTTATGCTAGGTAAAGGATGTGCTACCCTTCTGGTAAACATTTTGCAATCCATACATGTATCAAATCAATATATTGTACAGCGTAAACTTACACAATATTATGTTAATTATATCTCAACAGACCTGGGAAAAAAAGGAAATCTAGATTAAATCTATTTTCACTACAAAAAAACAACAGGTTGAATTTTTCTGGGTTTTATTTTTCATACCCTTTTGGCTAATATTCACAGCTTGGTTGTCCCTGCTGAGTAGAGAGGTATAATATAGAAGTAGCGTCAAAGTGTAACATAGTTATCTACATGGAAGTGTATTTTTTTAAAGTGTCTGTCCCTGTTAACAGTTACAAGATTTCTTTGCAATAGCTAGATGCCAGGGGTATTACTAACATTATGGACCTATTCGAAATATCTTCCTATGCTCCTTTCAATATACTGTTAAAATTTTATCTATTCAATATATTTTAAAAGACATGTTCTGAGACATTCTCTGGGTGGATGATTATATAAGAAACTGATAACACTGCTTGACTCTGTGAAGGGAACCTGAGTGGTTGGGGGACAAAAAGCTGGAAGGACAGGAGACTCTTCAATGAGTTGCCTTTTTTTTTTTACCTTTTGAATACTGTTTCATGTGAATGTACCTGTTCAAAAAGTCAAATTATTAAAAAACCCCAGCTCATCAGACTATGAAAGTTGTTGGGTGTTCCTTCCCTCGGGGCTCAGTATATCATCAATGACTGACCGCAAAATCCAGCAAATATGTAAAGGAAATGAGAGTTTACTTTGAGAACATTACTCCCTTCTGATGGGAAAGTGGCAGTGAGATTTACGCCGCTTGTGCGTGGAAGTGCATGCTGAGTGCTTGTACTCCTTATTCTTATAGCTTTTGCAAAGCTGTGTGAGAGGGAAAGGCAGGCAAAGATGGGAAAACTGAAAACTTCTAGGGAATAACTTTTGGCAAATAAAGAAGGAGGTCAAAGCACACAGGTAACCTCTGATAAAGACTGAAGATTTCTCTTTACATAAAAGGAAACAAAAAGACTAAGTTTAAGAACGCTTATGATTTTTATTGAATACAGATTTATTTTTAATGTTTACTTTATAATGTTCCCTAACACGACATTTTAAATATTTGTTTGTGTTTGGGGAGGTAAGTGAGAACAGCATAATGAAAGGGAAAGGCATTCATGGGATGTCATTTCTCTGGCAAAGGCATCACAAACAAGCCTCCGCTACAGCATAATTCAGGGCCTCTAACTGGACATACAGGATGCCTGAACTCCTTGAGATTGAACACAAGTGCTTCTTCTCTTTTTAAAAATTATTTAATTTTAGACAGAGGGGAAGGGAGAGAGAGAGAAACATCAATGTGTGGCTGCCTCTCACATGCCCCTACCGGGGACCTGGTCCGCCAACCCAGGCACGTGCCCTGACTGGGGAATCGACCAGGTGACACTTTGGTTCACAGGCCAGCAATCAATCCACTGAGCCACACCAGCCAGGGCTGAACACAAGGTCTTATGTGCAGGCACCTTGCTGGAAAAGAGATGCACAGTACACATCTTCAATCAGGCTGACCAGGCCCGATCCCAGTTCCCTTTAGCTGTGTGATGTGCAAAATTCTGCCTGTTTCCTCACCTGAAAAATGTTTCTCAATCCTCAAAATTTACTGTGTCAGATTATTTTAGGGTCAAATAAAATAACATACTCATAGCATCATACATTGTTTTAACTTAAAATAGCAGTCACTTTAATAATTGTTTCCTCAGTGAGGTACCCATTATACTGTGCATTCCAACCCAAAAGCAAGCACTGGAATTGCAGGGGATATAAGAGGTTAAGAAGGGAGCATAGTCTTAAGAGAGCAGAGCAAGTCAAAGATCATAAAACAATGACAACCTAAAGTCCTGTGCACTTTCCTCTCAAAGATCATTTATTATATTGTTAAATAAAAACAATCCTGGTACTCAGCATGTGAAAAACTCAGAGGTTCACAGTTCTTTATGTAAAAACAAAAAATACCCATTTAAACCTCTACCTTTTTACTACCCTAAGACCATGTTCCCACTAGTAACATAATGTAAGCTCATTCCATTATAAGAAAAACACAAAGCTTTTGTGGGTAGAAACATGTTAAGATTTTCAGAAAATGTTATATCTCATGGTTAGTCATCTCTTAAATATGATCATATTCTCCCTTAAAACAATGCATCTCACATCAAAATGTAGTTTAGGAGTGCAGTTCATATCATGGAAGACTTCACACATGGTATTTTTATTGTTTATGCTTTAAAAGCTATCAATCTAGAATTTAAGATGAGGTGTAAGAATAACGAAGAAACTATTAAATACGCAATTTAGTGCAGAATATTTTCTGAACCTCTTAGATAAAAGCTCTGATATCAGTAAGTTTAGAAAACCCATGTATTTTCTAGAAATATTTTCATGAATCAGTGTCAAAATTGAGCAATGTTCTTGAATGAAAATTTCAATTAGGAAGAACAAGGACAGTGGAAATGTAAATTTAAAACCAATCCACTTCAAAATGGGCCGACTCTGTTATGGCTGAAGAGGAATAAGGTTAGAAGTAAAGACATTTAAGTGTGCAAACTGTGTTTCCCATTTTCTGGCACTATTTTCACATGCATGGCCATTTCACCTTCAAGTGACATGACATACAAGCACTTACTAGAAGTTTCATAGACACATCAATGTTAATATGAGATATATAAGAATGTTTTAGTGGAAGGTACCAAAACAGAGCTCAAAATCATTTAGTATATCAGTTCTCCCCTTCGCTTAGACATAGTGAGGTTAGCCCATTTTAATTTATAACAGAAATATTCCTCTTCATCAAAATATATGAAAAAATAGTTGGAGGCAAGGAACTTTCTAGACAGTTTATATTCACTGTTTTAGTGGCTCAGTAAATACATTCCAAACTATGATCCAGTCTTTAGGAGATACTTATAAAAAGAAAAGCAACGCAGAATAAAGTGTATAGCACGGTGCTCTTTGTACTGGGTTGGTCAAAAAGTTTGTTTTTTTCCATAGGATGGCTCTAGTAGCACTTGGTTGTCTTTAACTTTATTCAAAAGAATTTTGTTAGACTGCATTGTAACAGTTGTCATATCAACGTGCATTAAAAAAAAAACATCAAAAACTGCTGAATTCTTGTGTAGCGATTTTAATATAGAAGATAGAAGTAAATACGCAACAGTTTTGGCATATTATGTTTTATTTTTCAAGAAAAGTAAAAATGCAAAAAATGATTTGTGCAGCATATGGAGAAGGTGCTGTGACTGATCGAATGTGTCAAGAGTGGTTTGCAAAGTTTCGTGCTGGAGGTTTCTCGCTGGATGACGTTCTTGGTCAGGCAAACCAGCTAAAGTGGTAGTGATCAAATCGAGGCATTAATTGAGAATACTCAATGTTACACCACGCAGGAGATGGCCAACATACTCAAAATATCCAAATGAATAATGTTATTGGTGGAAAAAAAGTGTCCTTTTATGGAAAAAAAACACACAGACTTTTTGGCCAACCCAATACAAAAGAATAAAATATGCACATGAAATATACACACACACTCCTGCACATAAAAAGGTTTGTAAGAAAACTCTAACTGTTTAAAGTATGCCATTAATAAGGATTTGGGAAAAGGAGTAGTAGTGGGTGAAAATATACCTTAGGCTGTGTTTCTGTATCATGCCCTTTTTTCAACAATGCACATGAACGGCTTTTGAGATATATTCATCAAAATTTAAAGTTGCTATGGGAGATGGTTTATTTATGAATGCAAAGTATACAGGAAACTTAGCTACTGGGTGTAAATTCTTGCTTTGAAGTTCATTTTTTGATCACTAGAAGTCACCCTGGGGAAGTACCAACTGAAGGATTTTGTTTCCTCATCTCCAAAATGGGGAAAATGATAGTAGCTACCATATAGGTTATTGTAAAGATTAAGTGAGGTATCCCCCCCCCCAAAAAAAGGGGCTTAGCCCAGTGTCTTGCAAAGCCATAGCTAAATAATACCATTACTAATCTATCTAAATTCTTAGATTAGTTTGTTCCAGCCACCTCCAAAACCAGAAGTAGACAGAATGCTTTTGTCTGGTTAGAGTCCTTCTACTTTGAAAACTTTAGGAGCTAAGTGCAATATCTGTTTTTAAGGTAGGCACTTAACTCTATGTATCTTAATACTGAGTTTGAAAAGCCCGGCTATTTCCCTCTTCAGTCACTAATGCCCTCCCCCGACCCTATTTTCCTTATACTGAATAACCTGCATCTTGGATTGCAGGGTTTTTGTACTTCTTGGCAATGAAAGGTCTAAGAATATTCAAAGTTTGACTATGATAGAGTCAGAAAAATAAAAATAAGTTGGGGCTTTAGGAAAAGGCAGCAATTAAGCCATCTGTCAATGTTTCTAAGAGAAAAGGGACTACTATAATTGAATCAAAGTGGGAGTTTAGACCAAATAGCCCACCACCGTAGGGAAGCTCTATGGACCATTTCTTATGGCCCTGTTTTGCCATCTAAGGCTGAAAGTTCTCCGAAATTATAATCGCATGTATTGCTGCTTTCAAAAAGTCTGAATCTGGTGTTTTTTGACTTTGGAAACTTGGAAACCATGCCTTCAAATGACATGTATGGAAAATAACTCAATTCTTTTATCTTTATATAAATTTTCTAAGGAGTTATCGCAATTCAGTTTTTATTTATTTTTTAAAAATATCTTATTTATTTATTTTTATAGAAAGGGGAGAGGGAGAAAGAGAGGGAGAGAAATGATGTGCAAGAGAATGGATTTGTTGCCTCTCTCACACCCTCAACTGGGGTCATGGCCAGTAACCCAGGCATGTGCCCTGACAGGGAATTGAACCATCAATCTTTCGGTCCACAGGCCGGTGCTCAATCCACTGAGCCACGCCAGCCAGGGCTGCAATTCAGTTTTTAAAACACTTATTAAGGTACTGCCATCTATAAGCCAGGCATAATGTGTGCTGCTTGCATTTCCACGAAGAAGAAACGGGCTCAAGAAGGAACAAGCTCAAGTTGAGGAGCCCAGGCAGAATTTATACAGCTAATATGTGGCAAAACCAGGACTAGAACACAGATATAGCCTCAAAGTTCATATTTATAAAACGCCATTAAATTTGAGTACTGTTATTTAGCTCTGAACTTCTCTGCAGAACTGGAAACCCACTCTCCAAGCTTCACAGGGTCATGAGGATGAAATGAAACAACGTAAGTCAAGTGACTATCGTGAAGTTTGGGCACACAGTGGGATTAAAAAAACTTTAATTCTCTTCTCCCTAGCACTGCATCTTGCATAGAAACACAGGCTAGCCCGGTATTTTATTTTTTTAATCCTCACCCGAGGGCTCCAACCAAAACATACTGGCTAATCTGAAATTTTAAAAATTAGCTTTTAAGGCCTTGAAAGAATTATATGTCTTATTTTAGACCTACTGACATCAAAAGTTTCAATCAATTCAGACAATTAACTATTCTGTTTTACTGTGAAAGTCACATAAACAGTGATACATGCATAGTATAGTGAAAAACAGATACCTCAGTAATTCAAGACAAAGTGTGATAGCCTAAGTTTACAAGCCTTTCTCTATTTCAGAACATGTTGCACTGGGCAGCACCGTTGGAGATGTTATCTGCTCTCTTCATGGTGACTAGAGTTCAATGTATTCTTTAAATAAGTAGTACTATGTTGTTCAAAGTTTTGTATTCACATTCATACTAAGTATAGCGTTCATCTTTTACCTCATTATATTAATGTCTGTCATGTTCAAATTAAATCCAATTTCTCATACCTTGATTATAATAAACACTCAAATTTGGGATGAAAAAAAACAAAACAAGTCTCTCTTTCTATTTCATCATTTCCCTCCACTGTGGCATCCTTAGAATTTCAGTATCACAGAGAAAAGGTTTTGCTTATTGTTGAGAAAAGGTTTCTAATTATCTAAACAGAAGTAGAAAACATTTGATAGACTTTACTGTACATGAACTGTACCTAGAAATAACACTTCTTGCCTATGGCTACAAAGTGCCTAATAAATACTTACATTTATAAAGTCATATAACAAGACATAATATTAATTTACACTGTCTTTTAAATTTTCAAATAAGGGTGAATAAATACTCTACCTTCAACAGACAAGAAACAAACAATGACAACCCTTTACAATTTTATTTTTCCTTGATAAATTAAACATGACAAGTAAAAAAATGCCTAATTTAGAATACCAATTTCCAAGTTACTTTAACATTCTAAATTATATTTATTACCATAAACACATCTTTATTATTGAAATTTTAGATACATAATTAGATTTTTAATCTAAATTACAAGTTAGTGCAAAAGGAATGACCTTGGATTAAACTCTTTTGTGTGGGTTAACTCTTATTCATTTTTATTGTATTGCATTTTTTCCCATTGCCATTTATCTCCCGTATGCCTTCTTCCACCTCCACAGCCCTTACTCCCTGCGATCACCACTGCTGTCTGTGTCCATGAGTTTCTTCTTTTTTTTTTTGCTCAATTAATCTTTGGCTTCAAAGATTAACAGCCTTGACTTGCTTCAACCAATATTTTAAATCCAACGGATACCCTAATTCATATCAGTGGACCAAAAAAGTAAAGAGTTGATGACACAATTTTATTTGAAATTTAACTTAAAACCAAGTTTAATGGTAGAGAGTTACACACCATTTAGACCACATCTAAACTTACTTTCACAAGTAATATTTCATATTTTATCTCCTAGATTGAGGTTTAGTGTTTTCCTTTCATTTGCAACCTCTAAGGTTAAACAATGATTTACATTCCCCCCTTTTTTAAAAACAGAAAAGTTACTTCGTTTTCACATGTGTTAAAGATAATTCAAAACATGTAACTGAGAGTCTACTTAAAGAGCAGAACGCTGTATTAGGCTCTCAGGGTGATTCAAAAACATGAACCAAATGTTGATCCTGTCTTTAGGGTATATAATATACTAATTGAGAGAGGAAATGAGACAAGTATACAGGTAATTCCAAAGCAAGTTAGATGACATGAAAACATTAAAATAAGTGTTTCAGAATTTTGCAGGAAGTAGAAAATACTTTAATTTGGAATGCCTAAGACAACCAAAGGAAGTCGTGAGTTTGGTTTTAATGGGTAGGGTTGAATTTGGACATTTAGTGATCAAAGGCAAAGATATTGCAAGACAAAGAAAAGTGTGAGCAGAGGATCAGAGACAGAGCATTTGTAGTCTATAGGAAAAATGGTTCAAGTTCTAAAGTAAAACACACAATTAAACATTACACTTTACAACCCTAGTCATAATTTTGTGCAAAAAAAATTAAGTGCTAAGTTTCATTATTTGAGACATGTTACTTGTCATTTGGACTGCCATTCCTGAAACTGAGATTAATTCCTTTTCTAAGTTGCATATTTAACTGAAACTTTTATTTACCACTCTGATCTGTTGATAATCATCTTTAACTTAGCTCCATTAGTCTCTCAAAAGTACAGTCAGAATAATTTGCTGAAGAGGAAACAATTACAGACAGAAGTAAAATGAACTGTGAGCACAAATGAACTGAGACGGAAGAGTATCAACATGGGAACAATGGAGAGGATGGTAAGATGGAGGAATGGATTAGTGAGTGAGGACAGTGAGTCTTTGCTATTTGTTTCAAGTCACACATTCTTGAAATCTAACCAAGTTGCTAAGGTAAAAAAACAAGCCACTGCTTTCAGTTGTTTGTTAGATTTTTAATTCAATACAGTATAATCATAAGCATTATGACTAAAAACATGGGAGTCCATTTTGGAACTAAAGTTATAAATTTCATATTCCAAAGACTAAAAACTACATTTTTTCTTTCCTTTTTAAAATTAATTTTTCTATCGCCATTTATCCCCCCATATCCTCTTCCACCTTCATCCCCGATCTCCGGCAAGAAAACTATTTTTGATTAAGATGAAATAATAAAACGTGTAGTTTAAAGGGGACTACTGTAAAATGCCCTGCATTGGAATATGCACGTAGATGTTGGTGCTATTTCTGGGTTATTTTGTTTTGAGGTCAGGAGTATTTTGCGACAAGACAACAAACTCCTACAGCAGGCCCATGGGCTGTTAAAGTTCATGAGAAAACCTATAGTTCTCTTAAAGAGTGGGTTTTTACCCCCCAAATTTTTAAACCATGGTATATTCTCACATTTTCAGAGCTGCTTACTCAGTGTATGCTATGGTCATTGTGAGAAGTCAGAGAGCAAACACCTGATCCTTTATTTGAGCCTCTTCTAATCTAGTCATCTATTTTGGAATTTTCTACACTAGTACTTTTAACATAGGTACTGTTATTAACCAGGCTTCTATGCTGCAACCACAGAATACAATTCTAGCTGGTTTAAACAAAAAGGAATTTATCCAAAAGGATATTGTTAGCCCAGAGTTACTGAGAAACCTGGAGATGGGTTCAGAAAACAAGAGCAAATGGAGGCTGCGGGGTGAGGATCACTGTGCTGCCCTGGGACCCTGGTCACTGAAGCTTCTGCTCCATCCCTGCACACTGAATGCCATCACTGACACCCCTACCACTGACTTCTCTTTTTCCACTAGATGCTGCTGCCCACCCCTTGTAGAAAAAATTCTCTGTAGACCTTACTTTCAGCAACAGAATCGAAGTCTAGGCCATGTGCTTAATTCAGAGAAGGCTAAGGAAGCAAGTATCTGACCTTTTAGATTTTAAGTATATTTTATTGATTACCCTATTACAGTTGTCCTATCCTTTTTTTCTCCCCCTCTGCCCGGTACCCCCATTCCCTCTAGCATTCCCCGCCTTAGTTCATATCCACAGGTTGTACACAGAAGTTCTTTGGTTTCTCCATTTCCTATACTATTCATAACATGCCCGTCTATTCTGTACCTACCAATTATGCTTCTTATTCCCTGTACCTTTTCCTCCATTCTCCATCCTCCCGCTCCCCACTGATAATCCTCCATGGGATCTCCATTTTTGCAATTCTGTTCCTGTTCTGTTTGCTTTGTTTTTTTTTTTAGGTTCAGTTGCTGATAGCTGTTGTCCTTTTCCTGTTTGCAGTTTTCATCTCTGTTTAAAGTAAGTCTGTTTAACATTTCATGTAATAAGGGCCTGGTGATGATGAACCCCTTTAACTTTACCTTATCTGGGAGGCACTTTATCTGCCCTTCCATTCTAAATGATAGCTTTGCTGGGGAGAGTATTCTTGGATGTAGGTCCTTCTTTTTCATCTTTGAATACTTCTTTCCAGCCCCTTCCTACCTGTAAGGTTTCTTTTGAGAAATCAGCTGATAGTCTTATGGGAACTCCTTTGTAGGTAACTGTCTCCATTTCTCTTGCTGCTTTTAGGATTCTCTCCTTATCCTTAATCTTGGTAATATAATTACAATGTGACTTGGTGTGTGCTTCCTTGGGACTCTGAGCTTCCTGGACTTCCTGGAAGTCTATTTCCTTTGCCAGATTAGGGAAGTTCTCTTTCATTATATTTTCAAATAAGTTTTCCATGTCTTGCTCTTCCTCTTCTCCTTCTAGTACCCCTATGATTCAGACGTTGGAACGTTCAATGTTGTCCCAGAGGTTCCTAAGCCTCTCATTTTTCTGAATTCTTATTTCTTCATTCTGCTCCAGTTGAATGCTTATTTATGTTCCAAATCGTTGGTTTGAGTTCCAGTTTCCTTCCTTTCACTGACGGCTTCCCATATATTTTGCTTTATTTCACTTTGTATAACCATCACTTCTTCCCTTATTTTGCGGTCGTACTCAATCATTTGTGTGAGCATCCTAATTACTAGTGTTTCGAACTCTGCATCTGGTAGGTTGGCTATCTCCTCGTCGCCTAGTTTTGTTTTTTTTTAAGCTCTTTTTAAAAAGATTACTTGTTTTCAGACAGGGGGAAGGGAGGGAGAGAAACATCAATGTGTGGTTGCCTCTTGTGTGCTCCCTAAGGGGGGCCTGGCCTGCAACCCAGGCATGTGCCCTGACTGGGAATCAAACTGCTGACCCTTTGGTTCACAGGCTGGCACTCAATCCACTAATCATACCAGCCAGGGCTCATCACTTAGTTCTTCTTCTAGAGTTTTGATCTGTTCTTTCATTTGGGCCATATTTCTTTGTCTCGGCATACCTGTTATGTTGCAAGGGGTGGGGCCTTGGGTTATTTGCCAGGGCAGGGTATTTGCCACTTCACTGCATTGTGGTGCTGTATGTGGTGGATTAGTTCAGAGAGGGAACAGTGCCATTTGCTTGGCTCTTGCCCTGCTTTCAAGAGACTGGCTTTTTCTCCGGCCACAACCCCCATAGGTTTTTACAGCCAGAAGTTCTGAGGCCTTATCTTGCCCATGATGGAACCCTGGGATGCGTGGTCTGTTTTACCTCCCAGCTGCTCCTTCCAGTTTATCCGTGTGTGAATGTGGGACCACCCAGTCCACCAGCTGCCACCTTGTGGTGGGTCCTCTCTGCTCTGGCTGCCCGTCTCCGTCCCTCCTACCATTCTGGATGAGTATCTCTTCTTCAACTTCTTGGGTTGTCAGACTTCCATGTAGTTCGATTTCTGGCAGTTCTGGTGGTTTTTTGTTTTTAAACTGGCTGTCTCCGTCTTTTGGTTGTGCAAGGAGACAAAGTGTTACCTACTCACCCCTTCCATCTTGGCTGGAGCTCACCCCAAGACATTTTTAAAACAAATGGCAAACTATGACAGGGAAGCAGCATTCTGCAAAGGTTAGCATCAGCCCTGATGTTTTACATTTTTACACTGGGACTTGAAAACTCTACCTTCTATCAAGACCTACAGAGAGAGGAATTAAATCTAAGAAGAAGGTCCTTATGCTGGGCAGCCAAAAAAGTCATATAACGAATTCAGGAACACTCACCTATTCCAGAAAGAATGGCCTACTCAGTAAAAAGCCCTCTGTTCTCCAGCTAAGTGCTCTGAAGAAAAGTCTGCCCCCAGTTTTTAAACCTCCTAGCTGGACCCACATTTCTCTGTGAGTGCTTAATCCCACCCCAAATGATTTGGCACAAGTCAGGCTCCCACCTGAGACTCCTGAGTTGATGCTTCAAACACAAGCCTGCACTTTTGTTCCTACCACTAGGCCACAATGGCCTCCCACCCTCATCCCTGGAAACTGGCTCTCATACTGCTGCTCTCTCTCACCTTGCCCCAATTCCTGGGACAGGGGTCAGAAGAGCTGAGTCACAACTGTATCGCTTAAAAGCTTGGAAAAGGCTAGCTATTAATCTCTGAGCCCTATCATACTCATAGGTTGTCAGGATGACCCAATGAGAAAGTAAAAGCCCTTCGTGAACTAAAATTATAAAGCATGATCTCATTAGTTAATATTCGTGATGGATATAATAAATACCCCAGTTCTTTAGGACTGCGGCCTATCTAGTTCTCTGGTTCTTCTGAGTGCCTATGCCCTATGTTTATTTTATTATAAAAATTAATTTTATCATCAAAGCAGTATATGAATAATTTTAAAAGTCTCATACCTAGTTGTAAAAAAAAAAAAGTTTCCCTTAAAAACAAAACCCCCTACCCTTTCTCTTTTCCATTCCCAGTCCTGCCTCCTAGAGGAAACTACTCCCAATTCTTTATCTTTCTTCTGGTATTTATCTCTCTATAATTTTTATCAATATTGTTAATTTTTATCAATACTGTGTTAATATTACGACTATTTAAATACTGCTTACTGCTAAGCCAAGAAAATTATGTTTTCTTCCACATGTAATTTAAAATTTTTTCTCAGAAATATTAATTTCCTCGTCTCCCACTTTGTTTTCTATACCTTTACTGCTAATTCTTCATAAAGGCAGCAAAAGGTCCATAAAACCTCTTTCAGTGTTGCTTGTCACTTGGCGATTCAAACATTCAGGTAACCCATGTTTTCCAGAGGGAGCCAGTCACCCCGCTAGTCGAGTCTAGACTAGGCGCCCACTAGACCGACTGCACAGCTAGTAACTAGGATTCCCCTTTCTTCTGTCCTGTTTTGGACCCTGTTTTCTGGATCCTGTTCTTCGTTCTTGGTTTCCTTCATTGCATGGTGAACGACATCCTTAGAAACTTCCTGAGCAGGGGTGCAGGGAAGGTGAGTTTTTTGAGGCAGGACGGAAAAACGCCTTTATTTACACTTACACTTGATTGACAGTGTGGCTGAGTATAGAACTGTGTTTAAAATAATTTTCCACTAGCTTTCTGAAGGCACTATGCCACTGTATTGTAGTATTCAGTTGCTTCTATTCAAAGTTTCAATACCATTCTGATTCCTATTTCTTTGTATAGAACCTAATCTTTTCCTCTGTGTAACATTTTAGAATCTTCTATTTTCCCCTGGTGTTCCCAAGTGAGAGGGATGAAACTTTTTAATACAGACATTCTTTTAGTTTTGGCAATGTTTCTTGTATTACACTTTAGATACATTCTGTCTTCTCTTCCATTTTCTCTGGTATGTTTCTAAAACCACTACCCGTGAAGACATTATACCGCCTAGATGAATATTATGCTTTTCTTATTTGTCTCCACTGTTGTCCCTCTTTGTTACTTTACTTTCCTGATTTCTTTAATCTTACTTTTCAATCCTTCTATTATATTTCATTTGTGCTACCTTATTTCCAAGAGTTCCTATTTTTACTTTTACAGCATTCTACTTATGTCTCAATTCAATAAAATGTTCTTTATATAAAGATATTTTTATTCTACTGAAATTTTTTTCTGTTTCCTTTGCTGTCTGTTTCTTAGCTCTAGCAGTCTTTCTGCTCTCATCTATCTCAATTTGGAAGTTTTTCTCAAATGTCCAGTGAGCCTCAGATGGGTTTTCATATTGACGAGTGAGTCAGGAGAAAGCTATTTGGAAGTTCTGATGCATGAGCAGGCTCGCTGACTACAGTAGTCCCCCCTTATCCATGGGGCATACGTTCCAAGACCCCTCGTAAATGTCTGAAACCACGGATGGTACTGAAGACTATATATACTATGTTTTTTCCTACACATACATCCCTGTGATAAAATTTAATTAATAAATTAGGCACTGTAAGAGATTAACAACGATAACTAATATAGAATAGTTATAATATACTGTAGTAAAAGTGACATGAATGTGGTCTCTCTCAAAACATATTATACTCTACTCACCCTTTTTCTGATGTGACATGATACAATACCTACGAGCTAAGATGAAGTAAGGTGAATGACATAGGTCCTGTGATGTAGCACTGTGCTCCTATAAAAGTTACTTAAACATAAGCATTGTGTACCAAGACAGTCGATCTGATAACCAAGGTGACTACTCAGTGACTAATGAGCAGGTAGCATATATAAAGTGGAGACGTTGGACAAGGCAATGATTCACGTCCTGGATGGGATGGAGCAGTAGGATGGCACACGATTTCACCACACCACTCGGAATGGCACTGAAACAGTACATAAAGGGGGACTACTATATTCTTCTTTGTAGAACAGAAGGCTAACTGGCTTTTTCATTGGGTAACTCCTGAACATAGCTTTAAAGTGGAGCTCCAAATCTGTAGTATGCATGGGCTGTTACCATTTCTAGAGCTCTAATTTACTGTCTTGTAGCAGCCTGCAATGGACTAGAACAGGGGAACCAAGGGACTGATTTCATAGCTGTAGGCATTCACATAATTCCAGATTTCAACCTTCTGTCTTACCAGTCCATCCTACCCCTTTGCAGCTATTTCCAGATTTGTAACCTTTCTAGTTTGATTTCTTTAGAAAACAAATCTCAGGTCTCTTGTGTTTAGCTGGAGTAGGGGGGAGTGGCGAAGGGAACTGAAGGGACAGGTCAGGATTTGCTACTTGGTGGCAAGTGATATTGATGTAAGAAGAGACAAATGGACCACTAAAACAAAATTAAAGCACAAGTTAGGGAGAGGAAACGAACTGTTTAACAGAGGGTACTCAGAAACCAAATCATTACATGGAGTCAAACAAAACCCTACCCCTTTCTAACACCACATATAAAGGTGAATTCCAGGGTAGGGGGAAGGGCCTTTCCTTTCAGTAAAAAGACTTAAAATCGAATCTCTTTTTAGTTCTACACATGCTTATTCCTGCTTTCCAGAGTACTTAGTACCCTCTCTGCCTCCCTTCTTCTTAGTAGACCCTGTAAGGGCTACAGGGTTATAGGCCTCTCTTCTTTGTTAAGCCAGTAATCAGTTCTTGATCTGCTTCCCACCTTCCAAAAATTGTAATACCCTTTATTCTACTGTTGCTTTCTTCTCAGGTATCTTTGTCCTTGAGGGTTTATACTTCTTTTATTCCTTTTACGATAATATTAGGACTTCAGAGGAAAAAGAAATAATCTTATATTCCATCTGTTATGTAGGAAATCAAATAAAGTTAAATCTAGTCCTAAAATGCCAGGCAAGTAAGTTGAAGCCCCATTACTGTTAATTCACCTCCCTAATAGTGGTTGCTTCCTTGTCTCAATAAAATGCATTCTCAGCAGAGGCCAGGAATCCTCCCTTTTATCAACTTGCCAAACCACTCTTGCTGTCTGCCTAAAATGCCTTTTTCTGACGCTCTTGAAACTATTAAATCACCTCTCCACCTTGAAGGGCATATCTAGTCTCAAGGTCCCAGTCTCCCTTGATAGAATTTGTCTCCTTTTTAAAAGTGGGCTTTAACTCATTAAATCATTCAAACCACTTACTGAATGCCTACTATGTGTCAGACATTGGCAACGCAAAGATGAGAATAATAATATGGTCCTACCCTCAAGTTGCCCAACAGGTTAGTCTCACAGCCTTTCTTAAATGGGAGACTGTCTGAATCACAGAAAATAATTTTGGTGACTATTTTCTAAATTTAGTCCAAAAGGGTACTTAATATAATAGTATCATGCTGGATGAATGGGAGGCTAATTCGTAACACATAATAGATGCCTCAGAGTTTCATACAAGTTAAAACATGGCACTGAAGGACTGAAATCCAGTTTGCCTGGTTCCAGCACCTGAGCTCTTAAGCTTTATGGTATAAAACCCTTCTCTTAGTAACTAAATATTCTCCTTCCCATGCAAATGAGGTAAAAATTATATTGAAGGCATGGTCTGTTATAAACCTTAGTATGAAGAGTATCACGGGTATGGAGAAAAGATAAGGGCTACATGGAGTACAAAAAGCAAAAGACCAACTAACTTAAACTCTATATATTTTAAATAATGAAAGGAAACACAGAGCCATATACAACCATGCTTAAGGGAATTTTTTAATAAGTAACCAAGATTAAGGTATCACAAGGAATGTTGTTTCATATCTTTTTTTTAATTCTCACCCAAGGACATGCTTATTGATTTTAGTGGGGGGGGGGGAATGGAGTGAGAGAGAGAGTGAGGGAGAGAAACATCAGTGTGAGAAACACTGACTCGCTGCCTCTCGTATGTAGCCCGACCAGGACAGAACCCACAACGTAGGCATGTGTCCTACCCATTTCATGTGACCTTTTGACCTTTCAGTTTATGGGATGATGCTCCAACCGAGCCACACCGGCCAGAGCATTTTATATCTTAAATGTACCAAATAATAATAATAATGATCATGATGACATAATTTCTAGCTAAGTGACTTAAAAAATTATCTCACTTAATATAAAAGAACTCTAGATTAAGCATTACCTGAGATCCAAGAGCTGCCTCACAATTTTACTTTTGATTCAAAACTTAAAACAACAAATACCTGTATTAAAAAAATGCTTTCCCATTTTTAAAAACAGCAAAATATATACAATACACTTTAGTTTCTTATTTTTCTAAACATGTCAAAAATAAAACCATATTATTTATGACTCTTTGATAATGTTGCAACCATCAAATTTTTCTGTAGAGGCAATTTCTGACAAATTTGGTTTTACAGAATAAAAGAATAAAAGGTCAGGCTGCTAGGTTATGTTTTTTTAACTCTGCTTTTATGTTTAAAAAAATTATCTTTAATTTATTCATTTTTAGAGAGCGAGGAGGGGAGAGAGAGAGAAACATCAATTTGTTGTTCCACTTATTTATGCCTTCATTGGTTGATTCTTATACGTGCTCTAACCGGGGATCGAGCCCGCAACCTTGGTATACTGGGAAGATGCTCTAACCAACTGAGCTACCTGGCCAGGGCTGCTGCTAGGTTATTTTTGATAACATATTTTCCTATGTTATCTGACATCTAAATGGTCTACTATTATTAGTATAATGATTAATACGAAAAGATTTTAATGACATTTTGACTGTGGTACAGAAACAAAACTAGTACCATTACTAAAAAGATAATGGTGAAATAAGATTTTTAAAAATTCTTTATGTAGTAGAAATCTCAACTTTTTCGCTCTTGTTTATCAATGCCTTCTCCTGTATAATTCTTCTCATTTTATTCCTGACATTGTTATTTAACTGGGGCTTCATTTTATTTTTTCTTTCTCAAAGTCCTATTAGTTTGTTGATTTAGCCACACGATGCACATTATTTTCAAGTTACAAAAATGTGCTGAACTTTCCTTATTAAATTTGTCTTCTACCAAACCATTAACATTCTATTCTAATTGGCAACTTCTAATGTTCTTTTAGCAAATACTCATTAGCTAAACTTCTCAAGTAATTTCATGTCATATAGCTTCTTTTCTTTTACTATATGGCCATAGAAAGCTAAGGATGTTATCTGTCAAGACAGCAATTACCCTTTGCTCTCCCATGGAAGGTCTCTTTTTGGCTCTGAAATGTTAAGATTCTAATGTTTACCAACAGATACATTTATTTTAATGTAACTTCCATGTATTAGTTTGGCTATAATAAAAAACAAACAAACATGTTGCCCTAACCTAAAAATTTTAGTTTAAATTAAATGAAGAAGGCACAGGAGTCTAGCAATAACTGTGCCTTGTATGTCTTACATGCTGTAGGTTATTGCATTTTGTACAAGCTGAGCTTGAAAAGATAAAGAATATTTTAAAATTTATATCAGAAACCCTAATTCTTTGAGTCAAATAAATTTGTACCCAAATATGACTATATTCATTGTTATTATGAACTTTTATTCTTATTCTAAACACTTCAGGAGTAATAAGGTACTGAGTATAAATAAGACAATGTAAGTTATCTAAGAAGTCCTAAATCAAGTATAACCTTGAAATCCAGAAACATGGCTCGTTCAAAGCTTGGGTGCAGACAGGGTGTAGGGGGGTGGTAGCTAGGTAATTATATATTCCCATACCTGTCGTCTTACATTAAGAAAGAAAGAGCCTTAAGTCTCATCTACTGCTTTTAGTCACTAGTTTTGAATGCTTGTTTTTAATACTAAATGAAGTGCCACATTAATACTAACCCTTAATTCTGTCTTAGATGTCATAACTATACATTTGAAATAAAGTGGCCCTTTCACATCCCAAACACTGAAATCATGGAACATACAGTTGTGTTTTCAATCTGGAAGACAAATGTGTAATTTTAGAAAGGAAAATTAAAAATCAGAATTTCATACCTTGTGCAAGCATGTTAAATTCCAAGAACAGTGCTATGTGGTAAAGTTCCATGGCTTCTTCTGCCCTGGTCATGTTTGGTTTCCCTGCGACGAGAGCCTGAACTTCACTGAGACTCCCCACAGAGGGGCTACAGTGCAAAACGGAGAGGTCCACCACGTCGGTATACATACAGTGTAATATAACTTTTGCATATTTTTTTGGTATAATGGTCTCATCTAATATAATTCTTGTGGGAGTCCTCAAAGTTCGGTCTGTGATTTCTTCACCAGTCCGTATCCTCCTTTGTAATAAATTTCGGAAAAATGGGGACCGTGCTGAAATAACAGCCTTGTGAGCTTTGAGCTCTTCATCTAAACAGTTCTGATTTCCACCAAAAGCTTCAACCAGTTCAGAGTCTGAAGAAAAACTAAGGACGACATCATAATAACACATGTAATCAAAAAGTCCACGCATATCTACATCAAGGGAATTTGGTGTTCCAAATTCTTCACTAAGCTGAACCAGGATATCGACATTTTGAAACCTTGAGTCCTCCATTCCAAACTCTCCGGTATAAAGGTAGTGTAACAAAGCAGAAAACATAGGCATATCTATACCGGCTGTATTGATGTCCATTATGATCTCTGCCCCATACTCAGGTGAGGAAGAAAGCAGTGTTTTAAAAAATGGACACCTTGCTGCCAAAATGGCACGATGAACAGGAAAACAAGTTTCTTGAAATATTAAGTCTACATCAGTACAATACTTATACTCATAAAGATCGGCCATATCTTTCTGCAATGTCCGAGCTTCTGGTCTAGCCAAACTGGCTTGTAGAGAAAGCTCCTTTAAGGCTGAAGTTCCCTCATATTCCTCCACTAACGCATTGACATCTCTAACATCCCACCCAGAGAGGAGTTCTCGCATCTGCTTGGCGTGATCAGCAGACCTATTAGATTTTCGACGCTTAATAAACTTCTTTTTGAGGGTGGCAAGGCCAGAGGTTCTCTTTTTTTTGTCTTGCGGTTTCTCATGGCCATGGTCAAGGCTATATAATTTTGATTCACAACCGTAGCCTTGCTGAGAATAGGATGATGTCCCTAAGAAGGAAATTAAACAAATGAAAATGTTTTTTTTTAAACATTCATTTTCAACATTCACTTTAACACATTATTTCGTGTTCAAAATTTTTATAGACACTTCTGAACCATTAAAAAAGAAAACTCTGATTTTGTTTTTTTATGAAGATATGCAAGTTCGAATAACTCATTTTTGTATTAAGGAATAGGAAAAACAGAGCAAATTTATATTTGTTGGGAAAAAATCCTGGATGCTGCAGAATTACTATCTATAATAACTTTTTCACAGTTCAATTCTCTTTTCACTCAAAAAGACCACTTGAAACACAATTCTATTGATATTCACAAAAGAAAATAAAGTTAGAAAAACTGAAAGTTACCTATAAAAGTCTGTTGGGCTTGAGAATTTCCCCCTACCCTTGGGGAACATGAATGAGGATAGTTAGATGCATTAGCACCCATTTTCTTCAGTCACTCAGGCATTCCATCTGCTGGTTCTTCAGAATGTAATCCCAGAGGCCTTTACGAACTTTCAACCCTGGATCCAGCAGCCTCTTTTCATCCATTTCTTGATATGAAACAGAAATAATTTTATTCATATTTTCAAATGTATCTCAGGTTACACAGTTAAAAAAAAAAAGCATGCTGCTGAAAACTGCTTTTATTTGCAAATAATGACATGCTGTCAAATTCACATGTAAAAATTTCAGAAAATGTAAATAAATAGTTAAACATCAATTATGAATCAGTGTTAGCTGCAATTTTGAGCCATAAAATATCCCAATTATATCCTTTCTATGACAGTAAAAAGCAACATATCAGACTAATGTAAATATATAGCTATAGAAAGTAATTCAAATCACAGGGGAAAAAATCACAAGGAAATGTATTTAGACTAGAAAAAATTTTTGAATTTTTTTTAATCCTTAAGAGGCAGCCACCCTTTCCTATAGTCTAATATTCAAAACATTTTTCAAACACTAAGAAGGTTGATACATACAAAGAGCAGATTTAATTAAATGCTTGGGTTATTGTTGTTCTACCTTAGATAAAACTGTTTAAATTGATTTTTAATCTATAAAATTAGGCATTTTACTGAAAGAGGGGCAAGGAATGATGAGTGGTTGCAACTGGGTACAGTCATACCTCAGTACTCATCACCTTCAGAACTCATCAAACTCTGTACTCATCACATTTTGATGAGAAAAAAGTGCTTCAGCACTTGGGGCTTGCTTGGGACTCAGGACTTCTCGTACTTGCTAGAACTTGTTTAAGTCACAACGCCGCCCCATGAGAGAAAAAGC
Source organism: Mormoops blainvillei (assembly GCA_004026545.1). NCBI lineage: Eukaryota > Metazoa > Chordata > Mammalia > Chiroptera > Mormoopidae > Mormoops > Mormoops blainvillei. The sequence continues at coordinate 158,312 of PVJD01000448.1, forward strand.
TTCAGCGTTTGGTACTCGTTGGTTTTGGCACTCGTCACAAGTTCTGGAACCAATTAACGAGTACATAGGTACCACTGTATCTTTAGGTTACTTGTTCCATGTCATTTACAGAAGTTATTATAAATATAGTGAGACACAAGAAAAAAATTAAAACTTTAATTTATCCTCTTCGTAAAGCCCTGAAATAAAAACACTGCCTTCTATTACCTGATATTTCAACTTAACATAGACAGGGGAGTACCACCAGTAAGAGACACTTTTAACAATTATAGAATAAATTTCACACTGTAAAACCTAACTTTCAGAACTGTCAGCAGGAGGTACACATATGCACAGAATAAAAACCCTAAGAGAGAACTGGGTTAATAGGAATATTTGTAAATCTTTACAGCATCTGGATATATAAAATTTATCTGACTAAGAAGGATAATAGTTTAAGAGAAAACACAATTTAAAATCTATTGTTGGAATTGCTAGGAAACCAACAAGGAGGCAGTCAATCTAGCTTCACAAGGAAGGATGAAGCGCTTTAACAAATACAGTTAAAATGCAAACACACAATCACAAAAAAACTGCTGGAAAACAGATTTGTGCCAAGATTCTTGGAACTGAGTTTCCTCTGTTACTGACACAGCATAACCTAGGAATTCAAGTTCAAGAAAATCAATATTAACATTGTGCTTTCCTTCAATCCTTTTCCACCATCTATACGAAAATTTATTTATTTAAGCATCAACTTATCTACCTAAAGTGTCCAAGAAAAGGCTGGGAAACTCTCCACTAATTAGGTATTATGCAAAGTAGCAGTAACTTTAATCAAATCACATACTCATACAAGCAACTTTCCAATTTGACATTTATCTGCCCACCTAGGAAAAGAGCACATTAGACTTTAACTTTGGTGCATGCTACTGAAGTCAGAAAGGCTATGGGCAGCCAGAGATGTGACAGTGCGTTCTGCAGGAACTACCCAGCAAGGAATCCGGGAGTTTAATACACTATTTGTAAATGTTAAATGGTCCAAGAAAATTACTTCTTCCAGCAAAATCAGTTTTCTTAAAGTGTAATGCTTAGTGTAAGTAAATTCAATCTTCTATTCTTAAATATTAGAATTGTAGAAAAGGCTGCCTTTTGTAATTCATTTTCATTATCAAATCTTGAAAAACAGAAACTAAATCTGCATGTATTAATTTCAGTTCAAACTTTTTAAAAAAGTAAGTCTAATAAATCTTTATTTTCAAATTAAGCTCCTTAAAACTTTCAGGGATCTTTTAGGCATTTTTAGTGGTTCTTTGAAAGGAATTAGGGCCCTAGGAAGCCCGGTCTGTGGCCTCATTTACAAGTCGAATCCTATTCTTAGTCACTAAAAATTTGTATTTAAACCGTAAAAAATGGCAGAGACAATCCCTTCTCAGATTTGAAGTATATTTAAAATGATCCAGAATAAAAACATTATGCAAAATAAAAGTCTGTACCAGGAATGAGAAAAAAATATTTAAAAGATGAGCTCTGAGTCTGGAAGTAATGGTGGACAGTGAAAAGTGATGGTGAAGGGTTTCTACAGTGTCACTCCTATGGCAGTCCGTTTCTTCTCTTCTTTCCTCATTCTTAAAGTTCCATACTGCTTCCTTTTTTCCTTTTAATTCCTAATGACTGTAGAAAAAACTCACTAACATAGCATAAAGTATGCTGTTGAAACAAAACAAGGAAGAACGGAGTTTTGCTTCCAGTGAAGAAAAATCAGAGTGCCCACAGAAGTAGACTGAGTTCTCACTCTCACTTCGCTTCATCACATTATGAGTGTGCGCATACACGCACACGCGCACACACACACACGCACACATGCACACGGGAGTTATTTTCACCTGAGAATTTTTTATGATTGGTAGGGACACAAAACACTTTTATACTGGTCCGTTTGAGATTTAAATCTCAAAAAAAAAAAGCCTTAAAAAAAAAGAAAGCTAAATTTTACAATGAACACAATCAGATAATCTAAAGCAGTTTAAGGGTTACAAGTCATCATGAGTCCCACTGGAGAAAAAAGAATAACTAGCAAGTACTAGGAAAGTCACAGGCTATGATACGGATGCTTTGACCACTTGCCACCATAATGAGCACCACAGGGACAGCCAGGGTGTCTCATCATGGAGGGGTGGCTTGAAATAAAAGTGTCTTTGGGACTTAGGGACAGAGTCTCTTCCTGGTAGCTCCTAGTCAATGGGAATCCCCTTCAAGATGAACTGATCTGGGTGACATTTATATCTCCTACTAGGGCTGCAACACCAAAATAAACAAAGGCCTTAGAAAGACTTGATGGGAGGGATTTTTCTGGATCAGGTATAACCATTAAGTGTGCCCTATGTCCCTAGTTCCCAATCCTGGGGGTAACCTTGACTGTGTAGTTCTAATACTAAAGCTGTATTTCTCAAAATTTTCGGGGAACAAATTCATTTATTTCTTAGGCAACCAAAGGCCTATGCCGCAAAACGGAGCACAGCATTATGTTATTTATTTATTTATTAATCTAATCCGCCACCTTTATATGCTGGAAATGAGAGTTAATCACAGTCTAATCTCTCCAGGGATGTTTTCATTTCAGGCAAGCTTTGCCTGTGTCCTAAGTCAAACAGTAAGAAATCCAATTTTTGGATGATAGGAAAGGAAAGGGAAAGAAGGCCTATGGGATTAAGAAAGACCCACAGGACACAATGGCCCTAGAAAGCTGGTAAATTCTTTTTCTAGATTCACCATTCTCAATCAGATGATCTAACTGGCTTAAAATAAGTGACTGTAGCAGACTTAACTGAGGGGTGGGGGGATTCATGTTGAATACAACAGAGAGAATTACCAACCCTATGAAAATTTTTTAAAGAACAAAAACCACCTCTCCCTTCAAAAACAAAAACAAACAAACAACAACACCTGGACCTGCATTTCCAAAGAGTCTTACCAAATTTTGAAAAATGCAGGATTAAATAGAGTCTAATAGGTTTCTTTACTTCAGGACTGCTTAGCATCATCTTTCAAATCATCACACTTCTTATTTTAAATTGTATCATAACACCCATCAGTTGAATACTATGAGCCAGCCATTCTTCGGCCATTTACATGAATTAACTCCTCTAATTTTCTCCATAATGTGAGGTGTAGGTCCATTAGTGTCCCCACTTTCCCATCTATTTTTTTAAAGAAAGTCTTTTTTCTTCTTAATTGATTTTTGAGACAGAGAGAGAGAAACATAAATTTGCTGTTCCACTTATTTACACATTCACTGGTTGCTTCTTGTATGTGCTATGACCAGGGACTAAACCTGCAACCTTGGCTTTTCGGGACAACATTCTAACCAACTGCGCTACCTGGCCAAGGTTTATCTGCATTTTACACAAAAAGAGACTGGGAAGTTAGGAAAATGAGGCATGGAAGGCTCACTTATTTAACCAAGGTCACAGAGCTGGTAAATTGCAAAACCACTCTTGGCATTCAGGCTCTTATAAACAATGTTATCTTTGCAATTTTTTTCCTTCTAAAATGTTTGAAGAAAAAATTTCCGGAGCAGACAAATACAGTTCCATTCCAGAAATGGGAAGTGAGTACACACCTAACAGTGTGACTTTTGTTTCTTAAAAGGATCTTTCATGTTAAGCAAAAAATGACTTAACTGAAAGGATGGCTCATGAAATTGAAGCAAAGGTGCTTTCCGAATATTTACAGCTAGACTACATGTTCCTTGATGGCAGGATGACAATTTTTTATGCTTGATCATCCACCCATTCACCCACTCACCCACCCATCCAATTCTGAGCACTTACCATCTGCTAGGCAGTTAGGCCCTGGGAATATAGCAGTGATTGCATCCTGAATGAGATCTCTTATGAAATTAAAAAAAAGACTATGTTCTGGTTTCCTAGTTTAGAGCCAGATCTTAAAGAAAAGGAGTGCACTGAGTACAAAGGAAAAGGTCTTTTAAAGCATCAGACACACAGTGCACAGCAGGAATAACTCCCGTTCTAGTCAACGCTGCACTCCCAGCTCTCATAGCCCAATACCTCTATCATCTACTAACACCGCAGTATAATTACATATACACTGAACTGTTGAGTTTCCTGAGGGTAGGCACTCAGTCTATTTATCTTAGGATCCTACCATCCACCACAGAGCACAAAGTAGACACACAATTATTTGACTAACATAAATGTTGATAAATAATGTATCTAAGGCCTAAGGAGTACACATGTTTGAAAGTATGGGTAGGAGTTGGATCAAAAAGCCTCAAATTCCATACTAAGGTCTTGGGCCTTGATTCAGAACACAATGGAGTGAACGAACACATAATACAATATACAGATGATGTATCACAAAATTGTACATTTAAAACCTATATAATTTTATTAACCAATGTCAGCCCAATAAAGTCAATAAAGTGTTTTAAAAAAAACACATGGAGGAACTACTGGAGGAAAGAGTAGGAGAGATGTACCATTATATTTGTGCTTTAGAAAGATTATTAAATGGCCTCAAGGCAGAAAAAGCTTGATGCACGAAGACCTATTCAAGGATACTTACTATAGCCCAGGAAACTGTTCATCCCTCCTTATCTCTAAAATGAGAATATCACCTACTTGCAAGGTTGTTTTAAGAGTTAAATAGGGTGATAAATATACACTGACACTGGAAGGCAGAAGCAGCTCATCACAAGAGAAGGGATTTCATGAGGAAGTCTTGTGCCAGGTCTGACCTGGTCTGGATGAAACATACTAGAGATGTTCAGATAGTCTGAAAAACTCAAGTTTCTAGACACTTAAAGTTGAGAACCAATTACTGGAAAGTGGTGGGTAAAGGACCTATGCAGCTAAATTATAAAGACACAAACAGACCTCTGACTCTGCCACTTTCACCACAGAGCTCACACTCAAAAAGCTTCACCAGACTTAAAACCTCAGAATAAGATCCCCCTGAAGTGACAGGTAAGGAGAAAGGGGACTAGAGAGCTGGAAAGGTCCAAAGCCTGACTCTCAGCCCCTCGGCCCTGCTTATCCCCCGTCTGGGCCTCTGGCAGTGCTGAGACCTGCTGGGGAAGCCTGGGCCAGAGCAGGGGCTTCCTGGCCCTGCCACCCCCACCCCAAAGCATCTGTTGTCTTCTCCTAGCAGCCAGGAGCCCCGAAACCGAGGTAGCTCTGAGAGGACCAAAAAAAAATTTCTCCAACATCTAAGAAAACGGCCTACAAGCAGAGGGCAGGAATGATTATGAGCCCTCCCAAGAGAGATTACAGAACCTGCCCAATCAACTGTCTTATAAGGTAATGGTGCCATGTGGTTCACGATAGAAAGACTAGTTTTAAGCCAGGCACACAATATTTGAGTAAATAAATGAAATCACTGTTCTAACTGGGGAAACTGTTTCTACTGTTGGCTTGGTGGTATATAGAAAAGTGACTCTGTGTGTTTTAGAGAAGGTAATGAGGAATCTGAGTCTAGATTTACATTTACGGAGGATCTGAAGAGAGAAACAGAGCTAAAACCAGAGAATACATGAACAGAAATTGAACTTAAAAGAAAAAAAACTGAAATTTCTGATAAACTCATTCAAAACCAAAAAAAATCACATTTTCTGACACGAACTTATATAGCAAATGTTAAAAAATATACAAGGGCAGCCCTGACAGGTGTGGCTCAGTTGGTTGGGCACCGTTCCACAAAGCAAAAGGTCACTGGTTCAATCCCTGGTCAGAGCACATGCCTGGGCTGCAATAAAGTGATTATTTAAAAAACAAAACAAAACAGTAACTCTTTAAAAAATTAAACACAACACAGAATCCACTAATTCTACTTCTGGCTATACAGGCCCCCCGAAAAAACAAGGACTCAAACAGATATCTGAACAAACATCTTCATAGCAACATTATTCACAAGGGCCAAAAGGTGGAAACAAACTAAGTGTTGGTCAACAGAAAAACTGATGAAAAAAATGTGAAATATACAATGGCATATTTTTAGGCCTTAAAAAGGGAAGGAAATTCAACTTCCGGCCAAGATGGAGGGTAGGTACACTTTGCCTCCTTGCACAACCAGGAGGACAGCAACAAATTTAAAAGCAAAAGCCACCAGAACTGCCAGAAAACCAAACTGTATGGAAGTCCGACGACCAAGGAGTTAAAGAAGAAACACTCAGCTAGACGGGGAGGAGACAGGCACCTCCGGCAGAGGGGACAGCGGCGAGGTAGCAGCTGGAGAACCTGGTGGGCGAGACGGTGGCTGTCGGTCCCACACTGGCCTGCGAATAAACTGGAGGAATAACTGGGGAGCGAGACAGAGCACTCAACCCAGGGTTCCAGGAGGGGAAAAGAAAGCCTCAAAACCTCTGGCTGTAAAAACCCATGGGGGTTGCAGGGGCAGGAGATACTCCCAGCCTCACAGGAGAGTTCGTTGGAGAGACCCACAGGGTCCCAGAATGTACACAAACCCACCCGCCCAGGAACCAGCACCAGAAGGGCCCAATTTGCTTGGGGGGGGGGGGGTTGTGACTGAGAGCAGGGCAAGAGCTGAGCAAGCAGCATAGTTCCCTCGCTGACCCCTCCACCACATACAGTACCAGAATACAGTACCAGAATGCAGTGCCGTGGGTTGCCCCGCCCTGGTGAATAGCTAAGGCTCTGCCCCTTACAACTTAACAGCAGTGGCAAAACTCCAGAAAAAATACAACTAAGCGATGAAGAGATAGTCAACCTATCACATGCAGAGTTCAAAACACTGGTAGTCAAGATGCTCACAGAAATGGCTGAGTGTGGTCCCAAAAGAGAGGAAAAAGTGAAGGCTATGCAAAGTGAACTAAAGAAAAATATACAGGGAACCAACAGTGAAGGGAAGGAAACTGGAACTCAAATCAACGATTTGGAGCAGG